>VWZE01018361.1:280190-351153 GCA_013396675.1 Eubucco bourcierii
TTTCTCTCCTCGCCGCAGGGACGCGCGCAGGCGCCAGCCGTCCCTCCCGTTAAAAAAAAAAAAAAATCGAGAAAACCAACAAAACAGAAACGAAACTCAAATTATATATATATGTATATATATATAAAAATAAAGTAAAGAACACCGAAAAGCGACCAACGGCCTCTTTTCAGCGCAGAAACCCGGCTCCGGCGTAGCTGGGCGGGATACCCGGATGTCGGGACTCGGAGGGCTGCAGAGGCGATGATGGGAGTGGGGGGAAGGGCAGGAGGACACCCGGCGCGAGGCCGCTAGCGGTATTACATCACCCTCAGTCCCCTGGCCTGACCGCGTCGAGCATGCGCTTGGCGAGTGGGAGAGGCACGAGTCGGATGGGGTGGTGGGCGAAGACGTCATAGGCACCGCCCCTTTTCCTTCTGGGAGGGCGTTTGGGGCTGCTGCTGGCGGGAATTGCCGTGGGTCCCGGTCGTGATTCGGGTCTCGGTACTGGTCCTGTGGCGGCGGCTTCTGCTGCTGTATCATCATCATCATCATTTCATCCTCTGCTCGCTTGAGGCTGAGGGAGAGGTCAGCGAGGCCCAAGCTGAGACCCCAGCGGGATCAGCCACAACGACGTTGAGGAGGAGGAGGCGGCAGCGATGGTGGCGGGCGCGGGGAGCAGCGGCTTTTTCCCCTCCGCGGGAATGGGCTCAGGAAAAGCCATCCTGCTCGTGTCGCGTCCCCCAGAGCCGCAGAACACTCTGGGCTATCCTGTACCCGCCTAAATAGGAGTCCCGCAGGTTTCACTACTGAAAGCACAATTGTTGGCAAAATCAGCACCGGACTACCAGTAATGAACGCATAATGGTTTTAGTAATCCCATGAATTTTCAGATAACTCTTTGATGAAGTTGACTGAAAGGACGGGAGTACGTTCGAGGAGCGGCTCCCCTCCCCCGCCGGTCTGGAGGGAACAAATTCAGAGGGCAAGCTATGAAGCAAACCTTTTGTATAATGGGGGAGGTGAACGTGGCCGGGCCGTAGGAGAGGATGCTCAGGGAGGGAGGCAGGCAGGAACGCTGCACGCGGCTGTTCCCAGCAAACTAGGGTTAAATCACCTGTCTGGAGATTTCCGAGGTGAAGCGGATGCGTGCAGGAATGGTTTTACGCGGAGGATTAGGGATAGACGGTAAGTTTTGAAGGAGTTGACTACAGGGGGAGAGATGTCGAGAACTGGAGAAAGGTGAAGTGGATACTTAGGTAAAGAATCGGGAAGGTTGTTTGCTTTAGTTTCCATCGTTTAATAGGGATCAGAGCAAACTGTTACGTGGTAAGGTTTCCCTAAAGTGAGTGCTTGGAAAGTCCTGAAGTTGCTGGTTATGTTCCCCTACCTGTTGTAGATAACAAGCAGAGCAGGTTCACATCGAGTGCGCTAGCGACTGGGGGCAGTTGATTGGAGGCTATTTCACAGATGAGACCTTGAAAACCAGCAAAGTATTACCGGAAGATGTCTTAAAGAGCTGCAACAAATACCGCAAAACCTCACCGTTGAAGGACTTTCCTGTGACAGACTGACTGGAGTGATTACATAATCTTCAGTTTCCATTGGTGACTGTGGGTGAATGGTCGTTGGGATCTGATCTCGCTGTATTCACCTTAATCGAATTTGTTAGCATGATACTGAACACTGCTCAGTAGTGCTCAACGGTGTGTTAATTGTTTCAGGCTTTGGGGTTGTGGTTAAATGCAGAGAAATTGGTTAGTGGAAACAAACCTTTAAATACAAAATACTCTGAAAATGATGCGAGGAAGGAGAACACAATGAAAGGAAGATTTTGGATGGTCATGGAATAATTCCTACAGTCTCCATCAATGCAATTTTTGTTTTCCTCTTGGCATTCGAAGACAATTGCAGTTCAGATTAAAAAACAAAACCAAACAAACCCACAAATACTTCACTTTCTTCTTTCCCCAAAATTTCTACAATGTGCGGACAAGATGGTGATTATGCAGAACTGCTCTTGCAGGCATGGACCATGCTACTTTAACATCCACGTTTAAATTTTAATTTTCACCCTCCTTTTCCACTTGAATAAATCTCTCCTAACACTGAATACAACTGTGAATTGCATTTTTTGCAATTCACAGTTACCTACAGCTATGTTTGTGTGTGTGTAGTTTTATAAAATTAAAAGTGAATGAAAGCATGGCCCAGCTCTTTTTTTTTTGCGATGCCCTTGTTTTAAACTGCAGGAATGCAATGACAGCAGAGAGTTTGCTGCTGTCATTTTCTATTTATATGTTTTCCTTGGGAAATCGGATGGAGTCAAATTACCACAGTACTTTCTTAAAGTGTAACTTTTCTTTAGTTTACTAGCTCTGTCTGGCCTGTTGTACTGACAACGGGTAACAAATACTTACAAGGTATTCAAACATCACATTTAAGTAGAATAAACTAGTTGTGTGCAACACCTGCCCCTGCTATGTGTATTTGCAGTTGATGAGACTACTCCCAGCATACAGGTCTTTATTTTTCTCTTTAGGTGTAAGCTGAAGATGGGACACAGCCGACAGGGACCTGGAGTCACTGGATTCATTAGAACAACAGTCAAGGAGAGGTAGTAAAGAGAACCATTGCAAAGTTCTTTCAACACTGCATTAGAAACCAGAATGGAATTATTGAAAAAAAAAAAAATCATAATTCACTGTTTTGAACAATGTATTTCTAGTAGCATAAAAAGGCATGTTTTAAATGATGTGCAGTTCCATGGTATATTTTTAGGTAATGTTTTTGCTTCCTATTACAAGTTCTAAAAAGTTTTTAGGTGAATGATATTTCCAAAACTATTTATTAAAAATGTAAATAAATCTGTACATCCAGAGAAACAGATGTATTTACCTCCTGTGGAAACCTGGATATTGCAAGTAAAAGGATAATTATGTCCAATGTATTAATTAAAACTATCGATTTAGAAAATTCCACACTTTGCTCAGTGAAGCTGTTCCCAATTACATCATTTCCCATAAGAAGAGAATGGAACTGCAATTGCTGTTGGCATCACATGGCAATTTAATGTTTCCATCATAATGGTACATCTGGTATGAGTCTACTGTAATCTCTGCCTGTTGGTATTGGCCAGTGCTCCTTTTAACTCATTTTGGTTTTAAAACTATTTGTATTATAAGGTATTGGAATTGTCTGTATGTTCCTTACACAGGGGGCATTTAGTACAAATATGAGCAGGTTAGGTTTCTTGACCCCTAGGTGAAAAACCTGCACTTCTTTCACATATAATTTATACAAAAAGTCAGAAAAAACACAGCCTTTTGCTTTCACCTTCCCTTGTCACTCTTTCTCCACTCTTCTGTTGTCTGCCCTGATGTGGGTAGGTAATTATATACTTGAAGTTACTCTGCAGTCTGAAAACCTGGTAGGCTGTGGTGTTTTGTTTGGAACAGGATTTGTATCACTAATAATACTCATCTAAATATTAGACATATAATCAAGCTGTTGTCCCAATTATCTTGGTTTAGTACAAGGAGACAGGCACCTTTACATGATCATTACTCCCATTCTCACACTGGTATCTAAAGCACATTGAGTGAGTTGCCTTCTGAGGATGTTTTTTTTCTCTTATGTGGTCTCTGTGACTAGAGAAGTTGAGATGTCCACCTAGACTAGACTCTTGATTTTCAGATGGCTAAAACTAATAGTGCTTAGAGGTTGTCTAATCAAATTCTTCATATTAATGATAAGTGTGGTTTGTAATAGTGTAATCATGAACATGCCAGAACTTTACAGTTGATTTGTTAATTATTCTCTGTGCCACCACTTCTCCAGTGGGCTATACCTGGTTTTGGAATCTAAAAGCCAGATGGATTACTATGCTGCAGGCTTTGTATCGTCTTGGTACTCTTCCTGCAACACTCTGGTGTGATGACATCTTTAGGTATCTGCCCAGGCAGCTATACCATTGGGAACTCCATGAAATGCCAGTACTGTAGCTATGATTAATAGTCACATGATGTTTAAATCACCAAACATGTACACCTAGGGTGTATCTTGCATCTAGACTGGATTTATCTGAAAGATGCCACAGGAGTTTGGTCTTTTGAAGAACATCACTTGCAAATGTCCCATGTTCTTGAAATGCATCAGTTCTGATACAACTCACTTTGTCTTGAAGAGTGCTCTGCAAATTGCCACACTTTGAACGATCTGAGAGGTGGTTTATGCTCTTCCCATAGCTCTGTAAAACAACACAGAAACAGTGAGGATCTTTGTTAAAAAAACAACTGCTAGTGATTTCCAATCTACAAAATCAGGTACAAAATCAGCAGGGTGTCACAATGTGGTTTTCTTACTCCAGCTGTAACAGAAAGCAAGCAATGCTCAGTCATGAGTTTTATTTTTACAGTAAGAATTTTGCTGACGGAAGTAACCTGCAGTTCAGGGAAATCAGCAAAAGCACAGTGCAGTAAAGACCAAAATATCATCGTTGGGAAAATCCCTTTATGCTGAAAATTAATATAAAGCTTTACTCTAGAATACTGTTATTATTTTTGTCCTTCCATTTTCCTCCTTTCCTATGTGAAATATGGGAAAAGCTTGGCACCTCCCAATTCCATCAAAAGTCCCAAGAAAGATGGCAAAAATACAGGCAGCTCAGGAAGATAAATGAAGTTCCTGAAGGTTTCCAGACCTCATCTGCAAATCACCTGCATCTCACACTTTTTACTCGCTGTAGCAAAACCTCATTGAAGACCTGGTGGCCAGGAAAATTTGCTTTCATGTGAAATGGGGCAATTATAAAAGAATGTTGGTCTAGACTGTAAGCATTCTAAAGAAAAGGAAAAATGAGGGAAAGAGAACCATTTAAATAATATTTGTTTTATCTTCTTTTAGAATCTCAGCTGTCTCAGGACTTGAAAAGGAAAAAAAAAAAATGCTAGAAAGCCTGCTTGTCCTGAAATTGCTGTATAAAATGGGACAAAACAGCCATGCTTGGTGCCTGAAGATGTGGTGGCATGGCATGCTGGGGTATGCCAATTGATTTTTGACCCCTGTGCTGTCTGCCAGATCCAGGATGGCACAGTGTAAATGGTCTCATTTGGACCAGCTGCATTATTCTTCAGTGGAAACCATGAATCAGCTTCTAACAACATTAATAGAAGACATTAAAGTTGAAGTATTCTAAATCCTGGGTCAAATTCCCCCATGACAAGACTCCAGCATAGGTAGCTTTCTATGGTTCTTTCCAACCTGAGGGGGAAACACTTGATTGATTCTTCATCTGCTTCCAGCATCTTTGTGTGCAGTCGATGAAAGTTTAATTTTCTTGGCAAGATCTTATTTGGCTCTAAGACAAGCTGTGAACTAGGGAATAGATAGAATCTTCAACCAGCTGGGCTTTAGCATGTGCCATTCATTAGCTGGTTCCTCTCTTTCAAAAATGTGAGGGTGTATATAAGTTGCTGCTGTCACTTGCTATTAGTAGTCTATGAATGAAAGTCTCTGTCCTCACTGAAGTCAGTGGCAAAGCTTCCACTGACCTCAGTGTGGCAGGACCAAACCCTTCATCATGTTGTAAGAACAACTGTTATCCCAGTCATTGTTAATGGGCTTGCCTACAATAGTCAGTTGTTTAACCTCTAAAAATTAGCTTAGAAAATTACAGCAAAAATTACGTGTCAGACTATTGATGCCTAAGAATACTTCATACTGAGTCATCAGGAGTCTTATGATGCTCTTTGAGCTTTATAATTATTAACACTGAAGCAAAGGTTCTGAAATTTGATAAAGACTAGAATTTCCAGATGTGAAGGAGATTTGTTCTGATGAGAGGATAACTATTCTGTAAATTCCAGTTTTTGTTGCTAGCCTTTTCCTTCTTTGAATAGCTGGATTTAGTCACCCTCTTTGTACAATCAAACACAATTCACTTTTGGCTACATTCATTCATGGAAATCTGTTGAATCAGTTGTCTTTTAAGAAGCCTGTTGGCTGGGACACAGCTGAGGAGATATTTTTGTTTGTCTCAATTAAAAGTTAAACTAAAAGGAACATGTCAGAATTTGTCAAGGTGTGGAGATATTTGAAATCTGTGTATTGCCTAGTATTTTACAAAATAGATTTTCCAGAGTATGAAGGATTCTGGAGAGCCCAGGATTTGAAGGATAATCCTGTTCCAAAGATGGATTTCGCCATTTATGCCTTTAAGTTGACAATATAACCAGACTTTAAATTTAGTTTAATTACATAGGTGCTAGTGTGGTATGACTGTAAGAACTAAAGACATTGTTTCATGCCTGTCAGCATAAGGGACATGATAAAAATGGATATGAGATCAGCAGCTGTATATGATGGTTTCCTTAGGAAAGCAAAACAACCAGTAATTTGGATTTTTAGCATTTTTATGCCAAGCCTCACTGCCTCACAACAGTGTTGTGTTTCTTTGGGGATGGTGCACAGCAAATGCTTAGCAAAGCAATAAAGGCCATGATGGAAAGAAACTGCTTGTTGTGCAGTGCAAGCTCAGAGTTTCAGGAGGAGGAACCTATCAGGGAAGGAAAACTTACATTGCAGGTCACATCAGCATAAATTCTTCTGTCGAATATTTAAGTGCAAGTAATGTGGTGCAATTTAGTAGCAGAGTATTGCTGAAAACATGGATGCCAATCTGAATCCCCACCCTTAACAGAAAGTTACCTTCCTTCTGAGGAAATTTCACTTCATCTGGTGGATTAGGAGACCAACTGCTTCTTGAGAGATTTGGGAATGTGATTTCTTTCAAGGATCTGAAGTGTTTGTTTTCTTGCTTGTTTGCATTCCTTGCAATATATCACTCATCTATTTGTTAAGATAACTCTCCATTTCCATTATATTTGTATGTGTAAAAGCATACATTTTGTTTTTACAAACACACTTAATTCTTGCCTTTTTAAAAAAACCTTTAAAGGAATAATCAAAATAATTGCCAAGTGCCTGACATTGATTGTGTTGCATTCTAATTACTCCCTTGTGTGGTTTTACTCTGGTTTATGTTTGAAATAAATAGAATAATCGCTTGTAAGAGACAAGATAAAGACAAGGAAAGAAGCTTGCCTGATGAAATGAGAGAAATGATGAGGTGAGAAAGGGAAAGCCCTGGTGATGTTAATCCACAGCAGCCTGCTGAAAACGGGATTGGAATCATTAGTTCACTCTCCAGAGGTCACAAGATTGCCATTGTATGACATAAATTTCAATTAATATGGACAGTGTCTCAACATGAAAGCAGCAGTTGACCTGAGCTGAACCCAAGTTACATGAGAGGCTCATTACCAATAACAGTTAGCAAACAGGACTCTTTCTGTGAATGCAAGTTGAAAAGCAGAGTTATGTACCCCCAGAGCACTGAGCAAACACTTCATTCTGCTGCTAACTCTCTAGGTAGAATTTGTGAATACTCAAAATCAGTGGTTGTGGAATGCTTCACTCTCATCTCACTGTGAAAGCAACCCACTGAGAAACCCACAGTAAAGCCCAACCCTGATGTAATTTCTAGCATTGTCTACAAAAATAAAGTTCAGGATCTTTTCTGAAAAATGAATCCTAAATGCATTTGTGATGGTTCGGGAGTTGTTCCCTCCCCCCCCAACCCTTTTTGTAAAATGACCCAGACTAGAACTCGGCCAGCTGGAAGTTAAGGACTGAAGCTCTATTTACAGCTCAGCACAATGTACAAGCAGAGATAGACACTATAGACAGGAATAGTTACAGAAATATACAAGTTAAAGGTAATACAGAAACACAACTCCCCTCCCAGAAATCAGAGACCCCAGGAGGGGCTCCCAACCACCCTTCCACCTTCTCCCCACGCCTGTACCTTACCCCAAGGTTTGCCTTACACACAAGGTAAATTAGGAGGATCGTCCAGGGGGGGTTAGAAGAAAAGTGGTTAGTGAAAATTAATCGGCAGAGGAACCAGAGCCAGAAGCTGCTAGACCGCCCCAGACGCTGTTGTCCCAGCAAGAGACAGAGACTGACTTATCTATGTTTATGTTCTTTTCCCAAAACAATTTTCAGCAAGCCTATGAGTGAAGTAGACATCATGATGTTTTCTTTTCACAGCCTACAGTGTAATTTTCTCTATTAAAATATTCCAATTAGCCTCAAACCAGCACAGCATTGAAGTTGATCCAACGTCTTTCAAGTTAAACACAAGATTCCCTCTGACTTTAGCAAGTCTGGATGGGGTTTAAATTTCTTATTTGCTTAGGGATGTATTAGTCCCATCAAAATTAATTTCATCAGCTTAAACAGGATTAATGATACAGCAGTCATTTATTATAAAATTGTGTAATAATTTTTGTTTGGAAGGGAATTATGGAGGTCAAGCAGGCCCAATCATAGACTCATAAAATAATGGAAAAGACACCTCAGATCATCAAGTCCAACCATTATCACAGCACTGCCAAGTCTGCTACTAAACCATGTCCCTCAGCTCATCTCCACATCTTTTAAATCCCTCCAGGGATGGTGCCTCCACCATTTCCCTGGGCAGCACATTCCAGAGCTTGATAAAACGTCTGGTGAAGAAATGTTTTCTAGCCTCCAATCTAAATCTCCCCCAGCACAGCTTGAAGCCATTTCCTCTCATCCTATTGCTTGCTACTTGGAAGAAGAGGTTGACCCCCACCTTATTGCAAGCTCCTTTCAGGCAGTTGTAGAGAGCAATAAGGTCTCCCCTGATCCTCCTTTTCTCCAGACTAAACAACCCAAATTTCCTCAGCTGCCCCTCAGAGGACTTGTTCTAGAGATCTTTCACCTGCTGTATTGCTCTTCTTTGGACATGCTCCAGTGAGATCATGTTTGAACTTCTTGGTCCAGCTGAGTTCTGAATATCTTTGAGGATGAAAATTCCACCTCCCTGGGGACCTGTTTCACTGTTTCTAATCAGAATCTCCTGTGTTGCAGTTTGTGTCATTTATTTCTTCTCTCATCATGATATACCTCTGAAAAGAGTCTTTGGTTGGAGACAACAGTAACATCTCCCCTTATCGTTCACTTCCTAGAGCTGAACAAAGACAGTTCTCCAGATCTCTGTCCATCTTAGCAGCCCTCCACTGCACTTTTTTTCAGTATGCTGAAAAACTGACTTAGGAAAGGTAACAGGAGGCTGCTTACATAGCTTTAGATTTGAATACTTGTGGCTAACATCTTTTCTGTGGCTGTGACATAATAAATTGCTTTTTTTTACATCATCAAAAAGGCTCAGCTATGCAAATTAAAACATTACTATCTTTTGCAACTCTCCTGAACCTCTCTGGCTTGACACCTGTGGTACCATACACAGGAAGCTGATGGATCCTCAACAAAGCATCTGGGTGCATACACTGAGGGTCAATGTCAAATATGACTTGACTTTAGAAAGCAGAATAAGTGAAAATGTTCATAGATCATGAGCATATTTTGGATTTGTGTTCCTGTAGATCTTAATCAAAACTTCTGGGAGTAAACTATCCACAACAACCCCATGCAGAGCTATAGGCTGGGGTCAGAGTGGCTGGAGAGCAGCCCAACAGAAAGGATCTGGGGGGGCTGATTGACACCCGCCTAAACATGAGGCAGCAGTGTGCCCAGGTGGCCAAGAAGGCCAATGGCATCCTGGCCTGCATCAGGAATAGTGTGGCCAGCAGGAGCAGGGAGGTCATTCTCCCCCTGTACTCTGCACTGCTTAGGCCACACCTTGAGTCCTGTGTCTAGTTCTAGGCCACTCAATTTAAGAAGGACATTGAAGTACTTGAGTGTGTCCAGAGAAGGGCAACGAGGCTGGTGAGAGGCCTCGAGCACAGCCCTATGAAGAGAGGCCGAGGGAGCTGGGATTGTTTAGCCTGGAGAAGAGGAGGCTCAGGGGGGACCTTGTTGCTGTCTACAACTACCTGAAAGGTGGTTGTAGCCAGGAGGAGGTTACTTTCTTCTCTCAGGCAACCAGCACCAGAACAAGAGGACACAGACTCAAGCTGCGCCAGGGGAAGTTTAGGCTGGAGGTGAGGAGAAAGTTCTTCACTGAGAGAGTCATTGGCTACTGGAATGGGCTGCCCAGGGAGGTGGTGGAGTCACCGTCCCTGGAGGTGTTCAAGGCAGGTTTGGACGTGGCACTTGGTGCCATGGTCTAGTCTTGAGGTCTGTGGTGATGGGTTGGACTTGATGATCTTTGAGGTCTCTTCCAACCCTGGTGATACTGTGATACTGTGATCCTATTCAGCTTGGAAAAGGTCACCTCGCTGACAGACTCACATCTCCCTGATCGTGGGCAGCGCTGGAAACTTTTTACATGTTGGTAGTAGTGAGAGCAGTTTCAGAACTACTTTTTCTTTGATTTGGTTACCAGAAAGTGACTGTTGGAATACCAGATACATCAAATTTACCCTCTCCAACCAGCATGTCCTATCAATCAGTTGATTAAGAGAGGACTATGCTCTAATTTTTTTCTCTGACAGCCAGGGATTTTCCCAGATGAATTATTAGATCAGCTCTCTGTTTCATTTTGTTGCTGGAATGGAAGCTAATATTTAGCCATGGTATCTCCTTACCTCTTTACCTCCTTAAAATAGCTACTAGCTAAGTAGGACCACTGCCTAAGACTTTTGTTAACAGATACAGAGGAAAAACCCATCTCCAGTAGTGTATGCTTCTAAAGCTCCTTACATAATATCTTCATTAAAATACCAATCACAGGGTTCTGCTAAGAGCCAGATCAGACTGTGATCAGCTTTTTAGGCCTTGTTCACTTTTGGCCTTTTTGCCTGAGAAATTCCACAGGTTTACATGCTTGATTATGCAATTATTGTCTTTAAATCATTTTCAAACTACCCCCATGCTCAGTTTACAGCCTAAAAGTTGATCTTCCTCATAACTTAGATTCTGGTAATAAAAGGTTAAGAAGCAGAAATCTGAAGTTTTGTCTTAAAAATTTCAGTTGCTCATGAAAATTCTCTATTTTGTGTTTTTCTTGGGGAAGACCAGCAGAGGGTGCCTGAGCTAGAGTGCAAACCCCCGGCCCAGAATTGGGCTGGATTATTAACATTAGAAGTGTAAAAAAGGAAGTGAGCTTTAATTTAGTTCTCTATTACACCCAAAGAGGAATATATTAATGAAAATGAAGGGAAATTACCTGCTTTAGGAAAACTGCACTATTAAGAGGCTGTCAGAAAAGTAGTACTAAAGGAAAAAATAATTTGGGAATTAGAAAAGGAATTTTAGTTATCTGATTTTGTCACTGGCTAACAGCTACTAATGCCTGGATCCCTGGAATTTCTTTTTATGGATTTTGGAAGACATTCTCTCCATAAGCCACCTCTATGTAAGGAGATGGAGAAGAAAATATGTCAGTGCAGAATTCACAGCAGGTTCCTAACTTTGTGGTGTTCTGTTGTTATCAGATATTTTTCTATATAGTTATTTCTGAGAGAGGAAACAGTGAGGTGTAGGGAGAAGAGAGGAGCAAATAATGATTTACTCACAGTTATACCAATTTAACTTAGGGCTTGTTTAACTGAACAGCTGCAAAGTAATCATAGAATCATAGAATCATAGAATGGTAAGGTTGGAAGGGACCTCAAGGATCATCTAGTTCCAAGCCCCTGCCATAGGCAGGGACACCTCCCACTAGTACAGCTTACTCAAGGCCTCATCCAATCTGGCCTTGAACACCTCCAGGGAGGGAGCAGCCACAACCTCCCTGGGCAACCTGTTCCAGTGCCTCACCACCCTTACTGTAAAGAACTTCCTCTTAACATCCAGTCTAAATCTCCCCTCTGCCAGTTTAAGCCCATTGCCCCTTGTCCTGTCATTGCAGGACCTTGTAAATAATCCTTCCCCAGCCTTCCTGTAGGCCCCCTTCAGATACTGGAAGGCTACTATCAGGTCCCCTCGAAGCCTTCTCTTCTCCAGGCTGAAGAGCCCCAACTCTCTCAGCCTGTCCTCATAGGAGAGCTGCTCCAGCCCTCTGATCATCTTTGTGGCCCTCCTCTGGACCCGCTCCAACACTTCCATGTCCTTCCTGTGCTGAGGGTTCCAGAACTGCACACAGTACTCCAGGTGGGGTCTGACGAGAGCAGAGTAAAGGGGCAGAATCCCCTCCCTTGCCCTGCTGGCCACGCTTCTCTTGATGCAGCCTAGGACTCGGTTGGCTGTCTGGGCTGCATGTGCACACTGCAGGCTCATGTTGAGCTTTTCATCAACCCAGACTCCAAGGTCCTTTTCCTCAGGGCTGCTCTCCAGCCATTCACCACCCAGCCTGTATTTGTGCTTGGGATTGTGCCTACCCAGGTGCAGGACCTTACACTTGGCCTTATTGAATTTCATGAGGTTGGCCTGGGCCCACCTCTCCAGCCTGTCCAGGTCCCTCTGGATGGCATCCCTGCCCTCTAGCAAGTCGACTGTGCCACACAGCTTGGTGTCATCTGCAAACTTGCTGAGGGTGCACTCCATCATCGTTGCTATGTCTTTGCTAGTAAGTAAAACAATCTGTGGACTTTCTAGACCTGAGACAAACTGATCTGACTTGGCTTGTGTCTGTAGCTGACGTCCTTCAGACGTCCCACATTCTGTGGGAGCGTGGGCAAAGCAGTACCTTGAGCCACAATAACAGCTGAAAAATATGGGCAGTCAGGTGCCAGTGTATGAGTCCATGCTTTGGCCCTGATGAGGAAAATCTTCTTTTAGCAAGGCCTGTTGCAACAGGGGGGAGATTTAGACTAGACACAAGGAAGAATTTTTTTACACTAAAGGTGGTGAAACACCGGCACAAGTTATCCAGAGAGGTAGCAGATGCCCGGTCCCTTGAAACAGTCAAGGTCAGGTTGGACAAGGCTTTCAGCAACCTGATCTAGTGGAAGAAATCCCTGCTTACTGTTTGAAGGTTGGACTAGATGATGTTTAAAAGCCCCTTCCAACCCAAAGGGTTCTGTCATTCTATGATCCTAAGACTTACTGGTACAGATGTGATTTACTCTGGGGGGAAAAAAGCAATTTCCCTGGTTTACCCTGTATTGTTTGGGAACAGGTGATACTGATCTGTGATGCAGTGGCCAGGAAGACAGCACCAACAGTTTCATTCACTGCTTTAAAAGCAGGCAGATGACACAGCAGTTCAACTTGCACTAATTAGAACCAGACTCCCACGCTTTAAATTGGGAATCTTAACTCCTAATTTAACTAAACTGAAATGAAGTGGATGCAAGTAAAATTAAGAGAGTTGAAGGAAGAAGAGATGAAAGTTATTTGCTTCAAGTCTCTCTCTAAGTAGCAAAGGCAAAAGGGGTTATGTGAATAAACATAAAGATGGAACAACAGGCTAAAAGCCAAAATGAGACTAGAGTAAGGTAGCTAGGAATGCAGAGGCTTAAGTGCACAAATACTCAGAGACTTCAACTCACAGAAGTAGTTCTGCTACAGAAAGCAGTCAACTTATCTGCTTTGTAAGCAATAGGAAACTTTTCACTGACATGGTGATAGCAGAACTGCATCTCAAACCTGAGTCAGATCAAAATGATTCCCACATTCAAAAGTCTGAAATGGATGTCCCTTACCTAGGATAAATTTAAAAGTTTTTAGTATATGTTATACAAAAGAGACAAAATTTTCTTAAGTTGTAACGTGTAGTTAAGCCAGCCAGGTATAAAATAAAAACTATAGGAAAAAAAAGTGTATTTGAGGGTGGTAGAGCACTGCAGCAGGCTGCCTAGAGGGGTTGTGAAGTCATCTTCTCTAAAGACTTTCAAAAATAACCTGGACAATTCTGAGCAACCTCTCTTAGCAGAGAGGTTGAACTAGACGATTTCCAGAGGTCTGTTCTAACTCCTGCCATTCTGTAATTCTGTAATTCCACTGCCCAATCAAACAGATTTATGTAACAAATGGTTATGGCACTCCATTACATTTATGTGGGAAAGTCTTTGGATGTGTGGTTATTTGGCTTCCCTTTTAGCAGCTCTAACCCATACAGCACAGGTAACATGCTGAAGCAAACAACATGGAGTCAAATCTGCCCTCACTTCTCTCATGCACATGTTATGGCAGATTCTCCTTAAAATTTTGATTTCTTAAAAGTGAAGAGCTCCTTTCATTAGAATTTGTCTTGTTTTGCTCACAGTGGAAGAGGAAATACAGGAAAAGGGAATACAGTGTTGCTCTAACTGCTATTCATTTTAATGTTCTTGTACCTGCATAACTAATTTAGTGGAGCAAGAACATTTTTCAAATCTATGTTTTACACAGACACTGAAATAACCTCAGATGATTGCACTGGAGCTTTATTTACTCTAATGTGGGTCAAATAAATTGCATCACAGTACTATGAAAAATATTCACACCCATATTGTTACCAGGAATGCCATCAAGTCATCTGAGGCTCCTCTGTGTACATTCAGAGAGGAAGCACTTCACCCATAAATCTGTGAAATTTTACTCATTTTCAGTCTGTTGAGACATAGTGGTTTGGGTTGGAAGGGATCTTTAAAGCTTATTTAGTTCCAACCCTTCACAATGGGAAGGGACATCTGCTAGATGTGGCTGCTCAAAACCCCATCCAACCTGTCCTTGAACACTTCCTGGGATGAGGCATCTACCATCTCTCTGGACACCCTGTTCCTGTGCCTCACCACCTTAATTTGAAAAATTTTCTTCCTTATATCCCATTTATATCTACCAACTTCTAGTTTAAAATCATTACCCCTTGTCCTTTCACTATACCCTGATAAAAAGTCTTTCTTCATGTTTCTTACAGGCCACAAGAAGATCTCCTTGGAGCCTTCTCCAGGCAAAACAATGCCATCTTTGTCAGCCTGTCCTCATGTGAGAGGTGTTCCAGCCTTCCTCTGGACAAACTCAAACAGGTCCATGTCTTTCCTGTGCTGTAGGTGCTGGAGCTAGATCCAGTACTTCAGATGGGGTCTCACAAGAGCAAAGTAGATGGGCAGAATGTGGGCTGCAAGCACCCATGCAAAATTTTAATCCACCTGTACCCCCAAGATTTTCTTCTCAGGACAGCTTGCAATTCCTTCATCTGCTGGTTCCATGGCACTCTTGCACGAGGTCTTCTCAATACTGCACATCTGGGGGAAAAATAGAGAGAAGCATCCATCTGATTAAACATTTATTTATGCCTTATGGCTTTGGAGAGAGAAAGCAGCTCCTCCTGCTGTTATTTACATGAAAATGTGTCAGTTTAATTTCTGTAACTCTTCAGAACAAGGCACATTACCATGTTAAGTGCAGAGTTACCTGCTGCCCCAGAGCCAACACAGGGAACATCAGCAAGGCACAGAGCAAGACTGTGACCTCCAACACTGGCAGCCATTTCTCTTTTTGTTTTCAGAGCCTTGTACTTCAGTTTTACCTTGGCTCTTGCACTTCACAACCACAGTGAAATACTTTGTATAGATATGATAATATGTTTGCTGAACTCCGAATTGCTGTCTGCATCAGCCACAGGGCAAAGTGCAACAGAACTGTCATTCATTCTGGTCAGGTTGACTTTGGTTAATTTGCTTTAAAAAGTATTAGCAGTAATCACTTCTTCAGAGACTGAATATTAGCTTCTCAAGTGGAAACTAAGTTGAGGCATTAGAAAGAGAAATCATTTTTGTTTTCCTAGGGAATCAGATGTCACTAAAATTCAAGAGCTTCATTATGATGTGATCCTTTAAGACATGATTCCCTTTGCTTCATACTGTGTCAAACATATCTTCTTTAAGATCGGAGGAAATGGTCTCAAGTTGCACCAGGAATGGTTTAGGTTGGATAGTAGAAGAAAGTTCTTCACTGAAAGGATTATCAAACACTGGAACAGGGTCCCCAGGAAGGTACTTCAATCCCCACCCCTGGAGATGTTTAAAAAACACAGAGATATGGTGCTAAGGGACATAGTTTGGCACCAGACCTGGTAGAGTTAGGTAATGGTTGGATTCAATGATCTTGAAAGTCTTTTTCAACTAATGCAATTTTATGACTCTCTAAGTAGCTGGTGGCTCTGAAACAACAGAAAGAGGTATGTTACTGTCACCACTCAAAGTTGTAACTCCAGCAAGGATACTCAGAGACATCAAGATTAAAGTGAAAGTGGCAGTCCTGGACTCCTATCAATCTTTGACCAATTGATTTGGGGTTGAGAATATATCTCACGCTCTGGCATGATTTGGCCTTTTTACAGCAGCCATGTGTTAAAGCTGCAGCATGTGGTAGTTGTCCTGCTTTTTATCTGATGGGAATCTTGAATCTTTTTAATAGACTTGGGTGTGCATAATTAAGGTAATTCCTTAAGTATATTTATCTGTCATTAGGATAATACTAATGAGATGAGAGTATTTATTTTTCATAAGCTGGGAAACAGCAGGAATGGACATTACCTTGTAAAGGACCTTGCAATTTTTTCCAGAACTCTCCTTCCCCTGCTCAGTCTGGCACTGAGCACGTCTTTAATGCACTTAAGCAGGCACTTCATTGGAATCTTGGGGACAGGCAGTTGTGCAGTTGTATACATGCACAAGAACTCTATAACTGAACATTTTTAAGAGGATCAATCTATTTTACTCACTGTTGTTGTAGAAGAAAAGCCGAAGCACGTATTTACAGGATAAATTCATAGAATCATAGAATGGTAAGGTTGGAAGGGACCTCAAGGATCATCTAGTTCCAACCCCCTGCCATAGGCAGGGACACCTCCCACTAGTACAGGTTACTCAAGGCCTCATCCAATCTGGCCTTGAACACATCCAGGGAGGGAGCATCCACAACCTCCCTGGGCAACCTGTTCCAGTGCCTCACCACCCTCACTGCAAAGAACTTCCTCCTAACATCCAGTCTAAATCTCCCCTCTGCCAGTTTAAACCCATTGCCCCTTGTCCTGTCATTGCAGGACCTTGTAAATAATCCTTCCCCAGCCTTCCTGTAGGCCCCCTTCAGATACTGGAAGGCCATTATCAGGTCCCCTCGAAGCCTCCTCTTCTCTCACTACTTACCAGTTGCAGGATGCTGGGACATTGTGAACTTCTACTGTGCATCCTCTCTGCACTCAGCCTAAGCTGCCATGTGGCTCCTATGTACCTGTCTCTTCAAGGATAGCGGAATATCCCTGCTAGGAATATACGGTGCAGTGTACATCCTCTTCCAACTTCATCCTGCTTGCTCTGATGTATTGTGCAAAGTTCCACAACTGCATGTGCACCACCCACACTTAGCACAAGGAAGAAATAAGATCCAGAAATTGTTTTAACAGTGATCTGGCAGGGATGGACAGCCACATTCTGCAACATGAAAGTTTGTTCATCATGTCCCAATTTTCCACTGAAAGGTAAAGAAAATAATTTAAATTACTTGTAATTTATTTATATTATTTATGGTTTGTGTGGCATTAAAGTCCCTTCATGCTATGCTTTTGTGATAGTTTGGGAGTTCCCCGCCCCACCACACTTTGTAAAATCACCCAGACTAGACTCAGCTGGCTGGAAGTTAAGGACTGAAGCTCTATTTACAGTTTAGCACAATGTACAAGCAGAGATATACAAAATATACATGAATATTTACAGAAATATACAAGTTAAAGGTAATACAGAAACACAACTCCCCTCCCAGAAATCAGAGACCCCAGGAGGGGCTCCCAACCACCCTTCCACCTTCTCCCCACCCCTATACCTTACCCCAAGGTTTGCCTTACACGCAAGGTGAGTTTGAAAGATCAGCCAGGGGAATTAGAAGGAAAGTGGTTAGTGAGGTTACTCGGCAGAGAGGAGAAAGCCAGAAGCTAGACAGCCCGAGTGTCTGCAAGCCCAAGTGTCTTATCTTTATTTTGTATTCTTTTCTTATACATCTCAGCAAGCCTATGAGTGAAGTAGACATCACCATCGCCTGTGTCTATTCTGAAACACAAAACCCACTTAATTAACAAAAGGTTTAGACACAGTTGAGGATTGGTGCTATTGACAGAAACAAACTGTGTTGGATGAATAACTGTGTGGCTTGTCCTACAGGAGCTCTGCATGCACTTGTGTTGAGTGGCAAGGAGGCAGAAGTTAAAATGAGTTCCCCTTCCACATGCATTCCTCCACCTGTCCAAGAGTTTGCAACGTAAGAATGTTACAGACTTTTTTTTCACCTCTGCACATAAGCACTAGCAAATCTATGGTGCAGAGCTATAGATGACACTGATGTTTAGAAATGTAGTCCCTGCATTTTTAGCCCTTGTGAGTGTACACGACTACAGATGCTGGGAGTTTAAACCTAAGGTCTGAAACACTGGTCAGAATGAGTGTATGCCAGAACTGGATTTGCCTTGGCAGCTGGAGGCACGGCCAAAGGTAGCATCACTGGGGGAACCGAGGTGAGAACCACCTCCACGCTGAGAAACGACCTGCCGCCTCCTGCACAGGGCATGTGCCCGGTCTGTGACAAGAGCCAGGGGTGACCGCAGCTGGGCTGGAGGCTGCTGAACCGACGCTGCGGGGGACAGGGAACAGGCATCCTCTCCTCAGGAAGGCGGATACTGAGTTTTCATCTCTGAACACCATAACCAAAGCCGCCCTGGAAGTGCCCGAGGGCGTGCAGCGGCGAGCGCTGTTTACCAGCAGAAGGCCAGGCAGCTTCCCCTCCCCTCGGGGATACGTCGAGGAGGGAAAATATGAGGGCCCCACTCCCAGAAACACGACCTTTACCCCCGTCACATGCAAGGCCCTCTACCCTACAAACCAAAGCTAATCGCCGCACCCTTAACTGTGCCAGCCCCGGCAGCGCGGGGCTCTGGGGGAGGCCTCTGGGGGAGGCCTCAGGGCCAGCCGGCGCGGGACAGGCAGCAACGAAACGGGGTGGGGTGCGAAGCGGAACGCCAGCGGAGCGGTGGCGGGAGGCGGGGAGAAGGCCGGCGCTGCCCTGCAGTGGGGCAGGTACTTGGCTTCGGGCAAAGCGGGGGCGGCCCCTGGCGGGCCGCGGCCCCGATAAAAGCGAGCAGCGGGGCGAGGGCGGGAGCGAGCGGCCATGGCGTGGGGTTGCGCGCTGTGCCTGGCGCTGGCGGGCGGAGCCCTCGTGGCGCTGCTGGTGCAGCTGTTCCGCTGGCTGCGGGCCGATGGCGATCTCACGGTGCTGTGGGCTGAGTGGCAGGGGAAGAAGCCAGGTAAAGTCGTCCGCCAGCAGCTGCCGACCCGCCGCCAGAAAGGGATGTGGTGGAGGGGTGCTCGGAGCGCGAAATGGTGTCACTGGGGGCGCGCCGTGAGGAGATGGGCTGGTGGCTTGGGGGAAAAGAGGGGACACCAGGGACGGGGCCGAGCTAACACCTCAGGTCGGCGGAACCAACCTGCTGGGAACCGCCTCACGGGCTTGTCCATGGGAAAAAAAAACCCTGATAGCCGAATTTTTCTGCCCCTATCCAGCAAGGCATGTGGTAGTAAAGAACTCATGTCAGTAAGGGAACTCTCTGAAAGCAATTTGACAGCAGCGGTGAGCTCAGGCAAGCCTGTGGCTGGCTCGGTTGGCCCCAAGTGGTTTGCACTGTTGGTGGGCAGCTGCCGGGCCTGTCATCGGTATGTGGAGTAACTGAGCCCGGCGGGTGGGCGTGGGCTTAGGGGCAGCGTCGGAGTGGGCTCGCGTGTGGCCAGGGTGAATGATTTTAGCAGCTTTTGCACTTTGTTCTGACGTGTTCAAGCAGATCTCGGTTTCACAGTACTGCTGGAGATGTTTACAATGAAGTAAATATGAATGTTCGGATTAAACAGGCTTCCTCTAATGAGAGCTGCCCCGTGAAAGGCACAAGGGAACCGCACCACACGATTGCTGTCTGTGGTTCTACCCCTATTTTGTAAAGTGCTGCCTGTGACACCTGTGGGTGCAAAACTTCAATAAAATGCCATCAGATTTTCAGCTCTTGCTCCTGTTGGGTCTGTGCAATTTGATTATTCCTCCTACTTGACAGAGATCTTTAAAAAACGTTGAGTTCAGTTAACAGAGGCTTGATCAGGAGAGCCACAAATTTCCCCCTCATCTCAGTCAGCGATGGTGATACAGGGCTGCTGGGAGCTGTGTTTAGTGTGGGCGGTTGAGGCGGAAGGAGAGAGCACATGTTTACATCTGGCTGGTTAGGGGGAAGAAGCTGATCTGAAAGATGTGACAAGGGACGCTATAAACCTGTCCTTTGTGGAGAATGAAAATGGATATCGGGTTGAGCTAGTGAGATAGAATTGCACTAAATGAAGGTGGGTTGTGAAGAGTGTAACTGGGAGGAATGTGGTGTGAGAGTTTGCCTGTGAGACCATGGTTTGGTAGGGGATGGTGGTGCAGTTGAGGGTTGACATTAGGAAGGCCTTGAGAGAAGAGTAGGACATCTCTGTCTTCTGCTTACTGCCGAAGTTGTCGATGTAGTGGAGAAGAGAACAGAAGATCATGCACAAGTAACGCATCTCCAAGAAATAGAAAATTTTAAGTCTATGTGTGCAATCTTCTGTAATCCTGTGGATATGCAGCCCAAAATTTTATTGTAACTCGCATCAGGTAGCTCGCTTCCAGTAAGAAAACTAAAAAAAAAAGCTTCATGGACTTTGCAAAGATCATGGAAAGACTCGGGGCAGAGAAACAAGGTAAATCTTGACTAATTCAAACAGAGTTGAAGCTTGTCTTGAGGGTTCTATGTGCAATGCACATCAAGATGTAGGAGCTGTCAGGTCAACATAGTGTTATTTGAATGTCAATTTCAGTCTTGCTGGAAGCCTGGAAACCTTTTAGCTAGGTTCCCTTCTAAAGAGCAATGTAGTCATTTTCTGATGTAGTTGTCTTAATAAGAATCGGGCAGAATTTTGTCAATAAACTACTTTGTCCCCACCTCTGTCTCCCAGCCTCAGTGCATGTAATTAACTAAGATCTGTAGCTAAAATGGTGGCATTTAAGTGGCATTTTGTTGATAGTCCCACCATATACGTGTGGAGTAGTGGTGGCCCAGATAGGAAGAAAACAGGAGGGGCAAACATTAGAAAAGATGTTTGCCCTCCCTTTTCCTCCTTGCCATATTGCTCACATAATATAACATGCTTAGGTGTGTAACGTGTGAGTCCTGTGGGAAAAAAAACTATTGATTTTCATTTAAAACTGTTATGGAAGCTGTCACTTCTGCAATCATTATATTGTGTTATCTCTTCTACAACATTGTTATGGATGCCAAAGTTTTTGGACATAAAAGTGCTTACCAGAAACCAGACTGATCTCATGTTTCTTTCTTTTGCACTGTACACTATATAATTGTGAAGAAAGGCCTTAATATAGGTAAGATTGGTTCCATTCCAAAAATTCAATTCTGTGGGGAGAATCCCATCTAAATATGTGTGGTCAGGAGACAAGGGTGCTGGGTGACTTCCTCATATGTTCTGTTTAATAAGCTGAACAGCAGCCACCCTGAACAGTGTGTTTTTCACAGGCAGAATAATATTATCAAGCTAAGGAGAATCCTTTTGTATATGAAAGCCAATGTATGTGAAATCCTTCCTTTAAAGCTGGCATTAATTGAATGATTCTTCAGGGCCATGGGGAGGATGTGCTGCTCTAAACCTCCTCACTTCATTTTTTTTCACAAATCAAATGGCATTGCAACCTTGTACTCCAGGAGTCATAAAATGTTGGGTCAAAAATCCTAAACAGAGCTGCAAAGGCACTTCCTGGATTACTCAGGGTACTGCTCTGTTCAACATCTTATTTGTTACGCCTTGTAACACAGTAGTTAATGGTTAGTAATAGCATAATCCGCTTTCATTTTTTAATTTGTCATAGTTAATTTTTAAACATTTCCAGTAACAACAGGACATTTATTCTGGAGCAAGCTGGTGGTCTGGTACTTGTTTTACAACAGCATTAGAGCTAGGTTTTCCATTATGTTAACTCCCAGTAGCTCACTGCTTGGTAACTATCAGCACTGGGGAATCAGTGGAAAACTCTCTTTATCTCAGCTAATTATTCTGTTCACAGAACAAGATCCTGAATAACTGCAGTGAAGCTGCCCAAGACAGGTTTGGAACAGGGAAACTGAGTGGTAGGAGGAAGCGGATTTGTTTTCAGTAGCAAGAGGAGAGGAGTGGAGTGTGGTAAGCAGGGTTGAAAGCATGTCTCTGTGTTGTTTTGTTCATGTAGTGTCTGTCTACACAGGTCTTCTGCCAAAACAAAGTGTAATGAGAGAGATAAAATGCCCATGTTTCTGGAGGTTAATTCACTGAATTGGTAATATTTTAGGAAAGAAAAAAAAAGTAGGAAAAGAGTGTAAAGAAGCTTTACTGTCAGCAGCCATTTGATGTGATGGTTAGTACAATGGTTATTCCTACAACTTCAGCATCTCCCAAGTTCATAACCCTAGAATACATCTTTGCTTTGGAAAGTGACTGTTGTTGCTGTTAATGTTTTTAAAAGCAAGCAAAACCCCCAAGCAACCCAAAGCTAGCAAAACATGCATTTAGGAGGGATTTTTCTTTGGCAGAAATAGAGCCAGCTTAAAAGAAAGACAAATAATAGCCACTGCCAGTCTCACAGACCCAGGCTGAGCTTTGATAGTCGTTAAGAGTGCTCTCTGTTCTTGCCACAAGGGTGGAAAGTTTTGGTGCTGATCTCTTCATGGGATTTATGTCTCTAAGACTGAAAGTAGAAATTTAAACTCGGTGGTATAGGGAGAACCAGGAAGTAAATCAGGAAGCAAAAGCTGTCCCAGCTACTGTCTGAAATGAAATAGAAGTACTTTTGTTACATTAAAAGTATGGGTAAGTTTCACTGAGCTGGAAAATGCTATTCTGGCCTTTTTCAGAACAGAACTGCCTTTAAGTCTCAGGAACTGAATTTGGCTCTGCTGTTTTGAATTATACCATGGAATGTTTCTTGGTTGGCTAGACACTGATGGAATACTCTTCTGTACAAACAAGAGAAACAAAAGGAAGAATTCCTGTCAGTGCTCTGGATATTTGAGTCAGATTTTCGCCAAGACTCACTAAAACTAATCATGCAGGTATTAGGCAATGTTATGTTCTGGAAAGTGCTCTGATATTAGTGATCATTCATCCTTAAATAGTATTCTAAAATTAAATGGGTGGTTTTCATCCATCTGTTGTAGTTGATGATTTTGGATGTGTATCTGGAAAGCTCAGCCTTTTCTCAGTACTCAGGTGTATCATGGAGCAGGGAAACAGGCATATAAGCAGAGGAGTAAGATACTATTATTTTTACCACAGCTTAAAAAGCATGCCTGGGCAGGAATTACGAGTAGACAGGAAATTTATATATGAGGTTACACCTTAGGAACTCTCTGCGCTGTACTGAAGCCATTGTGGGAATTAACCTGAAGCAGGTAGAAGAGGGGATGAATACCCATTTGCTTTGTTATGATTAGCAGTCTTTCTTCAGAGAATTTTCTTCTGTTGACAATTACTTCGAAACACTTTTCAAGTGGAGCTGTACTGGGAAAGGTTTGCAGAGGCTTTTGTTTGGATTTGCAATACTGTTAACTGTTTCCTGTTGTTTCCAAGAATTCTCCCTTTTCTTCTGAAGCTCCTTTTGATGAGGCTCTGTGTGGATGGCTTGCAGAAATGCAATCAGATTTCTTTCATCAGGTCAATCACTGTTTATTCAGATTAGCTTTGGAACAAAGTTCAAATGGCAAATGAAGAACTGTGAATGATTTCACAACTGCATGTGACAAAAAGAAAAAAAAAGTCAGGATTTTGTAATAGCCAAAAAACCCGAGCATGTTTCTTAAATGGTATCAGATGAGACCCCAGCAGTGAGTTAAATGCTTACCCTAGCACTGGCAATGTGTGAACTACTGTCACAACTCTTTTGACAGAAACTGAACTGCGTGGCAAAGTTGTCTGGGTAACGGGGGCTTCAAGTGGAATTGGAGAAGAATTGGCTTACCAGCTATCCAAGATAGGAGCCTTACTTGCCATCTCAGCAAGAAGGGAGGATGAGCTGGAAAGAGTGAAGAAGAAATGCCTTCGTAAGTATGGCTTGCTATTTCATGCAAGCAGTTCCACTTGTGCTGTGTTGGAGTTGTCACAGAAGTACTAACCTGTGTATCATAGGAATAAAATTAATGATGAAAGTAAACTTCATACATTAACTCCAATGTGTGTTTGAATCTGGTATTTCCTTTTCACGAGTGAGAAGCATTTGTCTAGACTTGCATTACAAATTGCTTCATAAGCTAGAGTTACCTAAAAACCTAATTTTCAATTTCAAGTGCTCTTGTGAGGTACTAGATTAAGAAAAAACATAAATACTTTGGGGAATGAAAGAAGAAATTTGAGGGTTATCATCCTATTAAGAAGCAAACCATGTAGCCCCATGTTACTCTTCTTCCTTCAGGCTTGTGCATCTTACAGGCACACAGGCAACTGACTTTCCTCTTTGAAAAAGAATGAATAGAAATGTTCAGAAAGAGTTGTTCAGAGCAAGTACAAGAAAGAGGATCTCCTGCAGATCAGGAGGATCAAATATAAAGTGCAATGCTTCTATTCCAGTTATCTTTCACGTCCCTGCTGAGTCAGTAGTCTGACTTCATCCTCTTCTGTTTACTGGCTTGACATCAAGTGGGATAGACAGTCCATGTTGGTAAATAGAAGTTTTGTACGTGTTTATGTCCTTTTTGGACTTTATGTCCTCTGTAGGTCAGTGTGCCATATTGCATTCCAAGTATATTGTGACAGTCATGTTCCTGCTAATATTGACAGAATGTCCACAGTTTGCTTGGAATAAATGCTGGTGAAAAATGAAATGTTTGTCTTGGGTTAGCACCTAAACATTTCTAGAAACCTAAAAGTTGCTCCTAAAAGCTCTAAAAGTAGCTTTAAAAAATGCACAATTACTTATATCTATTTTCTGATGCTTCAGAGAGTCAGCCATGTAGATACCTTCAAAAGGAAGCAAAGGACCTGAGATGGCAGTGTGGTTCATTGATGACCATGGTAAAATTCCACTGCTGTGTGATGCAATGTTTAGTTTTCAGTAAAAACATGCAACTGCATTTGCGTCGGTGGCCATTTGCTGTCATTGCAAAACTGATAACACTGGCCAGAGCTGTAACCGTGCACATCCATTTCCAAATGTGCTAAGGAATAGTTAAGAAGATTACTGCCATTGATATGAACCAAGGGAACCAAAATTAAGATAAGAATTTCTGCCTCTGCCTGGTTGAAGTAACCCTCTGAACGTCTTAGCTGTGGTGTATACTGACTTTAAAGTCTTGCATAGCCATGTGCTTTGCAAATGCACACTTACTGAAATACAGGTCATATGAATTAGGAAGTTTGGAAACTCTTTAGCAACACAGCCACTCCAGAAGTTCTGTAATGAGCCAGTAAATAGTGGGAGTAATTGAGCCCACTTGCCCTCCTATCTTTTTTTTTCTCAAAGCCATATAAACCCAGCTTTCCACCCTTCTGCTTTATTACCATGTGTGCTAGACCAGCTGACCATCTCGGTGGCCCTGTGCTGCACCATCTCTAGTTTATCAGTATTTGCCTTGAACTAAGATGGTCCAAAATTGCACACAGTACTCTAGATGCAGTATTCAACTGCAGGCTCTAAAAAGGGACTTCCCAGAGTCTGCTCTTGCTTGTGTAGCCCACTAGCAATGGTAATCGAACGTAACTCACCGATGAGTTCTAGCAACTGGCTGTTGTCCTTCCATTAGGACTTCAGGTCCTGCTTGGAGAGCTGGTATGTAGCCATTTGGACATCGTCTGGCAGTACTGCATGGCGTGGTAGAGGTGAAATTCTGCATTTGACTTTGTTGAGCTTGCTGAGGTTTGTCTGACTGTGCTCACAGCTCAGTGAGATGCCTCTAAATGGCAGTCCTCCCTGCCAGCACAGCAGCTGCTCCACTGAACATCTTAACTTGTGTTCTGTTGCATCATCTGAGTCATTAATGAAGATATTAAAAGGTATTGATATTGGAGTGTTACCACTGTGAATGGTTGGTTGCTATTCTTCAAACCTTGTGGTCCAGCCTATTTTTCACTTGTGTTGTAATCCAGTCATCTAGCCCCCTTGTATTTCCCCAATATAGCCTCAAGGATGCTATGGAAAACAACACAGAGAGCTATGCAGTCCAGATAAACATCATCCACTGCTCTCCCCTTGCCTGCAGAGCCAGTCATCACAAAAAGCAGGTCAAACAGTAAATGTTTGTGTTAAATCTGTGCTGGCTATTCAGTCATTCATGTACTTGGAAATGGCTTTCAGGAGGAACTGCCACATAATTTTCCCAAGGACTGAGGTTAGGCTATACAGCTATTGGTTTAATTGTTGGGGAGATAGTCTACTTACCAGGTACCTTCCAAAGAGGAGAGAGGTTGGCTCTGTTATGTCTTGGATATGTATATTGCCTTGGTTATCTTTGCAGTTTTTCCATAACTTGGTATTTCCCTGATGTTGGTAGGTATTTCTTTCCCCCAGAGTCTAGCCTCAGAAGTGTGAGACACCTGAGAGGAGGTCTTGCTGGTGAAGGCTGAGGCAAAGGCGGCAATGAGTACCTCATGTTTTTCTGTGCCCTTTATTACTTTTTCACTGTGTCTGTTCATCAGCGAGCTCAGTGTCTTTGGTCTGCCTTTTGTTGGTGCTGAAGGTCTTGTTGGCTTTCATGTTCCTCACCAGTTTCAACTCCACCTGAGTGTTGATCTTCCCAATTGCATCCCTGCATGTTTCAGCAGTTGGGTCCATGTGCTTCCTGGGTGTCTTGTCTCTGCTGCCACCTGCATGTCTGCTTTTCGCGGTTGGGTTCAAGAGGTTTGAGTCACGTGGGGTGGGTTGAGATTGAGCTGCAACACGTGACATGACATGAATGTGAATTTGGCTGTATTATATGGCATAATTTGGCATAATTAATATGCCAGCTGTAGATGCTTTATACAGCAGCAGCTTAACTGGATAACTTTCATGGTGATGTCAGAAGCAAGCACATTTATCTTGTTCAGAACTCAGAAGGCACCACCCTACGACACTTGTTTATGCATTTTACACTGCTTGAAAGCTAAAGGAGAGGGAGAGAGAAAGAAGGTATCATAAAAGCTATGGTAATACCTGTTGAGTCATGCATATGCCAGCTCAATGCTTCTCTGTAGGAGAAAACAACTTGTATAACTTACATGGTTCCTTCAAGTGGCTTTTGTATTTCCTTCAACCACACTCTGCAACACAAGTTGCATTTCACCAGTGATTTTGAGGCTGTTTTCTTTCAAAAGCCTTGAAGAGGGAAAAAATAAAAAGGAGATGGAGAGTGTATCTCTTACTTTGACAAGGCTCAAATATGATGTAAATGTAGGTAAGCCAAACAATCTATAACTTAAAGACCTACACAGTAATTGAGGTTGGGACAGACCTTAGGTCATGTTGTTCAGCCTCTGCTAAAAGCTCATGTCCTTTTAAACAACATCATACTTGATGGAGATAAAATAAGAGGATGTGCTGAAGGGCTGAGGAATAGTCTTCATTGTGTTAGGAGATACTGCTCTTTTAGATTAACATGTATTGGAAAGAGTTGATCTGAAATCTGCTAGGGAAAGGAGGTGAACCTTTGATGTAACAACAAAATACTACTCTAAGTCAGTGTTAATTAGCTGTCTTTCAAAAAAAACAAGTTGGTGTTGGGTGATTTGAACTGTTTTAGTTAAAAAGTAGCTTAAACTTAATGAACCACCAATAGGGAAGAGGCAACCCATGATGGATTGGTAAGAAGATGTCAGTTGGAAGACCTGCTGCTTGGGCCATTTGATCCCAATGAGAAGCCATAGGGTGTACAGTCCCCTATGTAAAGAGACTTTAAAAGCCCTCCAGAAGATACCTGTTTCACAGTTCCTTAGCTGTGTGAAAGTGACCTTTGTTCTGGGTGGACTGAGCTTTGAGTGTTCCATTGTAGATGTGCTACATCCAAAGGTTGGTCACCCTGTGCAGTTCCCTTTGCAGCTGGAAACACTTCACTGAAGGATGTTAGCTAACACATGCTAGCATTGTGAACTGTAAGTTAAGGTCTCCCACTTGCTCCCAAGTGTTTTTTTGGGTTATTGTAATTCATAGAGTCACTGAATGATGGGGATTGGAAGGGTCCTCTGGAGATCATCTAGACCAACCTCCTCTGCTAAAGCAGGGTCACCCAGAGCAGGTTGCACAGGATCACATCCAGGTGGGTTTTGAAAGTCTCCAGAGAATAAAACTCCCAACTTCTCTGAGCAACCTGTTCCAGTGCTGTGTCACTCTCAAAGTTTTTCCTTTATGTGGAACTTGCTGTGTTCTGTTTTGTGCCTATTGCCCAATGTCTGTGGGCACTGCTGAAAAGAGTTTGCCCCCATGTTTTTGACACCCATCCTTTAGATACTGATAAGCATTGATAAGATCCTCTCAAAGTTAAATCCTGTAATTGAGAGGAAATTTTTAGCCTTGAAACCATCAGTTTGGTAGCAGACAAAAGAGGAGGTGGAGTATGAGGAGTTATTAGCGAAAGAAATGGAGAACATCATTCTTACAGTGTATAAGTGGGACATAGTATTGTGTACCTGCCTTCAACTCCATGCACAGTTCTAGTCATCTGCTAGAAAACCAATGAGGTGAGTGGGTGGTGGAAAAAAAATTAGAAAAAGAGTAGCAAGAATGATGTTCTGCAAAAAATGTCTGAGGGGTAACAAGCGCAAGGATCCCATCTCCCAAGGAAAGAAGTAAGGACAGAGGTGTATGGTCTGAGTGCTTTTGAGGGTGGAAGTCAGATGGTATATCTGATTGCTCTAAAACAAGAACTAGGCTCTGGTTTGATGTTTCCTAAAGTCAAAGCTTTGTATATAAAAGACCACATCCTTCCTTCCTTACTAGCAGTCTCTGTCTCTTCCTCTGCCTTTTTCTTTCCCTTCTGTGTAGCTTTTTTGGGTGGGTTGTCTGTATGGTCTTGTTAATCCATGGAGGAAACACTCCATATCTCAGTGGATTTCAACTCTGCAAATCTGCTTGGGGGAGCATTAGGTAGAGGTGTGTCTCTGATAGGATGAAGTGCATATATTTCACTGCTGTGTTTCTGGGAGAATTGGAGGGAGAGGGACTGCAGGAAGTAATACATGGAAATATTGGTAGCTTTAAACCAGACAGATGGGTTTATTTTAACCACTAACCTGAGTACTAGTGACCTTTGAACAGAGGCAGCTTATGGAATTAAGTAACCTCCTTGTTTGCCCATCACTGTAAAGACAAAGTTCAACCTTGCCTGTATATGCAAGAAGCAGTAATAAAAATCTCGGAGCCTTAGGCTCTCTGGAGAGTGCTGATGGATAAAAGGGAGCATGAACATTTAGTTGTGGGTAGGAATCAATTTAGAAACAAAAATAGTACAATCAGGCTAATATAAATAAAGTTAAAAAATCATGTAGTTAAAAAAACCCTGAAAAGCTAAACATGGAAGATTTTATTTTTGGGAGTCATTTGCCCCAATCCCCCAAATCCCTGCTCAGGAAATACTTTCTATGGAAAAGGTCAGTGACAGTGGTAGAAACACTCACCATG
Organism: Eubucco bourcierii; assembly: GCA_013396675.1. Lineage (NCBI taxonomy): Eukaryota > Metazoa > Chordata > Aves > Piciformes > Ramphastidae > Eubucco > Eubucco bourcierii. The sequence goes on from VWZE01018361.1 coordinate 309,702, forward strand.
AAGGCTTGAACTTGATGACAGCTGACTTTTTATTTCAAGAGATGGATATGTTAAAAGCTGTCAGTTAAACAACCTTCTCCATCCACCTCCTCCAATAATCTTGTTTGTCTATAGACTTTGTCTCACAGCTCCTCATTTATCTATGTGGTGTTTTGGGTCTAAATTGTACTAGCCTTGTCAGGAAGGAACATTATTGGCCTGTTAACATACAAGCAAAATGTCAAGGCTGCCAATATGCTGAGCTTCTGAGTGTGTCTCTGAAAAATTTCAGTATCCTGTCACCTGCTACTCCCAGCTCTTGAAATTAATTTGGAGAACTGAATTGTCCGTCTTGCGCACACAAGTCTGTTTAGCAAAGTCAGGCTTGTCACAAGCAATAATACAATGATGAGAAAAGAAAGGCTTAGTTGGTGCAGACTGAAAATGGAGATCCAACTGAAAACAAAGCATGCATTTTATTTCCAACTTAATGTTACAGTTTTAGTGTCCTTTTGGTGTAATGTAATGTTTAGAAGTGGATTACGTTATTTACTCAGTTACTCACCGGTTCCTCCTTCACTTTGCGGTTGTTTTTAGAGATTAGCAACTTGAGTGAAAAGGATATCTTTGTTCTGCGTCTTGACTTGACTGATAGAAGCTCTCATGAGGCTGCAACCAACGCTGTTCTTAAGCATTTTGGCAGGGTAAGATGTACTTCTGGGATTAAACTTATTTACCTTCTCTACCCCTGCATTTATGTTTGTATTGCACTCGTGTGGTAAATTCACCCATGCCTACACCTTTAAGTTTCATTATTAAACCTGCTCAAAAGCGCCTACATTTTCATTCCTTCTGTTGCTTATGTCTGGGTTTCAGCAGGCTTTGGCATCTGCTGGGTTTGCAGCAATGAACTGATCTTTACCAAAAACTAAAGATTCACTTCCTTGGTGGGACTGGATTTTTGGATCAACTGGAACAATCAGCTGCATATTTAGAGCTTAAAGCAGTGTATGAAAGTCAGAACCTTTATTCTTTAGATTCAGTAAGGAATGTAATTTGGGTTCAGAGACGTATGAGAGACTGGGCCAGACACAATTGTCTTCCTTGTTTTGTGCATAGTTCTAGACTGCCAGTCCAAAGTATGGAGCTAAGGTAAGGAAGCAGCAGTCAGGTGTAACTGCCATTAAGTACACCTTGCAGACTTTGTTCATTGATATTTTGGTTGTGCAGTGAAATCACGGAATTGCTTTGGTTGGAAAAGACCTCTGTGATCATTGAGTCCCATTGAGTCCTATTGACCTAATGCCACCAGGGCCTTTAAACCATATTCTGAAGTGCCATGTCTACACATCTCTTTATTGTTTTTTAACACCTCCAGGGATAGTGACTCTACCACCTCCCTGGGCAGCTTGTTCTAATGCCTGACCACTCCTTCAGTAATTTCTCCTGATACCCAATCCAAATCTCCCCTGGAGCAACTTGAAGCAATTTCCTCTCATTCTAAATTACTGTTAACAGATTTGGGGTTTCTGTTCTATGCTCCAATTGTTTTCTGATTTTACACAAAACATATTTTTAGAGGTCACCTTGCAGGACCTGATCATGCTACAGTGCAGCAAGGTTAAAAATGTTCTTTGAAAAAAAATCCAACTTCACAGCTGCCAGTGTTGCTGTATGAGGAGTTAATGTTGTTTGCCATCAAACATTTGTATTCCTGCTTTAACTCCACTCAAAGTTGGCCAGCCTAGATGCAAAGGGAACTCGATGCAAAGGGAACTTCCTGAAGGGTGGTTGTAGCCAGGAGGAGGTTACTTTCTTCTCTCAGGCAACCAGCACCAGAACAAGAGGACACAGTCTCAAGCTGTGCCAGGGGAAGTTTAGGCTGGAGGTGAGGAGAAAGTTCTTGACTGAGAGAGTCATTGGCTACTGGAATGGGCTGCCCAGGGAGGTGGTGGAGTCACCGTCCCTGGAGGTGTTCAAGGCGTGTTTGGACATGGCACTTGGTGCCATGGTCTAGTCTTGAGGTCTGTGGTGATGGGTTGGACTTGATGATCTTTGAGTTCTCTTCCAACCTTGGTGATACTGTGATACTGTATTGTGGGGGAGCAACTGCTGATAGATCTGGCCTGTGTCTGGCAGAGACATCAGTGGAGGGAGGAGAACAACTAACACTTAACAATTGCTCGAGGAAGTGCCAGTGTGTGTGTTACATGAGTTTATCTTTGCATCTTTCCCAAGATTGATGTTTTGATCAACAATGGTGGACGTTCCCAGCGCTCTCTGTTTGTGGATACAAACCTGGATGTCTTCAGTGCCATAATGGAACTCAACTACCTAGGTACCATCTCCTTAACAAAACATGTCCTGAATCACATGATCCAAAGGAGAAAAGGAAAGATTGTTACTGTGAGCAGTGTGATGGGAATCATGGGAGCTCCTCTTGCCTCTGGGTACTGTGCCAGCAAGCATGCTCTGCAGGTAAGTTACGTTTCTGAGATGAGTCTCCATCAGCATCAGTTTGTCCTGTGGCAGGGGACTTCTGTGTGCTGAAAACACGAGTCTCACCAGCCTATGTAGTTTTCTCAGATTCTGAAAGTCCTTTAAAGTTAATTTGCTCAGAGTTGTGAAATACTTCAGCTTCCAGTGTGGATTTATTTTCCTGACTAAAATTCAAACACCATCTTAGCTGGTCCTAACCACTATGTAGTTCAATTCCAGTGTTAAAGACAAGGATTTAGCCTCTGGCCTTTAGGAATAGCTAAAGCTGAGGTTTATTCTGTTGCATAGAAGCCCTGATGTTGTTACATGATTCACTTTGGGAGGAAAAGACTTTCAAGACCACAGCAAATCTTTAGGACAGTGAAATGGGAGGAGTGATTGGTAAAACAGACCTCTTGGAGAAATGGGAATTTCTGATCTAGCTGGGAACATGTGAATGAGACTTCCCAAGAGTTCTGAGCCGTGGTGTGAAGAACTGGCAGCTCCTAGTGTCTTCTTATAAAGTTATGTTCTGCCTGGCACTTTGCTTTCTGTATTGCTTGAAAAGAATTTTCAAAGGTGGTCTTGCTTGTGTAGAAAAATGTAAAAGCAGAGCTCAGAAAAGTATCTGGGGAAAAAAAGGTCTGGGTCATTGAGGAATCATTTATTTAACTAGTAAATTTATTTAGACGTATTTGTCTTGCACCACTGTTTGTCTTCCTACTGGTGTACCTTTTGATCTCAGTTAAGATAAACTGCAGCTGTGCTCAGTGCTGATTTAAGCACAAGAACAGAGTAAATAAGTTTGCTTAGCTATAGGATCAATATCTTTTTGACAAATTGACTACCACCACCACAAATGTAACAAGTGGCTGACACCGCAAAGCCCCTAGGCACTTGAAAGTCTGAAGATGTAGAAGACAGTGATAGGCCTCTGCTAGTAAAAACCTTTCCATTAGTGGTAGGGAGAGATCTACTGCTCTTAGTTTGAGTTGCAACAGTGAAACTGCCTATTAGAGGCCAGCTTCTGGGTTAAGTCTAGTTGATTTAAATGAGAAGAATGCAAGAGCGGAACATGAATTCTCTTGATGTTCCTTTATTAAGTGTTCTTTCAGTTGAATTAATCTTCTGGGTGTGGTGTAGTTGGACTAAGCATGGCTAATTAGCTGCAAGGCACAAGGAATTCACATGTTGCTTAAAAAATTCTCCTAACTCTTCTCTTTCACATTAAAATGAAGAACATGGATGAAGCTTTAAAGAGACAGTTTACTGAAATTTCTGGATTAATTAAAAATAAGCTGACTGAACTGCTTATGTCTTTGAAAGTTTCTATCTTGGCTCCATAGCCAGATCAGCATAGAATCATAGAATGGTAAGGTTGGAAGGGACCTCAAGGATCATCTAGTTCCAACCCCCTGCCATAGGCAGGGACACCTCCCACTAGTACAGGTTACTCAAGGCCTCGTCCAGCCTGGCCTTGAACACCTCCAGGGAGGGAGCAGCCACAGCCTCCCTGGGCAGCCTGTGCCAGTGCCTCACCACCCTCACTGGAAAGAACTTCAAACTTCCTTTCTTCTTCCTTTCACAGTAATTCTGCAAATACTAATTGCATGTGTTAAAACATGTCCTTCACAGTATAAATTTTGAGGAGACTGCCTTTGAGTTGTCAGTCTGGAGCTACAGCTGAGTATGGGCATGAAACCTTCCAAAACTAGAAGATCTTTTATGAACTATGAATTTCTCCAGGACAAGTCAGATGAAGGAAGTCTGTAGGAATGGCAGTCCTCTTCAGATAGCCCAGTAGCCCATCTCTGATAGTGACCAAGAAGAAATAGCTTAAGGGGAGGGCAGAGGAAAACTAAGATGAGGCATGAAGAGATGATTTTTCTGGTGTGTTTGCCCAGCGTGTATCAACCTCTGTTCTAAGATCTTCTTGAAGTAAAGATTGCACTTTGGCCACCAGCTATTAAATCTGTCTGACATGAATTCATCTGTTGCGGTGTTAATTTTGTTTTTTAATTCATCATAGAATGGTAAGGTTGGAAAGGACCTCAAGGATCATCTAGTTCCAACCCCCTGCCATAGGCAGGGACACCTCCCACTAGTACAGCTCGCTCAAGGCCTCATCTAACCTGGCCTTGAGCACCTCCAGGGAGGGAGCAGCCACAACCTCCCTGGGCAACCTGTTCCAGTGCCTCACCACCCTCACTGGAAAGAACTTCCTCCTGACATCCAGTCTAAATCTCCCCTCTGCCAGTTTAAACCCATTGCCCTTTGTCCTGTCGTTGCAAGACCTTGTAAATAATCCCTCCCCAGCCTTCCTGTAGGCCCCCTTCATATACTGGAAGGCTACTATCAGGTCCCCTCGAAGCCTTCTCTTCTCCAGGCTGAAGAGCCCCAACTCTCTCAGCCTGTCCTCATAGGACATTCATGCCCTGGGGTCTACCCCAGCTGACACAGTTCGTGCTGCAATCTCAGTTATGCCTCTTTTAAAAAGTCCCTCCTTTTGTTCAGTTTGGGGGTGGTTTGGTTTTTTTGTCTTTTAAAAAAAAATCTTTTAAGTGGCAATTGGAGGAGGAAGCAAGGGATTCTGCTAAGAAAATCTGTTCTTGAAACAATCATGCTTTGATTCATGCCAGTTGGAATTCTTCATAGCAACGTTCTGCTGATGAAGTTACCCTTTATTTCTGTTCTGGGAGTGCTGTTAAGTGTGTGAGTCAAGTCCACAAATCTGCATCTGACTGATGCAGTTTCTTTCCTGCTGTGATTATGTGCCTTTCCTCTGCTTGCAGTTCATGGTAGCATGTGGAGGGGATTGAAGTGGGGGCCTTCAAAATATTGCTTAATCCAGAATTTGTCTAGTAAGCACATGCACTGCACACAGCAGCAACCAGTGCTCTCTTTGTTCAGTGTCTAGTTATCTGAGGAGACTTCTAAATGTTTCTGCCATAGTAGAAGTCATTTCAGCCTTACCTTCTTCAGCATCTTCTATGATTAGGTCACTAAGCTGGAAAGGCCCAGAGATGGCTTAAAGCAGTTCCTGTTCCTATCTGTATGTTAGAGCTGGCTTCAGTGTGGACTTGGTAGAAACATTCAGATTCTTCCTCTTGTAGTTGACTTCCTGTGTTGCTTCAAATGTGGGTCTGCTTCTGTCTGAATTTAAGGAAAAGAAAGCATCTTCATTTTCTTACTTAAGAAGTGGAGGAAGTGGAGTAATTTCATACCACTTACACCTTTAGGTAGATAAGATAAATAGTGGAATTAAATCTATGTTCTGTAGGTGAGAGTCACCAGAAAGGACAGAACATATGAGATTGTGATCTTAGGAGGCTGTGCTGAGTGCCCATCAGCCAAGATTTCAGCTGAGCAGGTGTCCTGGCCATGCAGTGTTCCCAGTGAAGACTACACATCTTCCGTGGTGTAAAACCTTGGAGCTGCTGCAGCATAGGGGAAGGAGGGGCCACACAAACACCTTGACATGGAGTGGTATAGCAGAATGGGCACAGATCAGAGCAGGAGCTTGCTGTGATCTGTGGCTGTGTGTATTTCATGCTGATGGCCTGTGCAATCCACCAGGGAAACAGGCCTAACCTGGACAGTGCTACTTGAACAGCAGGCTGAAAAAAGCCTCAGCAGCCCTGTGCTTGGCCCCGCGTAGACAGGATCTCCAAAGGTAAACTCACTGGATCACTGCTCAGCTTTTGATACTTTGCAGCTTGCTCAGGTCAGCAAGGCTCCCTTTGTAGTGTTTGGAGAGAAGGAGCAGTCTGAGTGGAGCATGCCAGAGACAGTGTCTTCTGCAGGAAGGTGTCTGAAGTTGCCAACAGAGCTGGCCACTGCTGTGGCTTCTGCAAGGCTACTGAGGGATGCAGGCAGGTGCCCATTTTTAGGTAGAACTTGGATCCCAGAAACCTCCCAGCATTCGAGCAGCTGCAGGTGCTTTGTCACAAGTGACCAAGCAATATTTTTACCTCCCTTTCTATTATAACATTCCCAGACACACACCCTTCCACCTCCTCAACTCCTGGAAGTACATCTTGAGTTTGTCTCCTTCAGGCAGAGTGGGAATCAGCTCCATTCCTCACCATCCCAAATCACCAGGGAGTGATGAGAGTGTGGGCTGTGAGAGCTCTGCCTTAGCCCTGCTCATGCAGTTGAGTGTTGGAGTAAGTCATGATTATCTTGAGAAGGTCACTGTGCAGGCTGCTGTTCAGCTTTTTCTAGCACAGCCTGGGCTTCCCATCATGGCCAAGGTGAGCAGGATAGAGGTGTGAACAGGGAGCAGTACCAGTCTTCCCCTCACCCACCTGGCTATGCTCATGACATGTGTTGCCTTCCCCCCTTTGGGGTCTTTCCATGTGTTACCCTTTCCTCAGCTAGGCTGACAGCACACCTTCTGTGACTGGACTGCACAACTTGGGAGTTATGTGACTTCTGAGATGAGAGGGCTCAGGACCCCTCAAGGAAAGGAGAGGATCTGGAAAGTGCAGGTCAGGGCTGTAGATCAGCCTTGTGTGGTGGATAAGGCAAAGCTGTATTGGTGTCACACCTGAAGGTGTGTACCAGGGGTGGAGGTGGCTCCTCTCAGGGCAGGAGGTAATCTGGGGGAGAGCCAGGGTTTTTAATCCACAACAATTTGGTAGTTTGCAGGTCTGAGATGCTTTCTGGTGTGTCCAAGAGCAGACTTCCAGGCACTTAGGTGTCTGTGTTAGAACTTAATCTTCTAAGTTGGAAATCTTCAGGCTTTGACAACATGCTGTGAAGGTCTAATGTTAGATACAGGGCCTGCAGGCACTTAGACCTTTCAGTACATGGCCAGCATTTCCACAGCACTAACTGCAAAGCCCATAGGCAGTCTGAGCTGGAATGAGTCTGGTAATTGGGAAATTAGAGCTGATGTGCTTGGTCATAGCTGTGCAACTTAACCCATTGTTTATCCTGGCTTTAGTGGATTGTCCCAGCTGTCAGAGCAGCAGATCTGACTAGTTTTAGCCCTGCTGCAATTTAGTTCAGAACTTAGGGTGAGCTAGCCCTCTTCCCTAGGTAGATGGGAGCAAAAATTAGGAATATTTACTACAGTTGGATAAGTTTACCAGCTTGTGCTCACTGTTGTAACACAAAAGTATGTATTAGAATAAATACAGGGAATTTTTACTAACCAGGTCATAGATAAGACATGGTTAGTGTTTGCTAAATCATAGCTCCACACTATCAGCTTTGGGAGGGAACACCTTTCTGCATTGGTCACATTCCCCATGAATAGTGGTTATTTAAATTGTTACAGATAGGAAGGATTTATGTCCTGGTAAGTAAAATAAATACTTAGAGCATCTGTAATTATAATGTCACTTACATATGCTGGTAGCGTATTTCTGAGCTGAAATAAGATTTGTGTTTGTGTGGATGTAAATGGCAAACTCTGCAGTGAATCTTGGGGTGCAGAATTGCTCCATAAGGTATCAGGGTGCACCTTTTATTTATATGGTGAAAGTTTTTCCTTCACTTACTGAAAGCCAGTGCCACTTAATAGAAGCAATTTAAAATCTTTCATCTTGCCTCGAAGAGCAAGTTACAGTATCCCAGTATCACCAGGGTTGGAAGAGACCTCAAAGATCATCAAGTCCAACCCATCACCACAGACCTCAAGACTAGACCATGGCACCAAGTGCCACGTCCAAACCCGCCTTGAACACCTCCAGGGACGGTGACTCCACCACCTCCCTGGGCAGCCCATTCCAGTAGCCAATGACTCTCTCAGTCAAGAACTTTCTCCTCACCTCCAGCCTAAACTTCCCCATGCATAGCTTGAGACTGTGTCCTCTTGTTCTGGTGCTGGTTGCCTGAGAGAAGAAGGTAACCTCCCCCTGGCTACAACCACCCTTCAGGTAGTTGTAGACAGCAATAAGGTCCCCCCTGAGCCTCCTCTTCTCCAGGCTAAACAATCCCAGCTCCCTCAGCCTCTCCTCATAGGGCTTGTGCTCGAGGCCTCTCACCAGCCTCATTGCGCTTCTCTGGACACACTCAAGTCACCTGCAAAAATGAGAATTTATGTGATAGTGCAGTTCTTAGAGTTGGTGGCACTTCCAATTCTAAAACAGCAAGGCTTGTGCTCAGTACAGGGACAGCAGAATCTGGCTGCAGTTTAGAGAAGTTGCTGTGTGAGGGAGAAATTCCTCAGTGATCAGTGTCTGTAATTGCAGATAACATTTTCAGTTAGCCATTGAATATGAAAAAGTCAAAGCAATAGGAATGGCTTTTAGTGTAATACTATTATCTTACAGTGCAGAGTTGGTGTGCAAAAATAGGTAATGAGTTAAGCCTTGCTATGTGGGGGGAAATGTGGCAAAGGAAGATCATCACGTTCTATTCTTTTCTTTTAGGGTTTTTTTAATTCTCTTCGGACTGAGCTGACTGACTACCCTGAGATAAGCATTATCAACATCTGCCCAGGACCTGTGCAGTCCAAGATCATACAGAATGTCTTTACAGAGAACCTTGCAAAGGTAAGATACTTGGTTCTGTTGTGATAAGCCTTTTTAAATCTAAAGGAGGACTAGGGCAGTGATCTTACCCCTGTGCTCAGCCCTGGTGAGGCCACACCAGGTGAGTTCAGTTTTGGGCCCTCTGCTACAAGAACAAGGAGGTGATGGAGTCGTGTCCAGAGAACGGCAACAAAGTTAGTGAGGAATCCAGAGCACAGAGTTAGTGAGGAGCAGCTGAGGGAACTGGGGTTGTTTAGCCTGGAGAAAAGGAGGCTGAGGGGAGATTTTCTCACTCTGTACAACTACCTGAAAGGAGGTGGGAGCGAGGTGGAAGTTGATCTCTTTTGCCAAGTAACAAATGATAGAATGAGAGAATATGGCCTCGAGCTGTACCAGGGAAGGTTTAAGTTGGACATTGGGAAAAAATTTCTTCACTGAAAAGGTTGTCAAGCCCTGGAACAGGTTGCCTGAGGAAGTGGTAGAGTAACCATCTCTGGGGGTTATTTAAAATATGTGGCACTCAAGAACATGGTTTATAGTGGACTTGGCAGTGTTGGGTTAACAGACAGACTTGATGATGCTCTTAAAGGTCTCTTCCAATCAAAATTATTCTATGATTCTTTTAAATCTAAGCTTCTAAACTTTTAGTCTAAAGTTTTGCTGTGGAGTTAGTGATCCTTCTGTGGTTTTTTTTTTCTCTTCCTCCTAGCAAACACTAACCTCATTTTCATGCCAAGAAGGTGTATCTATTGGTGCAGTACTATGTATGGTCTTGTAGTTCTTTGTGATGTCAAGTTCGTATCAAATGAAAACAGTTGGAGAATTGTTATGCCTTCTCTCTTCTAACACACACAATCTAAGCCTAGTCAGGTTTGCTGCCCAGCCATCCCTGGGGAAAGGCCAGGATTTTCTGGACATGGTTCTGCCTGCAGAATGCTGTTCTTTCTGCACAGGTAGCTTTTTGTTTGCCCTAGTCACAATGTCCTGTTTGGTTGACGCTGCTGCTGGCAAAGCCACTGGAGTCAGCTGATGCGAGGCACACATTCTTTCCCTGTTAGTGATTGTTCAAGGAGAAAAAGCAAAACCTTCCAACTGCACAATTGCTTTTAATAAAAGCTAGCTTACAAAGTAGCTGGCAAAAATTGCTGCTGTGATGCATCAAAATGTGATCTGTCCTAAATTCCATCGATTTAAAGCTCAGGAGGACACACTAGTGAGGAGAGGGAAGCAGTCTCCCACTGTTGAATTGAGTTCTGATAATGATTTTTGGCTTGCAAGCCTTTATGCTTCTGTGAAAGAAAAGGGACTTTTTGAGCAATCTGGAGAGCTTGCCAAGCAAACATTTCAGAATTCAGCATGGCAAAGGACCCAGGAGGAAGGCCTAATCCAGGTTAGAATTGCTTTTGCTTTGGAAAATGTAAGAACAGATTGACAGAGTGGTCTGCTATTTCTGGTGTGAAATGTACATAAACTCCCAGGGCTGTGGCTTGCATTCACTGAGCCATACATGCAGACAAGACAAGATATGAAGGTGGACATCTCTGCCATGAAAGAAGCTTCTTGCTTTTCTTGTGATGGCTGTCTACAGAGCAGAGCTGACAGGGACATATCAGTTAATGGGGAACATGACCTTGTCTACTAACTTGGTTACTGAGCAATTTGTAGCATGTAACAGGGCAGGCAGCTTGGGACAGGGAAGCTCCTATTTCTCAGACCCCTTAGCTGCGGAATGGGTAGCCTGCTCTGGTAGATTGACCTGCTGGAATGGATCCAGTGAAGGGCCACAAAGATGATCAGAGGATATGGGGATAGGCTGCAAGAGTTCTGTTCAGCCTGAGGAAGAGAAGGCTCCAGAGACCTCATAGCAGCCTTGGAGTACCTGAAGGTGGCCTACAAGAAACAGAGGAAGGAACTTTTTACAGAGGCTTGTAGTGATAGGATGAGAGGGAATGGATTTACAGGAAGGACATGGAAGTGTTGGAGCGGGTCCAGAGGAGGGCCACAAAGATGATCAGAGGGCTGGAGCAGCTCTCCTATGAGGACAGGCTGAGAGAGTTGGGGCTCTTCAGCCTGGAGAAGAGAAGGCTTTGAGGGGACCTGATAGTAGCCTTCCAGTATCTGAAGGGGGCCTACAGGAAGGCTGGGGAAGGATTATTTACAAGGTCCTGCAATGACAGGACAAGGGGCAATGGGCTTAAACTGGCAGAGGGGAGATTTAGACTGGATGTTAGGAGGAAGTTCTTTCCAGTGAGGGTGGTGAGGCACTGGAACTGGTTGCCCAGGGAGGTTGTGGATGCTCCCTCCCTGGATGTCTTCAAGGCCAGACTGGATGAGGCCTTGAGTGAGCTGTACTAGTGGGAGGTGTCCCTGCCTATGGCAGGGTGTTGGAACTAGATGATCCTTGAGGTCCAACCTTCCAACCTTACCATTCTATGATTCTATGATTTAAGCTTGGAGGGGAGATTTAGACTGGATACAAGGAAGAAATTCTTTAAAGTGAGGGTGGTGAGGTGCTGAATAGCTTGCCCAGGGAAGTTGTGGGTACCTTCTCCCTGGAAGTGTTCAAGGCCAGATCGGATGAGGCCTTGAGTAATCTGGTCTAGCAGAAGTTGTATCTGCCAGTGCCAGGGGTTGGAAATAGATGATCTTTGAGGTCCCTTCCAGCCCAACCCAATCTATGATACTCCTTCAAAGTAAAGCAGCAGCCATGCTTTATGCATATGTGTGCTGGAGGGAGGTGGTGTTTCACACCAAACACTAGAGGATCATGTGGGATGGGGTTACCCAGTCTGGCTCTGCTGTACTGCCTGGGAATACTCCATTTGTGCAGCCTGGAAAAGCTGGGAAGAGTGCATGTCTGTTGTCCAGAGCCTGGCCCTTTCTCTCCCTCTACGGTTCACAGAGATCCAATTCTAATCCCTCTTCTTCTCTCTGCCCTCCAGTCCATAGAGAACAGTGGTGATCAGTCTCACAAGATGCCAACTGACCGCTGTGTCCGGCTCACCCTGGTGAGCACAGCCAACGACCTGAAGGAGGCCTGGATCAGTGACCACCCCTACCTGGCCGTGTGCTACCTCTGGCAGTATGCACCTACCTGGGCCTGGTGGCTGATGAACAGGATGGGCAAGAGGAGGATACAGAACTTCAAGAGCGGCGTGGTAAGTTTATTCCTCTCTCCTCTGCTTGGCTGCTTTTTTTACTCTGCTGACAGACTCTTTAGCCATGGGAATGTTGGGATTGCATTTTGGATCTGTTTCTTTTTTCCCCTCCTTGCTTCCCTAGCAGCTGATGCCAGGTCAGACCCCATCGCTGCATGCCTGGTAGTCTAGAATTACTGCAGCGTGGTCACATCACAGTGCAGTTAAGTCACAACGTTGTGTAGTGCCAAAGGTCTGGCTCTGATCTTCATCACACAGGCCGAGTTCAGAACTCAGTATTAACACAGAGCTGTGCCAGAAGCCATGAGTGTAAATTATTTAATACAGCTTGGAATGAAGGCTGTTGAAAACACCTCCCTTAGTTGTCCCTAGTTCTTGTATCAGGCACGTAATCATTAAGCAATGCTGCTGTCTGTCAGAGGCTCTTCACTCACATTTATATCCCTGAAGACAGATGTGCAGTGTTCTGTGCTTGCAGTGCTGCTTGCTAGAAGGTACTTTTCTTGCTGTGTTTTTGTCAAACTTGGTACAAAACTTCCATATTAAAGTACTCCAAAAGCAAGAAATAATTTTTAAAAAAGGGGGTGGCCTGTGCAGCATTAAAACTTCCTCCTTCCACAGCAACCGCCTGCTGTCACAGATTCTTTCAGGCAGAATAACACTGTTGGAAAAGGACTTAAGTAAGGGGGGGAAATTGCTGATTTAATGTCCTTTCACTCCAGGATGCTGATGCCTCTTATTCAAGAAAGAAGAAGTAAGGACAAGCGTGTACCAAATCCTGCTGTTGTTCTTTTAAGGCTGAGAAACTTCTCATAATGCATGACTGCAAAAAGACAAGCTTATTTTATTATTTTTTTTTTGTGGCATCTTTGTCATCATGTACCTTGACAAGTCTATCAAGCTGTACACATGACTGAGTAAATAAAAATTGCTTTCTAAACATACCTGTTTCATGTCAAGTTCCAACAGGCTGAAATTTTATGCCTAGAAGAACTGAGATGGAGAGGCCAGGCAGTGTTGCTTTTTCTACTCCTACAGCACTTGGTGAGCAGGCTAAAAATTCTATACCCACAGGATCCTGTTTCTCTCACTTTCATTCCTAATGGACCTTGAACAAAATAAACCCACAAATAGAAGCTTGTGATATAAAGAGTAAGGATGCATCATCTGTGTTTGTGAAGGGTTCCTCTGGGAAAAGGAGATTCTATTTCATCTTTACCATCAGCCTGAAGGCTGCTGTACAGGTAGTCGTGAGAACAAAATGTGTAGCATTGTCATGTGTATTTAGGGCTAAGTCCCTCACCTGGCACAAAACTACAAATCTTAGTTCTTAATTTTCAGGTCTCTTAGCACAAGAAGCCTGAGTTTTCTAGTTTTGTGAAGGCTGAGGATTAAGCAGTGCATAAAGCAGCAGTGTAGGAAAGGGAGAGTATGACAGCAGAATTGCAGCCTCTGTTGTAGACAGTAGCGAGCCTTGTTGTGAACCTGGCACATGTTAAAGCTGTAGAGCATCAGAGAGAGAGGAGCAGAGGAATGTTTCTTTAGCAGAACAGCCTCTAGCTACAAAAAGGGGCACAGTATTAATGAGAAATCCATTTCACAGCAGACTGCTTACAGCCAAGACACCAGTGCTAGCGGCAGAGCTGAATTAGGGCAGACAGTGCATCATAGGCAATTTAAGCATGAAATAGAAGCCAAGTTCCTAGCTCGGTCAGAAACAGGCCCTTCCATATAGAGCAGAGACCAATTCCCACAGTACTGGTGGTATACTGGACAGAAACACCCACGAGGAACTAAGAACTGGACTTTTAAAAAATGTTTACCATCCCATTGGCACATAGTTCTAACCACAGTTAGAAAGTATTCTGTAGTGGAACTCAGTTGTACTTAAAAGCATGGTGATCTTCTTGCTCTTGACAAAGGCTCCAATGGCCACACATTATGCAGGTAAGAAAATGTCTTACTTATGGTATTGAGTGCTAATAAAAGAATAACAACCAATTTATAAATGATCAAGACTTCCTGATCCCAGGGGATGAGTGACATTTTTAACATGACATTTAACATAGGTGAAAAACAAACAACAAAGACAAAATGAGAAGTGTCTCATCTCATGTTCTGGGAGAAGGGAAGGTTCACTTGCTAACATGCCAGTTCCCCTAGTGCTGCTTGTGAAATATTCTCAAGCAGCAGCAGTCTGAGTGTGACAGGATACAGCAGAAAGCACACACTCAATTTATGTTCACTTTTTTTGGTAGGGACAAAGCAGAGAAACCTGCAAGTGCATGCTCAAAGAGAAGTTCACTTCTGTTGACCCAAGAACAGCTGCTGCTAGACCTACCTTCAAGGATTAGGCTGTTGCCACCAGCACAGAAAGAGCAGCAGTAGAGATGACAGGGACCAGGTAGTGATGGAATTAGCACTTTCAGAGGAAGCAAATATTCTAGGAAAATGCCAAAGGCTGAAGCTTTCCAAAAAGGACAAAGCATTTGCCATTTAAGAACTTCTGCTTCCCCAACTCTTCCTTCCCTTTAGCTGATTCCTGTTGCTTTATGGTACCTGAATGAAAGAGAGGCAGACTCCAGGACTTGATGTTTTTGGTAAAGTCTCAAAAAGGGGGTGAAAATCCTCTAGTAAGAGCTTCAAACTCTTTATTAAAAACTGACTTTGTTAAATAAAAGTTCTCTAAAACCACAGTGAGGGTGTCCTACACTTACCTGACCTTGTGTGACGAAGGTCACAATCTGTAAAGCAAGGAGGTGTTGACAAGAATTAAACATGATGGATGCACCTGGTTAGGAAGACAGAGCAGTTCAGCAGTCACACAGGAAAATCGTGGGGTGGCCCACTGTATACCCAGCCCTAGACAGGCTGCCTAGCCCTAGGATTCCATCTGCAATCCAAACAGCAGCCTGTGTTACACGTTTATGGGAGCTGCAGACAAGACCAGGTTTCAAAGGTGTTCTGAATTCCTGACAAATCCTGACAGAAAAGCACTATAAAACAAACAGGCCATAATTCAAGAGCGTGCAGACAAAACACCACACTTAACAGGGGCACTGGGCTGCACAAATCTACAGAACAAGAAGCTGTAATTCACGTTTCTGCCAAAAACACTAAAGTGAAGAGGGTTACAGAAGATGACAACGTGAATCGGGGTCACGCTGTTACAAAATGCGCTGCAGTGTGTGACCTGGCTCCACCAAGGGGCTGCAGGCCACGCCGCCTGCAGTCACGCCGCCTGCCATAGCAGGCAACAGGATGTTACAGTGCATTGGAACCCAGCTCCACCCTCCTGCACGCAAACAGCAACGCTGCACATCACCAGTTCTGCTCCTCCATCTGGCACCCATCAGGATCTCTGCTGGAACGCTGGGGCCTGTTACCAGCAACACTCTTCAAGAAGGCTGGGTACCAGATGGAGAGGAGCAGGGGACAGCAACAGAAAAGGATCACAGCGCTCTGCAGTTGTTTCTCAACTAATTTATTCAGTTTACAGAAGAATGAGAGCAGAAATTACAGCCATCTTCAAACAAGAGTGCTGCTGCAAAAAGAAGCCCAGGTAATTAAATTTTCTGTTACCATACAGAAGACAACCAGGAAGAGACTTACGATGAGGCAGGGAGGCTTAGTTAGATTTAGGGGAAAAAAAAAAAAAACAACAAAAAACAAATGAAACTTTCCAACTGCTGCAAGAATTGGAGTGAACTACTTGATGAGTTCTGGTGTTGAAATTTTTATGTGGAATTAGATGTTGTCAGGAGTAGTTTCTTTTGAGAGGGAGTTGAAATCAGTGCTCTTCCGGATCCATTCACAGGATTGCAGGATGTTAGGAGTTGGAAGGGACCCAAAGAGATCATGGAGTCCAACCCCCCTGCCAGAGCAGGACCATACAATCTAGCTCAGGTCACAGAGGAATGCATGCAGAAGGGCTTTGAAAGTCTTCTGAGGAGACTCCACAACTTCTCTGGGGAGCCTGTTCCAGTGCTCTGTGACCCTCACAGTAAAGAAGTTCCCCCTTGTGTTGAGGTGGAACCTCCTGTGCTGCAGCTTCCATCCATTGCTCCTTGTTCTATTACGGGGGGCAAGTGAGCAGAGCCTGTGTCCCCTCCCCCCTCCCCTGACACCCAGCTCACAGATATTTATAAACATTTATTAGATCCCCTCTCAGTCTTCTCCAGACTAAAAAGCCCCAGGTCCCTCAGCCTCTCCTCAGCGTTCCAGTCCCCTAATCATTCTCGTAGCCCTCTGCTGGACCATCTCCAGTAGATCTCTGTCCCTCTTAAACTGGGGAGCCCAATGCAGTACTCAAGATGGGGTCTCACCAGGGCAGAGTAGAGGCAGAGGAGAACCTCCCTTGATCTGCTGGACACACTCTTTCCTGCAATTCTCTACTTACAGTTCACAGCCAAAGAAGCTAATTTTAGGTTATTAGCACTTTATTTACAACCCTACACACCAACCATCTTCTAAAAGCTGCTTCCATTAACATTCTTGATGACTTTTATCCTGTATGTTAGAGAGCACGTTACACCTTGTAGTTTGACAGGTGGTTTCCTCCTTGCCACTTCTGAATGCCACTACACCTTTTGCATACATCATGAAAACCATTTATGGTCACCAGTCAATGGAAGTAGCTAAGAGACAAGTACATACTCCTATGACAAATCTTACCTACTACAAAAAGGTCTTAAAGAGGGAGACCAAAAGAAAGAAAACATACTCCAAAACATACAGTGCTGGCTATTCCAACCCAGTACTAATTCAGTGATGGAACATATCTGATTTAAATTGATGCTACAGGTTAAAGGCAGACAATTATCTACACCCTGCTCATGCCAGTATTAACTACACTAACCACCAATCTACAGATAAAGGTATCTGTGCTAATGACTGGTGGTAATGAGCAGGATAAACAAGCTACTGGAGAGATAACCCAGACCTGTTTTTAAGGAGACCAGTAATATTACAATCCAATTGCCCAATTTTATACCTTTAACCTGTGGTAAAGTTTAAAACAAGCAAAAACATGTGTCCATGGTAGTTTGAGGGATCCAGTTTGTCCCCCTGGGATGGATCTTAGTCTCTGCATGTTATTTTTAGGGAGTCTGGGATAACCTAGAACCCCTCAAACCATGACAATATGTCACAGACAGCTGGACTTCTGCCCCTCTCTCCCTCCTCAGGCTGTCACTGCATTAGTGGAAGACTGGTCTGTGATACAGATGTAGGTTGCAAGCAACATATACATATGTAATATATATGGATGTTGGGAGAAGAAGATAAAATTAATTTGTTTGGACTTAAATTCCTTCTCTCCCTCAATTACACATTCATTTCTTTCATTAGTAAGTCACAGAGATTAATAATGTGCCAGAATGCACAATGCTTCATAGAAATTCTTTGCCCTCAAAACAAGTCCTTTGGTACAACTGTGCCTTACAACTTTTTAATGCATAGCTGGTAATTTACTACAGCTAAGGAAGATCAGTGGAAGGCATAAATGCTAAACCTGAACTCAGTCCAATACAAAATGGCCACAATAAAAAAGAAACCCAAACATATAAATAGTCTTATGTACACTTTGGTTACCAACTCTGTTGTTGAGGGTACTGAAGTGAGCTGTAACCTGTCAGTGCAAGTCACCTGTCCAAGAAAAAAAAAAAAACAACAAAACAACCAAACAACATAAAACCAAAATTGGAATGCACCAAAAAATAGTTAAGTTACCAGAATTATGCCGCTCTTCTCTAAACTGGAGAAGAGAATTTCAGCATCTCCTGGCTCATCAGCCACACAGGCAACGGTGTCTCACATGTTCCAGCAGCAAGGAAACAGTTCAAAACTCCCTGCATGCCAAAGGTCCTGGCTAGCACCATCTCTGTGCACGTCACAGATGCTGGCTTGGCACTGCCCAGCCAACACCATTTCAAGAGTAAGCTCTTACCTGTACTGTAGAAATGTAGCACACGCACTTGATTCCCAACATGTGGATGGAAAATACAAAATAACAATAAACCAAAAAAAACTACTGACATTCTACAACAAAGGCAGATGCAGCAGCTCAGATGAATACACAGGGTAGCCAAGAGGTGGGTCTGCAGCTTGCACAGTAAGGTTCCTTAAGAGCACTGGGTGTGCCTGGATGCTGTAGCGTTCTTCATCATCATTTGTAGCATACAGCAGCTCCCAGGACAGATTTGCCCACTGACCTCGGACAGCTTCGTCATTAAGTTTTCCCACTTGTACTAACAATTCCTGAAGAGTAAGGACTCGCCCAGTGTAAATTCCCTTTAAGAACAAACAGATCAGAATGTTCAGTATGTTCTCCCAGAACATTCACAGGGGTTCTGGAGACAAAGCCAGAAGAAGCTTTTCTGGAGACAAAGCCAGATGAAGCTTTAGGGCTACACGCTAGGGATATTGCCCTTTAAAAGCAACATTGTATAAACCTGTCTCCTTGGTTCAATTCTTCCCTCTAGGAAGATAATCAGGAAATCTTGCTGCATCTGAAGAACAATGCAGTGTGGTTTTTCAACAACAACTGAGCCAATACAAACATAAACTTTATGTGAACAGCCTTCACATTTTGGAAGGCAATTTAAAATTAAAAAAAACAGTGGAAAAGAAAACCAAAGTTTGATCTTGCTTAAATCACAGAATCATCTAGGTTGGAAGAGACCTTGAAGATTATTGAGTCCAACCATTAACTTAACACAAAGTCACTGCTAAATCATATCCCTCAGCACCACACTTAGACATCTTCTAAACACCTCCAGGGATGGTGACTCCACCACTTCCCTGGGCAGCCTGTTCTAGGGCCTGACAACCTTTTTGAGGAAATAAACCAAAACCATTTCCTAATGTCTGTTTCCTAAATTGTTTACTAGTAAATTTTCTTCTTACCATGTTTGGGTCATGCCCCAGTGAAAAAAGGTATGGCTTTTCCTGCAGAACTGCTTGTTGCCACTCATAATCTGATACCAGTCCAATGTACCAATCATTTTCATATTCTTCCAGATAGTTCACCAGCTCTTTGAAGTTCTCAATTGGACCTAGGCTTGCTTTGTCAACCATAAGTTTAAAGGTGTATCTGAAAGGTACAGGAAGCCAGAGTCAGTAGTGCAACAAAAGACAGAAGCAAGAAAGCCTCTGCAGGCTACAGAAGGTGGAGAGGCACCATCAAATGTTATCGAGCACCAGCAATTCTCTAAGTTATTCCTTGATGGTTGAGTCACTAGATAAGTGTAGCTGATTGAGATGTAAAGCACATCAGCTTAAACATCCTTCATTCAGCTCAAACACTCTTCCTGCTGCCTGGTACTGGAGGTGCCAAACATGTAACTCCATTACGATTTTCTTAGATCAGGGGGACAGTGAAAATGGGGTTTTCCCTACTTCACAAAGGGAATTTTCAGTGCTGGAGTCAGGAAGAAGGAAGGCTGGGGAGGGATTATTTACAAGGTCTTGCAACGACAGGACAAGGGGCAATGGGTTTAAACTGGCAGAGGGGAGATTTAGACTGGATGTTAGGAGGAAGTTCTTTCCAGGGAAGGTGGTGAGACACTGGCACAGGTTGCCCAGGGAGGTTGTGGCTGCTCCCTCCCTGGAGGTGCTCAAGGCCAGGTTGGATGAGGCCTTGAGCGAGCTGTACTAGTGGGAGGTGTCCCTGCCTATGGCAGGGGGTTGGAACTAGATGATCCTTGAGGTCCCTTCCAACCATACCATTCTATGATTCTATGAATCACTCTGCCAGAGTCTTTGCTGCCTGGGGTTACATGCAATATTATGTAGGAAGAAACTCCAACACATTCAAATGACACAGCTGTAACAACACAAACTACTTCTAGTGAAGTGATATTGTCAAAGGTCAGGATTCTTTATATAAATATTTTTATAATCTGAGGGAAAGTTTTTCTTTTACCTGAATGCTTTCAGTGCCAGTTGGAATAGCTCTGGTTTACTGGTTAGCCAGTCCAAACCAACAGACCATGGAATACCACCAGTGTAGGCTCTGAACACGTGGCTTGGGGCAGGCACAGTGTTATCCAGTCCAAACAGACCGAAGCAACATGACAACACTCCGTGGATGTATAAGTCTTTCAAAGCTTTATCTTTCAGAAGGCCTTCAAGTAAATTGGAAGGCTTTTCTTTCAGATGGAAAAAGTCCAGCTGACCCAAAATGAAGTGGTACCACTCCTCTGGAAACCTCTGCCTCATTTCATTGACTTTGGAAGACGGCACTGGGGCTGTTCTCCATTCTTCAGGGATGCTTAACAGCTCTGAGTAAGAGCAACTAAATTCAACTTGAGGTAAAGCTTCTTGGTGCTTCCCTTTGTCTACAGCAGGAAGTCCAAGCATGACAGCCTTGTATAGTTTATCTTCTTGTGACATTGCTTGCAGGGTCTGTGTTTCCACAGATCCTGGAATAGACAGATGTACTTCTGGTATAGTTCCTATGTGCCCGAGTTCTTTTTTGCTTTTCATTCTGCCACTAGGTTCAAGATCAAAAATGTCACTATCATCAGTCCAGTCCTCAACTGTATCAACACTGTAGCTATCTTCTTCCCTTGGAGGCTGGGATCTTTCTATCTCACCACTATGGTGAGTTTCTGGAAACAAACCCTTTTTGTTCTTGTTGACACTGCCTGGGCTTTCCTGGGTTTTAGATTTTTTATAGCAGTACTGGACCAACATCCATACCATCACTTTAATGAAATCATCTTTCAGATGCTTTAAATTGTCATGAGAGTCAATTATTCCAGATAACACATTTCTAGCATCAGAATAGAGACGCACAGGTAGAACAGTACAAGGAGTCAAAATGTGTCCAAAATGGTGATTTGGAGAGAGAATCTTGGTGTGCTCTTGATGTTCAAAGGCCATTCCAAAAATTTCATCAACTCTGTGTGCTTCAGCAGCATGACAGGATGTTTCCTGTAATTCTAGCCCCTAAAGCATAAATGAAAACTGTTTAGTTTCTTAAGTCTTTACTACTACTTACTCTGAAATAGTGCAAGCTGCTTTCTTGCAACATTTTTTTTTCTGAATAAAGGTACTTTCCACTGTCAATATTCCCACAACTGAACCTCTGAATCTAACTAGAGATAATAGTGTGATGGTTTGGGTGTTCCCTGCGCCCCACCCCCCCCCCCCCCCTTTCTAAAATGAGCCAGCCCAGCACCCACCCCCCTGGNTCTGCCCACCCCTATACCTTACCCCAAGGTTTGCCTTATGCACAAGGTGAGTTTGGAGGATTGGCCAGGGGAGTTAGAAGAAAAGTGGTTAGTGAGATTACTCAGCAGAGAGGAGGAGGAGGCCAGAAGCTAGACCGCCCGAGAGACTACTGACTTATCTATGTTTTGAGTACTTATTCTTAAACATCTCAGTAAGTCTATGAGTGAAGTAGACATCACCATTGTTTCCTTTTCACAGCCTATAATTTTCTCCATTAAAATATCCCAATTAGCCTCAAACCAGCACAAATAGTAATAGCAGAGCACTCACTCCAGTATCAGACACAGATGAATGTCTTAATAAATAAATCTCTGCCTCATATATATCTTATTAGCCAGCTTATTAAAGATGCTGTGTCACAAGATAGATGATAAAACATTTCACATCTGCCAAACATGTCAGTTGCAAGACTAGGTAAGAATTACACCTTAAAAAAATGACTATCATCAGGTAAGTTATGTTGCTGAAATGTTATACAGAGATAAATCTTTACATGAATTCAAAATATTAAGATATCAGTCTTCAGCACATAGTTACCTTAATGTTAACTCCACAATAAGTGAAGCCTTTTTCTAGCACCAATATCCACATCAGTCTGTCCTGAAAGCGGCATAAGTAGTGCGATCCGGGTAGAGACAGACCTAGACAAGAAAAACAAACCACAAGAGAAAACCTATGGCATTACTGTAGAGTTATATTGATACAAACCTTTTCTGTAAGCCAGTTAAGGAATTCAACTGCAAGCACAAAGTTTTTCTGCATCAACATCTAAAAATCAGTTAAAGTTGGCTAACTAGCACCCTAGAATCTTACAGAAACTAGCTGTCAAGATTAACCTTGGGAGTGCAGTGCTTTCCTTCAAACAGCTGTGGAAAACTGGGAAACCCTTATCCAACCTGGTCTAGTAGGTATCTCTACCTATGGCAGGGAACTAGATGATCTTTAAGATCACTTCCAACACAAACCAATCTACAGTTCTCTGAACTGAACAACATTCATACTAGACCAGCATTAAGCAACCCCACCCCACTCATTTCCCTCTGTAGAGGCAACTTTCATGATTAAAGATTATATTTGCCTGCATTTTCAACAGCATAGTTCCCACTGATGTCACCTGGAGATCTAAAATTGGAGAATATCTAGCACATGAGTATCTTATAATGGCTGTATTTGCTGTGGAGTATAAAGTTTATTTGTTATAAAAGAAATAAAAATGTAACTCGACAAGACTTCTTCTCTACACTACTGATTCTTAAAAGGACTTATCTGTATGCCAAGATGATTAGAAAATATCCCTTAGGATGCAAAATCCAGAGTATAATTGATTCTGCTCAAGTTTCAGCTTACCAGTGACATAGTATTTTGGCCATTTTACAGATGTATAATAGAGGCAGAGCAAAAGCACCTGCTTGTAAAGACTGTGACTCGGTATCAAACACACTGAACACTAACAACAGATAAGAAATCAAATGCAGTCTCTCTGAAACATGCCTCTGTGTGAGGGGAATAAATCTGATCCTGCTGTATTGTTAGACAACAGCAAAAACACAGCTAGCCAAAATAAACTGGAATTTGACAATCAAGTCCTGACCGACTTCAGATCATACAAAGTAATCAGTTCTTAAAGCCACAGCAATATGGCTCTGACTGTAAAAATTAAATGACACCTCTACCAAAAAAAAAAGTGGCACTTCTCCTCTCTTTCAGCTATTTCCATAAAAAGTGGAATGCCAAACATCCTAGCAACTGTATTTAGGTTACAGCCTACTGTCAACTTCTCCAACACACTGGTGCTGTTCTGAAGCACGATGTTTGCTGCCAGTTAATGACCTGCTTCTGCTGCCACTCATGGGCAAGTGACCACTCACTCGCAGAGAATTTTAGTTTAGAATGTTGTAGGATGAAATCAGTGAAACCAACCATTAAGCTGTAGTTAAAATTTAAGTAACCTTTTCTATCCCACTGAGCTAATGAAGTGCATTTTCCTGCTAACATTTTGCAAAGATTTTAATTCTCCTCTTGATAGCTGCTAAAGCCACTAAAACTCCTTTACATGAAAAAAAAAAAAGTATGGTTTTAAATTAAAACAGAGACACACAAAGGGGTATCTCTTCATTTCCAACTCGTCTGAGAACACCACAGCTCTTCTTGCTTGAAGACATTCATTCACAGATTTTCCCATTAAAAGAGACTTTCTCCCTGCTCAAGACTAGTGGTTTAAATAATTTAATTTGAAGCATACAGGCCACCAGTCATGATGGCAATAAGGAATTATATATATAGATATATATAAAAATAGTATAGATATAAAAATACATAGATATAATAGATACACAAAAAAAATACATACATAGGCTGATGCAGCAGACAATCTGAAGTGTGTTTCTTCATAGGGAAAGAAAGCTTCCTAGTTTTATTTTTTTAATACCTCTCTCCACACCAATACTAGAAGGGCAGCAAATGTTTCCTAATAAAGCACTTCTATATAGCCTTCAGAAAAGTGTGATTAACTTCTACTGTCTTGAAATATTAACTTATTTTATCTAGTCAGAAGCCATTTTAGAATCATAAAATCAAGCAGGTTGGAAGAGACCTCCACGATCATCCAGTCCAGGGTTATGTAAATATTTGCCTTTTGTCTACAAAGAGTATCTTTTGATTATTTAGGTTACACAAAGACTGTTTCTGAAGAAAACAAGCTTGCAATTTTAACAGTTATTCTGTTTCCATCTGGGAAAAAGACCAGACACTTCCTCACCTCTGTTTACAGAATTCTGTGAAATACCCATCCTTAATGTCTTTCACAGATGCTGTCACAACACTACCCTAACTGTCTGCACAAGACATGACATTAAGTCTCATCAGCTGTTTCTGTTATCAACTGCCAGTTAGGCTATGTCATGTAGTTTATATCCAGTCTACATCCATTATTCCTAATTAACACAACCAAATTAACAAAGTCACCTTCTGGATTCCTTGTAATGAGACCGATGCAGAGAAAGATGTACATAACCACAAAGAACGGTTTGCCACCTCTCTCTCTCTCTCTCTCCACTGACTGTCAAGACAACTCAGTGTATTGCTTCCAATTAGGTGGGATGAATCCTTCTTTGGTCAGTACAAAAGGATTAGGACTAATACTGTTTCATCATGATTTAGTTTCTTATTTCAAAGCAGATTTTTTTTTTTTTACAGGACCATAGAAGTAGAGGTGTACAAGAAGGATAAACATAATCACTTTTTCCTCAATTAGGCAACCTCTGAATAGGCAGATTTAGATCTAGATTTAGCTTTGAATACAACAGATTTAGACTAGATGTCAGAAATTCTTTACAGTAAGGGTGGTGAGCAACTGCAGCAGGTCGCTCAAAGAGGTCATGGGTGCCCCCTCCCCCGAGGTGTTCAAGGCCATGATGGAGGCAGCCTTGAACAATCTGGTCTAGTGGAGGATGTGCCTGCCCATGGCAGGGGAGTTGGAACTAGATGATCTTTACGTTCCCTTCCAACCCAAACTATTCTATGAACCTATGAAAAAGATTTAAGCTACACTGTGCAATGTGGTTTAAATCAGATGCTGTGATTCCCCTGTTCTCCAGCAAAATCCCATTTCCCAAACTACATTCCTTCACAGAGTTGCTGCTGTACCTACCAAGGCTACCAGCTGCCAATGCAGACTGCAGAGCAACGGTCAGGCTGGGAACCATCTGCTGGTAGTACACAGTGTCAGAGCAAACACAGGCTGCAGCACCTACAGGTCCTGGCCAGCTTCGGACAGGCCTAGGAAATCCAATCATAAACACCGGTAGCGTAAAGAGTGGCAGCAGGGGGGAAGAAAGGAGAGCAGAGATGGTGATGAAGACCAGCAGGATTGGGAAGAAAACAACGTTGAGGGTGATTAAGGTGGCAGTGGATTTCCGACGCTGTTTTTTCTCTGTCCACGATGTCAGAAGAATAGCAACGGCAAACTGCAACTTGGAAGCAAACTGAAGCAGTCGATCTCGCAGGATACCAACCTGCATGACACATACAATGAGTGCATTTATTTCTATCCTGCACCATGTCAGATGCAGCACTGCCAAAGCTGCCTTAACTACTGTACTTCTAAGAAAATGAACTGATCATTGACTGGTGCTAGAGACTGTACAGCTTAGCAGAGTTTTTTAGCTTCTATTTGATGGGCCCTGGACTCTAATTCTCTGACAGGGCAAGGAAACAAAGACTTTGAGTAACAATTATCTGCTTAAATCTCCCATTATGACAGTTATGACAGTTACCAGCAAAAGTCTCATTCCTGTATCAAGGTTCCTGTTCCACCAGAGGTCTGGGCTGAGCACCAACATTTGTGCTACTGACACAACCACTATATCCAGTAGGGCATTTTCTGTATTCTGCCAGACCTAAAACAGAGATATGTTAGATGTACATTTTTAAGTGTATTAATCTCTCACTGCTTTCATGACCTGGAATACTTCTTCCAAGTCACCTTAATATTTAAAAAATAGAAAGAGTACATCTTAGGCTAACATATTGAAAACTCAAATTACCATCCTATATATTCTTGTGAATCCAATGCAAACAGACACAGAATGAAGATTTTGTAGTGAACGGTCTAGTGACAGGAAGGCTATCATAGCGAACGGAGACACTGCAATTGAAATAAAAGAGTCATTGATTTCCTTGCAAAAACATAACTAAAGTCTACAGAGGTAAGCAGGCTTATTGCAGAACAGAAATCCTGGCATAAAAAGAGAACTCTTCCCCTCAGCATTACAAACTCCTCTTTGTATTACACTTCCAGGATATCAAACAGCGTATCTGCACTAATGGCCCAAGACGGCACTTATGTCAATGCTCAGCTGTTACTTGTTATTTCTTTGTTGTTGTTTACTTCCCCAAGAGAATGGAATACTCAGGTAAGTAAAAATAAATATGGGAACTGCACTCATCAAACCACTTCCCCAAACTGATGCTTCTTCATGAAAACGAGATCTTGATCACATTTGTTTCCCTGATGTAGATATGCTTGCCCCTAACCAACCAGAAAGGAGACTGCTCCCTTTACTAGCAAATTGTAAGAAACAAATATTTAGTCTGCTTGATGACTCTGAACACGCTTTAGTTTCCAAGTACCTTGTAAAAAAATTTTACAAGAGATATTTTCCCCCAACATGAGTACTGATGTGCTAACTAAAATCCTGTACGAGGCTTTGCTTTCCGAGTTGAACTTTTAAAAACCTCAACTTTTTAGTTTTTTCCCTTAAAACAACATAAATCAGGTCACTGATCATTTTCAAATATTCTGGATTCTGAGTTCTTTGCACAGCTAGCAAAACATCAACAAATATTTGCAGCTTTTTTTTTCTCAGTTCATTCACAGAACCTTGCGTATACAGTAATTTTTGTGTCGTTTCAATCTTCCTACAAGTATCATCTAACAAACAATAGACAGTGCATTTTCCTACCTAGTGTTAGTAAAATCCTCCTGACAACACCAACTTTCATTAGCCTTCTTTGCTTCTCCATGAACACAGTCACAGTCCTGACATCCTTTGGATAAAAGGGGTTTCGGAAGATTCCAAACAAGTACACTCTCTGAATCTCTCTAAGAATCCACATAATTGTAAGCAATAAGATCAGAATGTAACTTGCTATAGCCTGAGGACTGGTTGTGGAGAATGATGAAAAGCCTGCAAATTGATGCAGCAGGCTGGCTTCTATGAGAGCAAATGACAACACAGTCACATAAAAAATAAATTCCCTCCACCCAAATTGTATTCTAAGACCTCTGTGCATATTTTTAGAGTTGCCGGAGGTTAAATGGCTGCTCATGGTGTGTTTGAAGGCAAAACCAATCTCACTTAGGTTAAGACTCAGTATGAACCCAAATCCAGTCATGAAGAGGATCACACCGAGAGTGCTGGGAATGAAATACGATGCTATTGCTGTTCCAGCAGAAATGAGAAACATTACTAATAACCTGTGAAGGAGAAAATAAAAAAGATTTGCTTGAAAAGAAAAAGGTTATAAAAAATACTGATATATTTTACTATCATATAAACAACATTTACTTTGTGTTACTTGACATAGGTGAACCTCCTAGTCCAAACTCCAACAGTTGTTCCATTCCCCATAGAAAAAGCGCATCAAGAGGGGGCAGAACTCCCATTGCCCATAAGAATGGCAGAAAAAGAAATACGATGTGCAAAATCTGGTTTGTCTGCTCTATAATGGGTGTGTTGACAGCAAACCTAGATAAAAAAAAAAGAAATGTATTTGTCTTCAGTGAAGGAAAAGATAACTAAAGTGTGGGAAGTCTTTTTAACTACTACAGCAAATATACATATTCAATCGCAGCACCTCCACTAGTATCTTTTAAAAGGAAAATCAAAGACATACATTTATGGTTGGGGCAGTAACACACTGATCAGAACAAGCTAATGTTTCATTCAAAATATCAGAAGTCTTCAGATTACACAAATGAGTCAACTGATGCAAGTATCCTCAATTGTTTTGACACTGTTAACACACTCAAGAAATCCTCATGCAAAAAGGTCCACAGTTTCTAAGACTGTTTTAACAAAAAAAACCAGTGGTTTTCAGAACTGCAAAAGTGAACCTTCATGGAAGTTAGTTTTAACACTGAAAGAAATAGCACATTGCCTGCACAACAAGAGATAAACTCTCTTTAGGAATATAAAAAGTTCCTTTCTACATAAGAGTATTAAAAACTTCCTGTAAACATGCAAAGATCAATGTTAGAAACCTGCGTGAATTCAGTCTCTCACAACTTACCAGTTAAAAGTGCACTTTTAACTGGTAAATTGGTAAATTTACTATGTTAAAAGTGCACTGCTAACATATTTGGTTTCTCTCTGCTTCTTACAAAATAAGTAAGTCTCAAAGGAATTTTGTTAGGAATTTAAAGAATGTCTGATTTTTCTCCTCAGGAAACTAGACAGAAGAATTTGGGCTCCAAGAACACACACATAATTCTCATACAAAAAAAAAAAGAAGAGTCAGCTAGGGTAAGTCATTAACAAAGACATTTCCAAGTGCAAAACTGGTAAAATCAAACTTCTTTTTTTTTTTTAAGTGCACCTGAAGTACCCCAATCATAAGATATGTGCATGTGACAAAGTGATATAAATACCACCTGAGAGGGAGAAAGAATGCATAAAGTAAATCTAAAAGCATCTTTCTTTAAGATCAAATAGTCTAGCTAAGACACTCATCAGAAAATTGGAAATGTAAAAGTCTCCTATTTGTAGACTTTTTTGTTTTTTACATGACTTTTGTTTTACATGAGCGTTTCAAAATTCAGGTTCAAAACCCTTATCACCAAGACACAGCAATGCTCACATTTGTGTATCCATTTGCCAAAACCAAATTCATGGTTCTCTTTTGCCTACAATTCAAAACCCTCTGCAATCACTTTTCCGAGATCAAATCAGAAAATATTTCAATGCGAGATCTAGATGTAAGCTGAGTGCTCCTGAAATTTGCAGCCTTTACAGCTAAAATTCCAGGTCAGGACAGTATGTTTTGAAATCACATCCTTTAAAAAGATTGTTGATGCAAACGCTCTTGTTCAAAAATACTGACACTGATATGGCAGAGGATAATTTTAGCTGTCCCTTACTTAGAAACTGCTCTTCTTAATTTAGGTGGAATGCTATAAAAATTTAAGCACAACCTTTTATGCACAGCAAGGAGTTTCAATTTTTACCACATATGCTTCTAGATTTTTATTTTTTTTTTCCTGGAGTTCCTACAGTCAATTAACATCTCAAAATAAATTTCCTTAGAAGGATCCTTTCATTGTTCTCATTAAAAATAGAGAAAATATCCATTACTTTAATTAGCTAAGTATTGTAATGTTTACCTGTGAGCAAGATCCACCGCAATAAAGACAAAAATATAGAAAGGTCTCATCAGAGCAGTGATTTCATAAGTATCCAGTGCTTGGAAAGTAGCAGTTTCAGTAGCTGTGTTTATGATTAATGAATACTCTCCTATACATATTGTCACCCATCCAAATACAAAGATCATAACAGTTCCTCCAATGTTGCTGTATAACAAGGTTATTCTGTTTGGCAGCAAATACCAAGTTCCCAACCCACACAATACCCCTGCCAGAAGGGAATGAAATATGGTGTTGATCATATACTTCTTGCCAGGAATAATAAATTTTACTGTCTCTGAACCTACACAACTGGAAAATTCATACTCATCTTCATCTGTCAAGGTATTCTGAATTTGCATTCTTTCTATTGTCACTGTTTTCCGCTTTGCGTACAGATTTGCCATCTGAAGAATAAGTGCAGTAAAAAACATTAGTCCTCCTGAAAGTGCTGCGGTGCAGTAGTCTTTCATAACACCTAACTGGTAGAAGAGTGTTCCTACTCCTCCCAAAACCCATGGTGTCAAGAAAAGAATAATCTGATTCACATAGATGTAAGGAGGAGCACAATAGCCTAATTTAAACCGGGGACCTCCCAGCACAGTCTGTGGAAAGCGCTTCAAGAAGAACTCCTGTTTGTAATCATTCAACAGGGGTACATCTGGACCCATTCTTATCACTCAGGAATGCTGGATGAGTATCATTTTTCCTGTAAGAGAACAAAAAGATGAAAACATTACTGAATGTGGAACTTGGAATTAACCAAGTTATACTTGAATTCTGACATACTGGTGTTAGTAGACCTGAACCTAAATCACTCACAGCATCTACTAAGGAAATACTGAAAAAGACTATTTTTAAAATAAAGAATATGTTCATGATCTGAAGCTTTAGGCAGCAAATAAAACATAAAATCCGCTCTTAGGAGATGATAAAACCAACTCGTCTCCATACCAGAACACCTTCCTCAAACTGACATTTTTTTTCCACCTGGTCTGATTGCAATCACACCTTGTCACAGACCTCTAATTCCAGCTAATCCTGTTAATGGTCTCCATATACAAACAGAAGAGTCAGTGATTTCAGAGAATAGCCACATCAGTGCAAGGACACAGTCGCACTGAGGTCCCCAAAATCAAAGCCTTATGAAATAAACTGTCAAACCAAAAAATTAGTAGAATAATTAAAAATTGTTTCCCACACAAGCATTTATACTAGTCATCCTCCTCACACAGCCTAGTTGCAGAACAGGGTCTAAGCACTACACTATATGTAACAGTTAACTTTCTGTTTCCAAAAACATATAAAAAACCAAAAAACAAAACCAAACCACAATACTTGTGAGTTGCAGCAGAACTGGCATTTATTCTTCTGTATACCAATGGAGAAAGCTAGAAAAAAAGGGAAAAAAAATACATGTAAACACATACCACAAATCATCAAACGGAAATCATACATAAATGCTTATTTAGAGAGGATCAGGCAATGCTGAAATAATGTGTGATGGTAACCGTGATATTCAAATATAATTTTATGCGGCCAGTCACAAATGCAAGAATTCAAGAATGACAGGTAGACATACTCAAGCTAAGAAATAGGGTAAAAAAAAAAAAAAACCAGCATAAAGCACTAATACTAAAACAAAGCATAAAGCATTAATACTAATAAAAAAAAGAAAAAAGGATGGTGGTGGTGGGGAGGTGTTACAAGATTTGTATGTACTGAAATTCTGACTTTATCCTACTAGACCTGTGTCATCTTATGAATAGTCATTAACCCTCACTGCTGATATTAAAAATTAAACACTCAGCTGCTGTGGAGCTTCTAAACTACTGTGGTCCTTTCTTTCAACAATACCAAATGTTTCAGGTGCTTATGAAAATCATTTACTCCTTATATTTAGACAGATATTGATCACTTGACCATAGATAAATACTGATCATTATAGAACTAAGTTAGAAACTGCAAATGATCGCCACTCATACACATTATCACCACTGGAAATTTGAGTTCAGGGTCCACTATGTCAACACACTTGACAATGAAAAGCAGGACTCCACAGGCTCTATAACTACTCTCTCCATATAGGCTGTGGAATTTTGCATTTTTTTTTCCTTAAAACAGAATATGTAAAGTTTCACATGGAATAGGGAAAAACAGAGGGTTTTTTAGTCATTACACTTCAAGATGTTAAAAGTTTCTTAAGAGAAGGTAGCAGTCTTAATGGAAAAGACACATGTCGACAATGAAGGGGGAGTTCTTCAGTTAGCTCAGGAATTTGAAAATGTAACAGGGACACACCCAACTGAAAACAAATTTCAAGTGTAATTAAAAATATTGTAATAATTCAACCAATCATGTTTAGAAAAAAAAAATCATGCCTACATAACCCTTCTCTAAGTTGCTGTGAAACTGACATGCAGTACATT
Organism: Eubucco bourcierii; assembly: GCA_013396675.1. NCBI lineage: Eukaryota > Metazoa > Chordata > Aves > Piciformes > Ramphastidae > Eubucco > Eubucco bourcierii. The sequence continues at coordinate 341,365 of VWZE01018361.1, forward strand.
TACATTGGTGTAAGCGATACTCAGTTTTAAAAGAGACTACAACTAAAAGGTGCAGTTTTTCTTGAAGAACAGTTTTAGCACAGCTGTGTTTTTCTGCTGTAGGAAGGGCTATTTTGTTTTAACTTCTGCTCCGTATTTGTGTTTGTCAGCTTATATTGCTAACAAAATGTTAACAAAACATTCCTCTTACAGTTTCTGTGTAAACAACAGACATCTTTGTGACAGACACAAAAATCTACACACATAAACAATACAGTTCTACTTCGTTATACTCCAAAACAACCAGCAAAAGGATGAGAATTTATTTATAAATTAAAATCCCAAGCCCAAAGCTCTTGAACTATGGAAACGATACCCTTGACCATACTCTTGGCTCCTAAACAGTCAGGTAGCACATGGGGACTTCAAAGAGGCGCTTGTGTGTGTCTCCCTACTTCTGTGCAAAGCCCTAGCAACAAGACTCTACACATTAGTGAGTGTTTACAGGATCTGGCTCCAATATACATTCCTAACATACAGGCCTGGCTTGACTTTGACAACTTGCCTGGTTACCCAAACAATCTGCACCACAACAGTTCGTTCATCACTAGCAAGGATCCATGCAACTTAAGATACTACTGTAACAGTGATGGTAAAACACCATTAAGTCACTTGGCAAGTTTCCCCCTGCAACACCCTGGCTACATCATTACTACTACGCAAATTTTCCTCATACCCCATGAATTTCTCTCTAAACAAAAACATCAACTTTCACATCCAGTGATGGTGGATCAGATCAGTGTGGTCTGGTTTTATTTCAAGCAAATTACAGAACACATATACGGTTCTCAGTCACCTAACCCACTGAAGCACATAAGGCTTTAAAGCACTTACCTCGGTGGACTTCCAAGTCTTTTCACACGAGATTAAGTAAAGGTTACAAACCACCCGTTAACACAGCAGGGAGGTAGATAGCATGGGCAGTCCCTTTTCAGGCAGATCCAGACGCGCCCTGTGCCCACCTTTGTGCCCAGACACCTGCACCTCTACTCCAGGGTTCAAGATTCAGCTGCTTCCAACACAGGAGCTAGATGGAGCAGCACTCTCCTTAACGGCATAGATGCCATACCCCAGTGGCACTGGGAGATTTGGGACATGGCACTTCAGGCCAACACACTCCATCCAGTTATGGGAGTGCAGACCATCTCGTTCCCTAGACACCTCTGCACCCGACCAGACGGGCTCCCATCAGAGACAACGTGCTTCCTACCTACAGCCCTCTCCCTCACATCTTCTGCAGGATTAAAATAACCAACCAATAGACTAAAAAAGAATACCTCTACTGTTTTCAGTTCTGGATGAAAGGGAAGCCAGGCAGCCACCCGGGCCGCAGAGACATGGCCAGTGCGCAAACCCAGGGGAGGGCCACGCCGATCAGGCAGACCCAGACTGGACGGGCTGCTTTCCCCACCGGCCCTCGGCCTTCCACGTTTCGAGCAGGCCCTGAAGCCTCCGCCTGCTCCAGGGAAGGGCCCCGCGGCTCGGAGCGGTTGCCGCCTCCGGGTGCAAGCGGGCAGATGGGTACCTGCACCCCGGCAACGAACGGCCAGGGCCGGAGAGCGGGAGCCGCGGTGAAGGGCCTCGGCGAGACGGGCACCTACCTCTGGCCCGGACTCGGAGCAGGTCAGGGGCTTTGCGGGGCGAGGGGAGAAGAGAAGCGGGATCGAGCCTGTCGGCGGGAGGATGGCGGAGTGCCGCCTCCCGTCCCGCTCCGAGGCTATCCTGGGGGAGCGTGAAGGGCACAGGCAGCGGCCGGGCTCTCCTCCCCGCCAGCGGGGCTTCTCCACCGCAGAGCGGTTGCCACTGCTGCCGAGGACGGCAGGGAGGGGGAACGCTAAGGCGGCGGTTGACGGCGGCGGCCACGGCGAAGCCCGGCCTCGCGGCGGCGGCGCCCCCCTCCTCTCCCCGCCCCTATCATCCCTCCCCTCGGCCACCGCCGCCATTTCGCCCGCCTGAGGCAGCCGGCGGCGGTGAGGCGCTGTGGGAGTCCGTGCTGCCTGCGGGAAATGGCCCCGGCCCGCGGGCTAGTGGTGGCAGCCGAAGCGGTGGCGGTTTCTTCCGAGCGTCTCCGCGGTAGGGTCGGCACAGGAGCTGCGAGGTCGCCTTCCCGCTCCCCTGCGACGGGGCTTGCCCCGCAGGGCAGGCTGGTGCCCTGAGCCCGGCGGCCACCAGCAGCTGCACAGCCCGCCTGCTCATCCCTCAGCAGTACGAGTTTGCCCAGCTCCTTTTTCCGCACGTAACCATCATCCTTCTATTGTAAAATGAAGTATGGGGCGTCTTCCCGGCTGTGGCGTGCCAACAGCTTCCCGAGGTGAAGGAATTCCCTGAGTCCGCAGAGGAGCTGTGGCAAAGTAGGCAGCGGCTGCTTTCGGCCACCATCGCCAACCCTGAGCCGGCCCTTGGGCTTCCTAAGGTTACACTATCTGTGGCCCTCCTCCAGCAGTGCTGCTCTCCGGGACTGGTCCCTCTTCAGATGATGAATTCGACAGCTAGATGGCTTTGGTTGAGCTTCATGCCACCCCCCTGAGAGCTGGCGTGGAAATGTCAAAGGCTAGTTTTCATCACTTTTGGTTTTGCTTGTCTTCGTAATCGCACTGAAAAACCGAATTGATCTGTTTCATCGAATGTCACAACGTTTAACATTCAATACACAATATCCCAGTGTGTTAAAACATTTAGCATTGTACTGGGATATCTACATGACACTAAAATGCTCATAAAAACTCCCTTAGTCTTGAATGTTAACGGTCTTGCTCTGTTTACGCGTAACTAACTCAAGGTGATAACACACCTTATGGTAGAGGAAAATCTATTCTTAAGTTTTCTTCTTGGTGAAATAAACTGCAATATTACTTCCCACTTGAGATTACACCCATTAAACATTGACCATGCTTAAAAGAGTGAACACGCTTAATATAATTTGTATCTCAATAAAATGTGTAATACTACATGCATTAGAGCGCTGGGGCGGGCGTATGCCTGCTTTAGTATCTATGTTATATCACCATGGAAATTCTTAGAAATAATTATACCCATGTTGATTGGAATCCCTAATGAAATTCTACACACAGGCATATGCTCGGAATTTTAAATAGACTAAAGCAATTACTGCAATCAACGTAATTTTTATCAGAAACTTTTTTGTAGGTCTGTTAATCTTTGGGCTTCAGAGATAATAAAAAGATTGTTTGTTTGGAGTATCCAGTGTAAAATTTTGGAAATACCACCAAAGAAAAATGCTCATTTACCTTTCCTTTACTGAATTTATTTTGAAGTATATTCAATGGTGCAAACGATACTGCAGTCCAGCTTACTAGAACACAAATGAAATTATCTCAGACAAACTTTGTTACTTTCAGGGTCTTTGAGTTACTCTGTCTTTCAAATGTATCTGTTGGAGTCTTAATAAAATTAAGTGCTTGTGTGCCTCATGGATATTCCAGGATGAATGGCATCTCTGTACAATTCACTAAAGATCTGTACTTTATGTTCACAAGTTTCATCCTGTACCAGCTCACCAGTTCAGTTACGATTTTGTGAAGGTGGTGATTCTGTTCTGGAATATGTAAATCCCATATTTCCCCAAGCAGTTCTGGGGGAAAAGCAGACATTAAGATTTTCTTAGCAAGCTCTGTTGTTTGTGTTTCAAAACTCAGAGAAGGTTTCTTTCCTGTCCTCACTTCCTGTGATTTTACTCTTGATCAAAAAAATAAATCAGAGTTTCAGTCAGTACAAAATCCAAGCTATTTGTTGGAAGAGGGAGCATAGTATTTATTCCTCCTAAGGGTTGTAAGATTTTTCCTGGTCTTACAAGATGAAACCTGCTAACAAACAGCTCTTGGTAAATTCTGCCAACTTCCAGGCATCTTCTGCAGATCATGGCGCAATGCTGCAAGCATGTGACCTATTCCATGGAATTTAATAGAACTTCTCATCTACTTGAAATCAAGATACACAGAAAATATTTGCAGTTTTGGGACTTGCTTTTTGTTTTGTGAAAGGACTATTAGTTCTGATGCACAAATGGTATTATATTTCTATAATTTTAAAATTTATTTTGCTTAGGGTTATGCATGCAAAGGCAAGTATTTTTCTTACTGATATTTGTCCTCTTTCAGTATAAACCAGTATAATGAGTTTTGTTTTGAAATACATACTTCTATACAGCATAAGAGCAGGAGAAACAGATGCTTAATTTAATGATGATTAAGGAAGAGAGAGTTTGTAGGAGATTACAATGATAATTAGTACTAGGTTTAAAAAAAAAGGAAAGGAAGATTACTTTAAAACAAGATCACAGAAGTTATTTATTCTGTTTTTTTTTCTGAGGTGTATTGAGATGTCTAGGCTGGCATTCCCAAACAGAAGATGTCAGAGTGAAATCTGACTCGTTGTTTTACGCAGTCTTCTTGTTCTGCATCCCATGGGGGATGCATTTATCTGTGTGGCTGTCTGGAGAGCTGCGTATGCTGGATGTATGTTATCCATGACTGTGTTTCTATGGCACTCTTGCAGGTAATGTCTTTCGACAATATGGCCTCAGGCTGGCAGAAAAACATGGCATCCTAGGGAGCTTGCTTCTTTCTGGGTGACTTTATCCCTTTGAAATAAACTTTAAAAAAAGGTACCCCATTTCTCCATGTGAAAGATAATCTCTGTGTTCCTGAAGGAAGGGGCTTTCGATGTCAGTTCTGAGCTGCTGTTAAGAGTTCAAGAGTAACAACCATCCATGTCATGACTTTTATCAACTGAAGTATCAACTCCTACTCAGCAGCCTTTCCTGGATGGCAGCTAAACATATACTTCAAATAATTTTGGAACTGATATTTAGCTGTTTGTTCTGACATAAAAGCAGTATGAAAGTATTTCTTATTACTTCAGGTTTGTTGTGTAATTTTGGATTTTATGAGAGGAATGTTCCAGTATTGCTGCCAGTGAAGGAGAAAACAGTCTCTGTGCTTGCAGGTTTCCTTTTAATTTGTTTAGGATATTCTGAAAATCAGGTGCTGTGAGCTGATTTTTTTTTTCTTGTTTAACAAAGCAACATTTTCCTTCTTCTTTTTTTTTTTTTTTTTTTCCCCTCACATTTAATGCTGAAAACATCTTGATTATGGAAGCAATCTAGTTAAATATTTTATGTTTTGGGAAAGGCTCACTTGCCTCGGAAGTCTCTTTCGATTACCTTGTTTTGAGAATCTACAACTGATCTGAAGAGAAAGGGGCAGAGAGGGAATTACAAATTGCAATTTTGTTTACTGCTAGAATCATAACTGACAACCCAGGATTGACTGTGGGATATTCTGATTCTTTAGTTTGACAGGGTGCAACAGTCCTGTGGCCATGCAGACTTCACAGCTGTCATTTATACCACGTTCCATGGCCACACAGATGTGGTTATAAATGGAGACAGATCGTGTGCAAGGCGCTCTGCTCTGCTCCAGCAACACACAACTTTTTACTGCCAGAGCTTAAGGACAATTTCTAGCTACCATAGCAGTATTAAACCTTGTATCACCTACATGCAAGCAGTGTATCCTGTCCTTCAGCACTTCACCCAATTAAGTATGGTCATAGTCACATGTGCAGGTTGTTAAAAGACTAGGCTGAGATTGCTGCCATCCAGCATCCAAGTTTGCAGTGACTGAAAAAAATATTCTCGACCCCTAAAATTAATTCAGAGATCTAAGAGAGACTTATGGGCTTTGTGCAGGATTCAAAAGAGAGTGAAGTAGTGGTGTCTGGAGGACAGTTTGATGCTCACTGGGCAGAGAACTGCCAACATTAGCCATTACAAGAACCACTCCAGGAGATCTGAGCTGATGTCTTATTGCATCTGACTTCTTGTTGTGCATAAAGTGCCTTGACCCACCCGGAGCAGTGATGCCCCTGGCAGGGCTGGTACCTGCTTAAGAGGAATTGAAAGGCAGAGGTGTGGTTCCAGGAACTGCCCTTTGTACAGTAGGCTAGAGGCTTCCCAGCAAGAAGAGGAAAAAGGCCAATGGCCTTCTTAGCCTGAAAGAGTCCAACTCAGTGGGCCACTCTGAAAAAGATGTCCCAACCATGAGACTACAGGCAAGACTACGGAAGGGCCATTAGCTGCTCTTCTTGTAAAATCAGACTAAAGGGAGAGCCTGATCCCTTCACCCAAGGACAATTTTTTCCCTTAGAATGACAGAATCAGAAGGTTTGGGTTGGAGGAGACATCCAAAGGTCATCTACTCCAAACTCACCACAGTGAGCAGGGACATCCTCCACTAGATCAGGTTGCTCAGCCTTGTCAAGCCTGAATTTGACTGCCTCCAGGGATGAGGCCTTAACTATCTCCCTGTTCCAGTGTTCCACCACCCTCATGGTAAAAAACTTGTTCCGAATATCCAATCTAAATCTACTCTTCTCTAATTTCAAGCCATTGCCCTTCATCCTATTACTACAGGCCTTTGTAAACAGCTCCATCTCTCTGCAGCCTTCTCATAAGCCCCCTTCAGGTACTGGAAGGCCATGATTAGGTCTCCCCAGAGTCTTCTCTTCTGCAACCTGAACAACTCCAGTTCCCTCAGCCTGTCCTTATAGGACAGGTGTTTCAGCCTCCCAGTCATCTTCATGGCCATCCTCTGGACCTGCTCCATCACATGTCCTTCCTGTGTTGAGGGCTTCAGAGATGGACTCCACACGAGGTCTTACCAAAGCAGTAAAGTGGCAGAACTACCTCTCTGAATCTGCTGGTGACATTTCTTTTGATGCAGCCCAGGAGGTGATTTGCCAGCCTCTCATCTACCAGAATTCCCATGTTTTTTTCCTCAGGACTGCTTTTTATTACCTCATCCTCCAGCCTGCATTGATAGTGAGAATTGTTCTGACCCAGGTGCAGGACCCTGCACTTGGTCTTGTTGAAATCATGAGGTTCATCTGAGCCCACCCTCCAGCTTGTTCAGGTCCTTCTGGATGACATCCTATCCCTCTGGCATATTGACAGCACCACCTACCTTGGTGTCATTTGCAAACTTAGAATCATAGAATCATAGAATGGTAAGGTTGGAAGGGACCTCAAGGATCATCTAGTTCCAAATCCCTGCCATAGGCAGGGACACCTCCCACTAGTACAGCTTACTCAAGGCCTCATCCAATCTGGCCTTGAACACCTCCAGGGAGGGAGCAGCCACAACCTCCCTGGGCAGCCTGTTCCAGTGCCTCACCACCCTCACTGTAAAGAACTTCCTCCTAACATCCAGTCTAAATCTCCCCTCTGCCAGTTTAAACCCATTGCCCCTTGTCCTGTCGTTGCAAGACCTTGTCAATAGTCCCTCCCCAGCCTTCCTATAGGCCCCCTTCAGATACTGGAAGGCTACTTGCTGATGGTGCACTTGCTCCCACTGTCTATGTCATTGATAAAACCATTAAACAGTACTGGTCCCGGTATGGATTGCTGAGGGACACCACTTGTCACTGATTTCTATCTGGATTTCAGGCCACTGAGTACTACCCTTTGGATGTGCCCATCCAGCCAATTCCTTATCCATTGAACAGTTTACCCTTCAAATCCATATCTCTCCAACTTGGCAAATAGGTTGTTATGGGGGATCATGTCAAGGGCCTTGCAAAAGTCCAGACAGATGACATCCATAGGTTGCTGCTTGTCCACTGATGTAGTCACTCCATCACAGAATGCCACTAATTTCGTCAGGCAGAATTTGACCTTAGTGAAGCCATGTTGGCTCTCTTTGATCACCTCTCTGGCCTCCATGTGTCTTACCAGAGCTTCTAGGAGAATCTTCCCAGGCACAGAGGTAAGTCTGACAGGTTGGTAGTTCCCAGGGTATTCCTTTCTACTCTCTTTTAAAATGGGTGTAATGTGTCTCTTCTTCCAGTCACCAGGGACTTCACCTGACTGTCTTGTGCGCTTGAGTTAAACTGCTAATTAGTCCTTACCTATTGCTTCTGATTATGTCTCCAGAAAAGCAGACCAGCAAGAGATGCTCTCAATAGAAATTCTCATGTGAAATTCTCACAATATTGAGGAGTGTTGGTGTACAAAAGAATTATCACTTGCTCCTACAGCATTATAGACCATTTGATTTGCTGATGAATCCTCCACATGGAGAATATATTCACTGTTAGCTATTAAAATGCTTCCCAGGAGGAGAGGTGACCCTTCAGAGCTCTTTTAGGTGGCAATATGGGATAGTATACTCAGTAAAGGAACATTTTGAGTGAACTGGTTGCTCTTCAGAGTTGCTGGTGGATACAACTCTTTTTAAACCTGTCTAGCACTGTCCTAAGTAATAAAACAATATCTGAATAGACACAGATGGTGAAGCCACAGTGTTCTGTGCTGGTGCTCAGCACACTGCAATACCATTAATTAAGCTTTGTTAGTTTGATGTCCAGTTTTTATGACATGAGTTTTTGATCTAATCTTTCAGAATTCTAAAACTCTGTCTTATTTTATGTGCAAGTACATTAAAAAAAAAAAAAAATTTCTTTGTGTCCAGCTTCTCTAATAAGGTTGGACAGATTCTCACAGTTTCTGTTGCTAATATGATTCCTGGCAAATAGAGCAGAAGGTTCAGGAGAACAAAAGAAATGATCTAATTTTAGTAATGGTGCAGACTGAGTCTGTCATTTTTCTCTCTCTTTTATCCTCCTACCCTTTCTGAATGTCAGAACCTCTCCCAACACTCTGACTTTTCAGTTTGAATTGAATTCTTGTTTTTCATCAAAGACTGGGCATGATGAGTTTTAGATACTCCTCCTAACAGAAGCTGGAGTATCTGGGAGGCTTGCCAGTGAAATTCTGACTTGTCACAGGTAATTTGCTAAGAATGAACCACTTCCAGTGAAGCCATTTTTTGTGGGTTAGAAAACCTTATATCTGGAATTTCACTTAACATGTGTGTTAGGTTTCTGCTATCCATTTAAAATCATAAATTGAAGGTTGAGTCTAACACAGTGTAAAGAGACAGTAAAAGAATTTGGTTCCTGAAAGACAAAGGATTGTATTTAGTGCAGTAGGTCTGCTCAGCTTGCAAGGTGCTCTCACTTCTGTCCAGTGAAGATCTTTAGCTTATGTGTAAAGGGTGTATGAGAATTTCTATAGAAATTTTAACACAAAACATACTTCTTCAAAGGCAATTGAAATACACATTTTGAATTAAATATATGTTTACAGACTTTGCTAGGTTTGGCTTTCAGGGGATTGTTTTAATGACTTGTCTTAGTCGACCTTTCTTCTTGTGCTCATGTTTTGGATGTGAGCAATATCTGTGAGCAAATCTACCTACTATAGTAGAAGATCACGTTTATGAGCTCCTAAGAAACCTAAATGTGCACAAGTCCATGGGGCCTGATGAGATCCACCCACGGGTCCTGAGGGAACTGGCAGATGAAGTTGCCAAACCACTGTCCATCGTATTTGAAAAGTCATGGCAGACTGGTGAAGTTCCTGCTGACTGGAGAAGGGCAAACATAACCCCCATCTTCAAGAAGGGTAAAAAGAATGACCCTGGAAACTACAGACCAGTCAGCCTCACCTCTGTGCCTGGCAAGATCATGGAGCAGATCCTGCTGAAAGTCCTGCTAAGGCAAATGGAAAACAAACCAGAGGTGATTGGTGGGAACCAGCAATGGCTGCACCAAGGGCAGATCTTGCCTGACAAATTTAGTGGCTTTTTGTGATGAAGTCACAGCGACAGTGGACAAGGGAAAGGCAGCTGATGTCATCTACCTGGACCTGAGTAAAGCATTTGACTCTGT
>VWZE01018361.1:351576-374438 GCA_013396675.1 Eubucco bourcierii
CTCAGCACAGGAAGGACATGGAAGTGTTGGAGCGGGTCCAGAGGAGGGCCACAAAGATGATCAGAGGGCTGGAGCAGCTCTCCTATGAGGACAGGCTGAGAGAGTTGGGGCTCTTCAGCCTGGAGAAGAGAAGGCTTCGAGGGGACCTGATAGTAGCCTTCCAGTATCTGAAGGAGGCCTACAGGAAGGCTGGGGAAGGATTATTTACAAGGTCCTGCAATGACAGGACAAGGGGCAATGGGTTTAAACTGGCAGAGGGGAGATTTAGACTAGATGTTAGGAGGAAGTTCTTTCCAGTGAGGGTGGTGAGGCACTGGAACAGGTTGCCCATGGAGGTTGTGGATGCTCCCTCCCTGGATGTGTTCAAGGCCAGATTGGATGAGGCCTTGAGTAACCTGTACTAGTGGGAGATGTCCCTGCCTATGGCAGGGGGTTGGAACTAGATGATCCTTGAGGTCCCTTCCAACCTTACCATTCTATGATTCTATGATTCTATGATAATAAACAGGCTGTAGTTGCAGTTTGCAGACATCTGATGTGCAGAACTGGGCAAAGAAGCAAAGAGTAAAGAATAACATAGTTTGAAGGGAAAATTGCTTGAGCAGTAACCAAATGCAGAAGACATCTATTCTTGGGTGTTAATTTACTGAGTGTACAACAAAAACATTGGTGTGGCTTGAAAGGAATTATATGTGTATATATATATATATATAAAACCAGTCTAAAGAGTAGTTTTGATCTTGAATAAGTCTACTTAAATAACCATACCAAACTTGATTTAAAATGTCCAATTGTTTTTTTCCAAATAAATCATTCCTTAGTATCTAGCTCCAGTTTGTTTCATTTCATGTCATCTATATAGAGTGGGACAGGCAAGGATTGCAATTAAATCTGTAAAACCTACAACCATATTCACTTCCTGTGACTAATGTAACAGCACACTATTAGGACTAAAACTGGGCTTTGAAATACATTTGATGTACTTTAGAATAGTACTTTCATCTGCAAATGCTTGGGTAAATAATTAGGCAGACCTCTAACTTTGCGATGGACTTAAAAATTAGGCTAAATGATTTTGAGATGGGAGGAGTATTGCTTCTCAGCTTCATTCTTTTAGGAATGACATTTACATTGTTTTTTCTGAAACCATTAGGCCTGAAAAAAAATGAAAGCTTAAATGTATTCCTGGGACTGGAGCTTTAAAAATCCTTCTGCTAAGCTGGCAATGTTTGCAATGAAGTCACCCTTGCCCAAGCAGCTCATCATTTAACCAGGAAATAGGAAGGAAGGACTGTTCTCTCTCCATTCCTGTGTTCCATGGGTGAAGAGATCTGGATGATTCTACTTGGTGGCTCATCTGAATGCAGTGTTCAGACTGGGAAAAGGTCCCATACCAGCCTGTGGGGCTGATCACGACAGGTTGAATAGTAGTGGAGAATGGCTACACAGCAATGTGGTTGCCCTCTGTGGCATAGTCCTCTGTCCACCTTGCACCATGTCACATTGACAACTCTTAACTGCCCCTTTTATCCTCTCCCTCTCCTGGCACAGGTCTGCCTGCCCTCCCCATCCCAGCAAGTCTTGCTTGTCTCTTACCTCTTTCTGTTCTTGTGCCTGGCCACTGCTCTCACTTGCAGTCATTGAGCAGCACAATATTTCTGTTTTAATGAATGTTCATTAAGTGCTTCCCATCCAGGCACTGGGTAGAAGATTAGAAATGGACAGGAGGATCTGGGGATTGCTGTCAGTTTTACACGGAGTACAAGAAGGTCACTATTCCCAGGCCTCTTTGTTGGGTGCTCTGTAACCATCTTCAGATTTTTTTCCTATGCCTGGCACATATTTGTCACAGGATGACTTTTTGGTGAGGCAAAGGCATCTGTCCCCTTTAAAAGTGCAGCAGAGCCTGTGGCACATGCCCCTCTCAGTGCTCTTTATCAGGGTGCTAATACTGCGGCAAACGATGTCTGTATTCTTGAGGCACATTCAATCTGGCATAAAGCCCACAGCTAGAGCTCACATTCTGCAGCAATCATGTTTACATTGGCCAACCTTCCAACAGAAACTCAAATTCTTTCCATCTGACTGGTGTGATTCTAGCAATTAATTCAGCTTTTCCAGTGGCAAGAGTTTGTTGATACAGCTTGTTGCTCTTCCTGTTGCAAAACACATCAATAACTTGGAAATAAATTGGCCAGGCAGTCACAGAATCACAACAGTGTTGGAAGGGACCTTTGGAGGATGTCTAGTCCAAGCTCTACTCAAAGCAGGATCAACCACAACAGGTTGCTCAGTGGTCCTGTTGGATTTTTACTATCTCCAGGGATGGAGAACTCCACAAACTCTCTGGGCAACCTGTTCCAATGTTTGGCCTCCCTCCTAGTAAGGACTTTTGGTCTTTAAATGGAAATTCCTGTTTTCAGTGCATGTGCATTGCTTCTTGCCTTGTCACTGGGTACCACCAAGAAGGGTCTGGCTTTGTCTTCTTACTCCTTCACATCAGGTGTTTATGCACATTGATAACATTCTCCTGGGCTTCTGCAAACTAAACAGTCCTATCTCCTTCAATCTCTTCTCATATGACAAATTCTCTAGTCTCTTAACCATCATTGTGAGTCTTTGCTGGAGTCACTCCAGTATGTCCATGTCTCTTTTGTATTGGAGAGCCCAGAACTTGACCCAGCACACAGATATGAACTCATCGGTGCTGAAGGGAGAAGGATTACTTCCCTTGAACCGCTGGAGATGTTTTTCCTAATGCAGCTCTGGAGGCTGTTGCCCTTTGCTGCAAGGTTACCTTGCTGGCTCATAGTCAGCTTGTTGTCCACCAGGACAACCAGGGTCTTTCTTGAAAAACTGCTTCCCTGATTGCCCTGATCTGGTACTTAGGGTTATTCATCTCTGGGTGTAGGACTTATCAATGCTTCTGGCTGAACTTGATGAGATTGTTGTTTATCTGTTGTAACTCCTTATGAAGAACCACTTAGGTTATAGCTGGAAGGATAGATATTAACTGAGGTTCCCACAAAATCCAACACATCATTAGCCATTCATGACTAAGGTTTTTGAGCTTGGGAGGCTATCAGAAATCTGAAATGAGGACAGAAGTAATCCATACAATGATTTGCTCTGTAAGTCTATAGAGAAAAGAACTGCAAGTATTTAATATTCCATGTTGTAATTTGAGTCCTAAAATTTCGTATGTCTAGCACTTGTGGTTTCGTGGCAGCAACTCCACTCAAAACTAAACATTTGTAAATGGAATTCTCTTGGTTATGAACAGATTGGTTATTTCCTGCACATTTATATAACTGAAATTCATAGTTTCCTCTCTATATTATGCTTTTTCTGAAAACTTGTGCTTTCCAACAATGAGGCTTCATCACCTCTACCCTCAGCTCACCTATGCTGAGGATGTAGAGTGTCCACCTTATTTCCAGAGTATACAAAATATATGAAATACTGGATGTGAAATGTCACTGTCTGCAAACACCATCAGATGCGCAATTTTGGGGCAGTTATCATGTGGCCTGATATTTTGGGGGTAGACAGGACCTAGTGCCTCATAGAGTTAGCCTGATGTAGCTCCTGAATTCTCAGAATTGTGGAGTGATTTTAGTTGGAAAAGATCTTTAAGCTCATCAAGTCCAAGAGCTATCTGACTCTAACAAATCTGGTGCTAAACCATATCCATTAGCACCACATCTCTACATCTTTTAAACAACTTCAGGAATGAGGATCTTCCAGGGATAACATGTCTTTACCTTTGCCATTCTCATTGAACAGTCATTGATTCATGACATGGATTTATACAAGCTTGTGAAGATTTGTTCCTTTAGGCCCTACCTTGATTCCAGACTTTCTGATCTTATAATGGTTGGCTCATATTTGAAGCATAATCTGGGGAGTCAGTAATGAATGTGCCTTTGTGTTGGAGGCAGCCTTTATTTTCAAACTGTTTGAAGGTCAGGAGTACTGACTCGGTTGTGGGAATTCACGAGGCAGGAATTATAAAATCTGCAGTTATTTTATTTCCAGCAAGCCCCACCCACAACTCTATATAAAATTAATTAGATGGGGTTCAGAAATTTGGTAGGGAAAATCTTTCACAAAGATGCTTACAGGGAATTTAGTAATTCAGAAAATCAGAAAGCTTGGAAAAGGTTTGCTATAAAAAATAGCTTTGCTGCACTTACGAACAAAGGCAGCCTGGAGACCTAGGGAACGTCTGCGCTACTCACGGAGGTGGAGTAGGAATTTGGACATAGTCCACTGGCACCTTGTCAGCACTCTTGAGCGGCAGTGCCTTGAAGTGCAGATCGTGGGGCAGCACAGGGTAAAGCTCAGCCTACTCGCAGTGTACCCACGATTACAGCAGAGGCAGGCCCCTTCAACAGGCAGGCAGGATCTGATGGGCCGATACTGGCAGTCCATGGCTAGCAGTCCCTTGCTAGCAGTCCGTGGCTGGCAGTCCGGCGCTGGCAGTGTGTGGCTGACAGTCCGTGGCTAGCAGTCCCTCTTAAAGCTCTCTCAAAGTCTGACATAGCAGTCTCTTCAAAGTCAACCTGATAATGTGTCCCATTGCCATATATATATGCTGGGGTGATTTGCTCTCCCCTGTTTAAGCCTGTGGGAGTCGGGTAAGGTACTTGACATCTACTCCTTTCACAGAGATGAACCAGAGGTGGGGTGGGGAGCAGAACAGTTTTGCACCCCATTCAAACCTCTGGTGGGGCAAGCACTTGGGTGTGCCCCAGCACAAGTATCCAGGCCTGTTCTTCCATTCACACTGGGCAACTGAAGCACATTCAAACTCCTCTAACTGCCTTTCTTTACGAGATCACAGAATAATTTTTAACAGCTAAACATAGTTTACTTACATTTTAAATTTACTTGTTTGTCTTGAAATTTCTTTGGTTTCTTTCAGGTTTCATGCTGCAAATTTATCAATAGCATCAAAAGTTAGATTTGTCAAGAGAGTGTGCAACCAGAACAACAACATTATCTAGGGGATGTAGCAAAGGGAAGTAGAAATGTTGCTAAAATTAATTTAGGATATTTGCAATCCATCTGCTCACTCCTAACTTCATTTTTGGAGCAGGTTGGAGTATGCCATGGTAGTATCAATCTCTTTGGCTTCATGGAGATCTGGGCTGCAGATACTACTCTCTCATCTCCATTCTTTGAGTGGCTGGATGCAGTCCAATGCCTCAACAGAGATGTCTTACAGTCTGCCTGCCCTGAAAGTGCAGTTCCCCACACCTCCCTGCTGGGATGCTTCAATTTGGAGGGTGGGAAGCATGTCCATGTGTTTAAATTACTGGACCAAGATGCTTCTAGGCTAAACAAGCAGGAAACTATTTGCGTTAACAAATGGTTTTGTTTGATTGGTTGTTTTTTCTTTTTTATCTGACCTTCAGTAAATCTGGTAACTTCAGTTTTTCCCCTGCAAATCAGCTACTCTCAGATGAAGCTGTTTTGGTAGCAAGTGATAGGAGGGAAAACATATTTTAAAAAACCCGAAATCCTGCTTCACAGACAGAGCTCAGCTCTTGTAAGTAGGTCAGAGTTGTTACAGAAAACATAGCAATAGTCACACTAACCGTGGCCCCACTTTGTTTAATAGGTCCTGTTAATGGTTGAGGCTTTTCCCTCCTTTTAAAATGTCCATTTTGAAGTCAAATGATTCATGATAATACGTTTTTCCTTTTGTGGTTAACACTTTGACCCGGCATCTTGGCAACAGCAAGGGGAAGCTGTGGTGGTGAATCCAGGTCCTCGGGTCTCTGAAGGAAGTGCCCATGAACGGGTCTCTGGAATTAAGGAGGAAGTTGTGGGTTTAATGAAGCAGACTCCGTTCTTTGGAGGGGTGAAGGGAGGTGAAGGAAGCTCCTGTTGCTTATGTGATTATTGCTAATTACTGTGATTGAGCATCCTCAAGAATATTTGCTGCCTGATGTAAAGCTTGTTTGCTTTCATTCCTCTTTTCAACTGTCTCGTAGTGCCCTCTCGAGGCAGGACGAGCAGCCAGTTTTGTTCGATCTTCAGGGCAGCTGAAACCCAGACTGGAAACAGACCTGGTGAAGAAGCTGTTTGCTTTGAAAACCAAATTAAATGTGTTCTAACTCCATGCAAAGTCAGTGGGTTTTGGATTCCCATTAAAAACAACCAACCAACCAAACAAAAGGCAACCTATGCCAATCCATTTGCCTCTGACTTTTCCACTAGAAAGTACACAAAAAGCACAGGGGATACTTCTTCACAGTTCCCTGAGCGGGAGCCAGCAGCTCATTGCAGGGTTAAAGGCTGTCAGTTCCCACACAGGAAGGAACACATTTCCCACTACATGCTTGTCTGCCCTTGAGTTTGAACACAAAATGCATCAGGAAGTGCTGACACGTTTGGATACTTGAGTGGGTTAGGAAACCTTGAGACGTTAGGAGGGCCAGCCTGTGGTCATAAGTCAAAACAGAAGGTATTATTCTGCTTGTGAGGAAGCCAAATGCCTCAGATGTGATCATCACCTTACTGTGAAGGACTTCAAGCAGTAGGTTTCTCCTGTAAAGTAACTATTAGATACTTGGTCTTGAAATACCTTGTCAGGAATATTTCATCAGCTGACAGCAGATTGTTCTTACAAGCCTCAGCTTAAATCCAGCAAGGTGCAAGGGCTGGCAATTGAGAGGGTCCTCAAGAGTTACTGAGTGGATCAATTCTGGTTTGGATCGAGTCAATGCTGTTTGGTGCAAGGATGGTCCGTTTGAGAGATAAGCGTGCATTGGGTGCACTCTGATTTGTTAGCAGTCTCTTACAGATGAGTAGGATATATTTAACCTCCCTGTGCAACCTCTGATGTCACATTTTCACAGGATCTTACTGAACAGCTCCAGACTCTTTCTGTCTGATCCTATTCAATGGAAGTTTGAGGAAAAGAGGCACAGGAGCCAATTGCTGCCTGTATTTTGTAAAAGTCAGTGTCCTCTTAGACCTCCTGCCCCTACTAGGTGCCCTGATAACATCAGTCACTATGGAGCCTGCCATTTGACCAAAACTTCTTTTTTCTTTGTTTCTGATCTGCCCTTCAGATGAGATGAGCATAGAGTGCTTGGTACAGACCTGGGTTCAGATATGGGAGTAGCAAAGGTTGTGGCCACATCAGGGAGGTAGCTGTATCCTGCACCTGTGCACTACGACACCCCACCAAAACAGTGGGATGATGAATGCATCTCTACTTGGTTGTCTTAGCAAACAGTGTGACACCTTTCCTCCTTCTGATAACATGGCAGCTGTGGCTTTCTGAGGCACATGAACCAGTAGGCACCTGGGAAGCAAGATTTTCTCAATGAAGTTTTCTTTTTTTGCTCTGATTTTCCTCTGCTGCTATTATAGTTTGCAGACTTCATGAACTGCAGCCCCTCCTCCGATCCATCTTTTACGTGCAGCTCAGTTTCAGAGTTTGGAAGGCTTTTTGTGTGTTGATTTTGTACCCATATTGGATAAATTAAAAAAACCCAAAAAAACCCAAACCAAAAAACAAAACACCACACCCCCCCACACCCCCCCAACTTCTATTTTTAAATGTCTCTTGCCTCTCATAGATTTTGGTGAGGACAGTTGAAAATAAATATAAACAAATGCTGAACAACATGCTGAATCTGAGGGCATAAATCCCCTTCAGAGAGCTGTAAATTGAAGACTCAAAGGTCCTGTTTTGTTGAAAAGAGGGGACTCTTGGGCCCAACAAGGGGCCAACAAGCTTTGTTCACTTTTACAATAGGAAACAGCTATGTGTGGTTTGGGTTTTCTGCCAAGTTAACCCTGACTTATTTCCATTGTCACCAAGTACTGCTAAGAACCCCCTTAGCATGCTATTAAAGACAAAGAATGAAAATCAGTTAATACTTTACATTTTGAATGCTATATTTGAAGCAAAACCTTTCATTTTAAAAACATCCTTTATTCCCTTTCCCTGTTGCTAGACTCGGGGATTTATAAAAAAAAAGAAATTCCACATTTTATGTGGCATTAACTTTCTCTTTGTGGGGAAAAAACAAAGTTAGCTTAAATGGTCTGAAACTGGCACTGTCTTTAATATTACTGAAGTCTTTACTTCTCTAAGATGAAAGTGCAGGTGTTCTGAGCCCTCCTGAACACATACCAACCTGGCTGCTTTGGTTGTTTCTTTTCCTGTAGTCTGTCACAGCTGTCATCCACAGCTCTCACTCTGTTGCTGTTAGCTCCTTGGAGCAGAAACCACGTACAGCACCATGACCAGCCTGAATTGAGATATAATTATAAGAATAATAGGAACATAATAGCATGGAGGAATAAGATAACATTTAATCAACATTTCCCTTTTTTTTTTGTTTTGTTTTGTTTTGTTTTGTTTTTTGTTTCTGTTTTTGTTTCCTCAGTGAAGGAAGGCAAAAGAAAAACAGCTTCTGCCTACAGTCCTGCCTTTCATCTGCAACTGTGCTGGAAGGAAATCAGCGGCTACTACATACTTTGTCTTGGACACCCTTTGGATTAGTATGAGCTTGTAGGAGGTGTTGTCCTAGGTTCATCTCCATGAGAAGTTGATAGTGGTATGATAACAAGTATTATTATCTTGACAGCTGGGGAAGAAATGAAGGAGAGAGGTGGCAGGTCTACCTGGATACTCTAGTCAGGTCAGGATGTCTTGAGCATTGAGGCCACTGGTTTGTGGTTTAAAAGCAGGCTTGCAGAATATGTTGGGGTGATAGTTACATTTCTTCCAGCCCCCATACCCTTCTCTGTGCTCCTCTGTGCCACCCACTCATCTAAGGAAAGGTGGCATATTTATTCTGGTAGAATTAACTAATCAAAATACGCTGTTGGTGATTTCAATTATAAATGTTTCCTCCCATTCTTAAAATGTTTCCACTTGTTTTCTTGGCAGGACCTTGAGGATGTCTCATGAGAGTTCCTTTTTACATAGATATGCACAGAATAAATAGTTTATCTCCAGCTCCTGCTGACTTTCATGAATAATTTGATGTAAAAAGCTAAGTTGGACTTTTGCTGTGTTGGATAACTTGGGACTACAAGCTTCTAATCTTCCAACCACAAACCAAAACAGACTTTCTAGTTTTAGAGACAAGGTGGCCCCTCTAGCTTCCACTTACTGGCAACCTCTCTTGGAAGTTTCCAATAGCTTAACTTTTCCTCCTTTAGCTACCTGGCTGGTTTGGGATCCCCCCAAAATGAGAGAGGGTCTGGGGTTTCCAGCTGGCAGAACTTCTCTTGTGGCTCAAACGCATTTACTTAAACAAAGAAGATTTGGTGGCATATAGGACTGTGATATTTACTGTTTCTTTTTTACCATGGAGTATACACCAAAAAATACTGTGGTCACTCCTGGAGGTGAGGAGTTTGTTTTACAAGGGTGTATTCATCTGCCCAGTCTCACCGAAGGCAAACAGAATTGCTTCTCTGAGCAATGTCACGCATGTGCCTAAATGATTGTAGGAGACTGAAAGGAGTTGGGAGTAGAAATAATAGCAGTACTTCATCTCTCGCAGAGCAGTGCCAACAAAATAATGAAGCCATGTGAATAAAGAACCAACATAATAATCAAGCTCTAGCCATTTCTGGAAAATTAGCACTTCTTCCATAACAGTAACGGCTGCTGGGAAAATGGTGCAAAATATTAACTGTCAGGTTAAGCACACCTTAATCAACACGTGCCGAGTCCCACTGTTGTGTCCTCAAACCTGTTACTTAAGTACTTGTTAAGGCCAATTAAATAAACAAAATTTTAAAGCCTAATAGCATAAACCACATAAATAACATAAAAGAGCCACAGTGGTTGAATGGGTGGGTGTTTAGCCCGTCTTGATTTAAAACAGTGAAGTGAAAAATATTGCAGCCCTCGAAGGTGATTTTGAAGATGAGGAAGTGACTGTGCCACACAAACAGCAATCAGAGACAATTAAGAGAGCTGGGACAAGTGCCTCATTCTCTCTGCAGACTGCATGGGAAATTGCACTTTACATTGCGGTCTCGTTGCATTTCAAATAGGGCCCCCAGCTATGTCATTTTCCAAGTCCAACTCAAATCAAAAGATACTGCTTAAAATCTTCCTATTACTCCAGAAGTGAAAAGAATGATTGTCTATGCTGATGAGCCTGGAAGATTGTCTTGGAAAGAATTTGACAGTTTTGTCTCCCAGTCCCATTATGATGTTATTACTGCCCCTGAAGGAGACTGACAGAGCTTGAATACCAGGCTGAAGTACAGGGCTGGTTTAGGATGGCTCTGCTGCTGCACATTTCGTGTTGATTCTCTGTGCAGCAGAGAAATTCTGTGCTGTGCATGTGTTTTCTTTTAAAGCTTAATCTGATGAAGAATCTTGGTGAGACTGTATTGTAACAAAAGTCAAGCAAGCTAAAAAAAGCATCATAAAAATAGAAAGAACGAAAATAGGGAGATTTGGAAATAATTACCTATGTCTAATTGTAACCCTATCCCTATGCAGAACCCATCCCTATGCAGAACCTATCTCTATGCAGAATGCAGAGCCCCTGAGCAATACTTTTTTAAGAACCTTCTGGTAAGCATTGAAAGATTTCAGTACGGTTCAGAAATTTCCTGATGTGCAGAAGTAGTCTCAGTTTTGTAGCCTTCTTCACAAAGACTCAGGAGTACAGTGAGCTTTCAGAGCTCCCATAGCTCTTTTGGTTGGTCATAATATACTGGAGTGCCTAGAAATGAACATCTTTGTTTTTTAAATGTGTTTGTTTCCTCTGATGCATTTGCACCAGGAAAACTTAGCTGAATATGTAAATGGTTATGTACCTACTTATAGGTAAATACCCAAACAGGTAAACACCCAGATGGATATTTGCATGTTAAGGTAAATATCTACTTGGGTGACTAAGTTTCCCCTGGTGCAAATGCTTGTCTGCATGCCATTTGTGTAATACAATATTTTTTTTGCTGGTGTTTAACATCTTAGTTATGAGTAAGAAGCAATTGGGAAGTAATATGAACATACTGAGTTAAGTTCCTTACTAGAATATCGATTGGCTTTTTTTGTGATGCAAGAGACTGAGGCTGGAGAAGGGCTTGAGAGAGGACCATGTGGTAGAGGCACTGCCTGGTTGTGCCATTTCAGGAGCAGTGCTAAGCTAAATCCTTGTGTCTGTGTTTCCTCCATGCTGCAGCTTGAGAGAGCCTGAACCCTGCGGAAACTCAGCTGCAAGTGCCGTTTACTTTCCACGGCCTCCATAGAGCTGCCCTGCTGTCACCTCCGTCTGCCTGCCAGAGGAGTGAGCAGTGGCCCAGATGCTGCTGTGGCCCTGGCACACGCTGGAGTGCAGAGGAATGGGGGGGGGGAGAACCGTGCCTTCTGCTGACTGCCTCACTGTGGTGCCCAGGAAACCTTCCCTTAACCAACCATGACTTCTCTGCTCACCATCGTGAAAAACAGAGGGGCTATATGGTGTACTCAGAAGTGATGCAATGTTTGCCTTCTCCCAAGGAAGCATCAATGTCAATCTTGTCTCACTATTTTCTTTACAAAAGTCACTTAAACTAATTTTTTTTTATTCAATCAAAAATGTTCTAAATGTAAATGTTCAATTATGATGGTAATGAATAGAAAGTAGTATAATGTCTTTTCACTCAGACACAACCAACTGCATAAACCAGGTCATCTTAGAGAACAAGAACTTAAATCAATTATTTCCAGATTAAAGATTTAAACTTTTACTTTTCACTGTATAACAAGTGACTGAGAAATGATAGCTACAGTGACTACCTGGTGTTTGCTTTCCTTAATGCAGTACATAAGCTACCCAGAGCTCTGAAAAGAAAACCAATGCCTTGGATGTGCAAACACATCCACTGAGATGAAGAGGAATTTGTACAGGACACAGGCTGCTTCTGAGCTAGGGGTTGTAGAAGTAGCTTAAAAATGGTGAAAATCCTGACAAGAAACCTTTCCCAGTGTGATGCCAGAAACCAAGTGCAAGTAGATGGTTAATATATGGAACTACACAAAATAAAGGAAAATACAGCACAGCCATATTCATTGCTCTCAGAACCTCAAGTGGTACCCAGGCTTGTGATGGATAATGTCTCTAGCAGAAATCTCATTCATTCCAGTGGGCCTTCCTTAGAGCATGGTACTACTCAACTAACAGTGGCAAAATTGGCTCCTAACCTGCTTGTTTTAAAACACCTTTAGCCATTTAGCATTTAGGGGCAATTTCTTGTCACAATAAGACCAATGGGCATTTTGTTACTCAGATTCTATATCGTAAGACAATTAACATTTTCATGTGCCTCAAGTATGTAATTCCTAACTAGAAGGGCATATTTATGGCCATAAAAATGCAGTGTTTGTTACATTGTATTCACTAGTAACTCTGTGACTCCACCTTACTATCTCTGTTGTTTTATGAAACAGAACTGAGAGGCTAACATGAGGGATAAAGCAACCTGAGATATCAGTCTAGCAAGAACAGCAATGCTGTCACTGCAGAAGGACTTCTAGCAGAAGTGACACTTGCAGTTGCTGAGACTGTCGGTCCAAATCCATGTTGCTTTGGTACCCTGGATAAAGCTCAGGACGACTTAAGAGCTGGCAACATGCCACACAGACAGATGGACAGATTGGTGAGCAACACAGAGACAGTGCAGGAGCATCAAGTGGGTTCTGAAAGCAGTGTCCCCAGCTGGAAGAATCCAAACAGCTGGCCAACCTGAGTTGTTTTTAAAAATAATTGCTGTCTTAGGAAATAATTTCTATTTTTGGTTCTAGGTGACATAACACACTCAACAAATGTGGGGTGGGAAGCAGTATTGTTAGTTAATGTTGGTAAAGTTGGTTTGAGCTGCATGAAAAAGAGGTGAAGAAAAGGCATTCTCTCCAAGCCCTGGAGAGAGAAGGATTCAGAAATGGTCACAGAATTTTCCCATGCTTTTCTGTGGCAGGGCAAAATGGTTCCTACACACAGTCGAGCACAGCAGGAGAGGGATTGCCAAAGCTGCTGGTTACAGATGGGGAGAAGAAATCTCGCCTTGGATTCTAAAGTTGGAATTCATCACAAGCCCACATTTAGCCTTCCCCTCCAAAAAGGTTCAGCACTGGGGTAGGGGCACTGTGGGACAGCTCCTTTTCTGGGACAAAGGTAGAATCATAGAATCATAGAATGGTAAGGTTGGAAGGGACCTCAAGGATCATCTAGTTCCAATCCCCTGCCATAGGCAGGGACACCTCCCACTAGTACAGGTTACTCAAGGCCTCGTCCAATCTGGCCTTGAACACCTCCAGGGAGGGAACATCCACAACCTCCCTGGGCAACCTGTTCCAGTGTCTCACCACCCTCACTGGAAAGAACTTCCTCCTAACATCTAGTCTAAATCTCCCCTCTGCCAGTTTAAACCCATTGCCCCTCGTCCTGTCTCTCAGTCTGTCCTCATAAGAGGGCTGGAGCAGCTCTCCTATGAGGACAGGCTGAGAGAGTTGGGGCTCTTCAGCCTGGAGAAGAGAAGGCTTCGAGGGGACCTGATAGTAGCCTTCCAGTATCTGAAGGGGGCCTACAGGAAGGCTGGGGAGGGATTATTTACAGGGTCCTGCAACGACAGCATTGGATAAACAGGATAAACTTGAACTCAGAAAAAACTTGAAAGCTGAAACCCAAAGGAGAAAATCTGATGCCACTGCATTTTGGTTTCAAAGAAAATAATTTAAAAGTGTTGATCTGAATTTTAATATTTATATATAAGCAGGTTGTTTCCTGGCACACCAAACATTAGATGGGTTAATGAAATGATTCAACCCTAAGTAAAAATGAGGCTGGTGTGTAAAAATCTAAATGATTTGTCCTCACATTAATCAGTATTTCTTTGACTACAGTATTTCATGTCTTCTGTTTGCAAAGTGGAGAAGGTTTTTCCAGGTTCTATCTGGACTGTACTATACTGTATCTTCTAATAATTAGTCCAAGCTGCATTTCAAACCTCACTTCTACTCTCTTTTCTGTATTTAATTCATTATTTCATTCAAATTCCTGCACTGCCTAATGTATTTCACTGGTGTTGGTGCATATGGGACAGTCAGGTCTTGAGCCATTCCAGGCTGATTGTTTCTGTTAACTCTTGTAAACTCAGCTTTTATTTAACCTGGGAATAAGTCAGAAAAGGTCAACCAAACAACAAAAAACCCAACATCAACAACAACAACAAAACAACAACAAAAAACAACAAAAAAAAAAAAAAGAGAGAGAGAGAGAGAGANGAGAGGGAGAGTGAGAGTGAGAGAGCGAAAGTGAGAGAGAGAGAGAGAGAGAGAGAGAGAATGCAGTCACTATCATGTCCAGCCACAAAGTGAGTAAAAAAGGGACAGGATGAGTGAAGTGACTGATAAAGGGCACAAGTTTCTAGTTTTTGGAACTGGTTTAGGTTTGCTAAATCAGTAAACTGTTATTAAGAGCACTGATTTATTGTTGGATTCATTTCTTTGGGTGCACTAAAGGCATAACAGAAAAAAATGATGCCAGGAGACAACCCTGTTTTGGTCTTTAACGGAAGAAAGGAGTGTATTTATTTACCTGGAACTTCTGTTCTCACACATGTATGATCAGAGCAGTGTTGTGAGACCTGAGTGAGGCCATGCATGTGGCAAAATAACACATCAGGAGTATATTTTGATGGTGAATAAAACATTTAAACCAACACCCTTAATGGATATTAGCATTTTACCCAACTTTTTGGAGTTCATGGAAGTAGAAACACCTTTCTGTTAACTCACTTGCTTAAGACTTTTGTTCCTTGATGCAAGACAACCAGTTTCCATTAATTTTGCCGTGAGAGGGGAAGGCACCTGCACTTTTTAGGCTTCTACAGGTTATGCTTACAAGCTAATAACAATTATATGCCTAGAGTACATTCAATAAAACAAATACATCGAAGAAACATTAAAGGTATGAGACCACTGGCAAAAAATGGAGTTTATACTTTAAGGTCAAATTCTAATCTGAAAACTTCAAGGGTATCTCTAAACCTGATGACCCATCAATGCTTCTAGTGCCATCTCAGGACAGAGTTTTGTGGGGTTCCTCCATTTTCCATGAGCAGTATAGGTTCTGCAACAAAATGACAGCACAAAGCACAGTCATTGTGCTTTATTCAAGGAGGTTCTGATTTGGATCATTAGAGACCCTAGACCATGTCTGTCGGAATCATAGAATCATAGAATCATAGAATGGTAAGGTTGGAAGGGACATCAAGGATCATCTAGTTCCAAACCCCTGCCATAGGCAGGGACACCTCCCACTAGCACAGGTCACTCAAGGCCTCATCCAATCTGACCTTGAACACCTCCAGGGAGGGAGCATCCACAACCTCCCTGGGCAACCTGTTCCAGTGCCTCAACACCCTCACTGTAAAGAACTTCCTCCTAATATCCAGTCTAAATCTCCCCTCTGCCAGTTTAAACCCATTGCTCCTTGTCCTGTTGGCACCATCTTGTCTCACAGAGATGAAGTGCAGAACATTGTGCACCACTAGTGGAAAGAAAGAAAACATAACATGTGACCCCAGCTCTAAGTCTGTGAGGGTACAAAGGCATGAATCTGGACTTAAGTCTGCATTGGCTTTTTTAAGGTCACTGGTTCTCCCTAAAGAAACAAAACACCCCATACTTGTGTGCACACAAACACAGACACACAAAGTAATTAAAAGAATTAACACGGGACCTAGTTTGTGTTGCAAATCAAGATTCTTGTTAAGTGGAAATTTGCCATATGCTCTCCAACACCAGACACAAAGAAGGGCCATTTTTCTAACTTAAAGCTTGGTTTTGCTGCAGGATTGGGATGCCTGTTACTGCCCATTGGCTTGTTTAGTTTAGAGCTTTAATACTTATTTCAAGTAACCTCATATCAAGGTTACGTGGAAATTGTTTCTGGAATCTCTTTTTCTCAGGCTGCTGACTTTTTATTTTGAGGAGAAAGTAACACGAATAATAAAATGCAGAGGTGCCAGGGGGCTTAGTATAAAGGAGACTTTGAAATTTATATGTCTTTTTTTTTTTTTTTTTAACCAGTCCAATTATGTACCACACAGCAGCAACTGGGCTAACAACAGCCATATGATGGAGTAGCTTGTAATCCGGTTGTGGGTCTAGCTCCATGAGACAGACTCCAAGGAGATGAGTTTTAAATCTCCTTAGAATTAAGAAGGGTTTGGCAACCAAATTAATTGTTTTGGAAAAATCCTGCTTTATGGATCATGAAGAGGATAAAAAGGGAAAAAACATGTCATCTGTAGTGGTTAGTCAGATGTTCTTTTGGAGTTACAACGATTTCCTCTCTAATTCCTCTTCTTGTTGACATTCCCGTTAAAAGAATAATGAGCACTATGTCCCTTGCCTTAGTGCTACTCATCCCTGTGTACATTACGAAATCTTTGCATTAAGGGACCCAAATGGATTGAATCTTATTGTAAGGCAGACATTAAAAACAATTGCACTCAGCTGTAAGCATGCATAAAAGCGAAGTATAAACTGATACGTTGCCATACAAGCAATCGTAATTGCTGGCAGCCTGGGCAGGAGTTTTGCTTCAGAGCGGTGGAGGGGCCCAGACAACAGGGAACGTGCCTTGGTCTGGGTTAGCAGGGCTGAATTATTGTAGTCTGGGGATTTTTAATATTTACCTGGTTACCTTTTTACCTGTGAGGTTGTGATGCCTTGGGAAAACGTTTTGCGTATTATCAATGCTATTTTTAAAGAACAGGAGACAATTAAACAGTCCCTGGGCTGTGTTTTCCCAGGTGTACTTCTATTTTAGACATTTTATAGCTATGCAATGTATTTTCACAGGGGCCACATTACTTAATTACACATTGCTTTCAAAGTATTTTGGTAAAAATAGATGTGCAAAAAAAATAATAAAATTATTATTTCACAGGTGGCATAATAGCAGCTTCCTTAAGGAGGCTGGTACTAATAGTCCTTCAATAGAGAAAGCCAGGAGATGGTTCTTCACATGGTACATTAAACAGTGAAATATGCCAATTTTGACTTGATTTCTGTGCTGCTAAACTACCCCACATTCATTTGCTTCAGCTTTAAGCCCTTCCATTCTAGTATTCTCCATCCCTGTTACAGAATTGCAGCTTGCTTTTCACCTATCTTCTAACAGTTTAACATAGATGTCCGGGTCCAGTCCATTGTTCCAATTGTATATAGTTTAAAAAGCTCTGCAGTATTTTACTCTTTCCATTATATCTTGGCTTCCCTGAGCGCTCTGCTCGCTGCATTTTGCTTGTACTGGCTCTGTTTTCTAAACCCATTTATGGCTTTTTTTTCTGTACACACTTGTTCATTGGGGAGCTTAAATTGACTTCTCTCCATTCTGTTTCCTTAACTAAAACCGCACCATTAAGGTTGATTGAAGTCTTTTGAAAACACTTCATAAAAAATGAAAGGCCATAAGAAATTAGGCTACCAGTGTTTGCAAATACCTGTTTTCAGCCAAACTGATGGGAAGGAATAAGAACTGAAATTTTAAAATGCTACTGTTATGTGTGTGTTTGCTACCTATTTTTGTAAGAATAGAAAAAGCATGTGCAAAACGTTTGGAGAAATAAAATATTGAGACATTAACAAAATCTACTGTGAGGTAGATTTTTTTTTTTCCTGAAAGCCTCTTCCCCCCCNAGGCACAGTTCTATAGAGAGAAAAGGGCAAAATGAACAGAAGTACCTGGGTCATTTATTTTCACGATTTTATCTTTTTCAAAAGTATTTTTTGTTCTCAAACATTTCTCTTCAGCAAGTACTGAAAACGGTTTCTTTTTTAAGGGTAACGTTTGAACCATGAAGTTACTTATTTATCAAGAACAGGAAGAGTACTTAATTGCTTTACAAATGGGAGAAAAAGACAGGTTAATTAAATCAGCAAAACTTTGAGGGTCTTTTCAGGACAAAAACATCTGTGCAGTGGTTGAGGATATTAAGTGTGTTTTATGTTATGTACATGTACACTTCATAAACAAAGCATCCTCGTTTTGCAAATGACCCAACAGGACTAAGGGGAGCCATTCTGTACAGCAGGCTGAGTTGTCAGGGAAACTTTTATGGACATATGGAAATGCATCTGCTTTAAAAAGAGAAATATCAAGAGGGATTTGCACAAAGTTAGAAGGGAAGCAAGTGCTTTAGAATCAAAAGTGATTACAGTGAAAATGTCAGCTTGCTTGTCAGAGCAGCTGAGACAGCTCCTCACCACACAAAATACTAATCGTTCCAGCTGTTTCCAGCCTCTCCTAATACTGCTGCTTATCATGAAAAAAATATATACTTCAGAAATGTGGAAGGCTCTAAAAGGTATTTGATCTGATTTTATTTTTAGATAATTTTTCAGACAACTGCCAAACATGTTTTATTTATAAGATGTATTACTTCTATGGCTTTTGCTCTTTTCAGAAATATAGATATTCATTCTGACAGTCACCTTACTAAGTGAAGACATCTAAAATGAAGAAGACTTTCAGCATCAGACTCTGGTTACAGAGCAGTAACGAGAAAAATCTGTGCAATTTTGAGTTTTAATAGACTTTTTTCCAACAACAAAACATTGTAATATGCAAAAGCCCCCACTACCTAGCTCCAAGATCAATCTTAGGTTTGAATTCAAGATCAGACAAACCAGTAAATGAAAGCTGCTCCCAGACCTTGTCTTTAATATTATGATCCATTTAAGATCTTTATTCCCTTTTATAAAGTGAAAGCAGTGGAGTAAACCCACCAGCCCTCAAATGCAGTAGCATTGGAAGGTTTCTGTGAACACAAACTAGCATACTGTATCGTTTCCTTTAAAAATTCTCCCGTTAATGGAGGAAAAGAGCAGCAAGATCAACAAGCAAAGTAGCTAAGTACAAGGAGGTCATGCAGCAGCGATGAGTTTCTGTTAGCAGTGGTACAAGAAAACCCTGTCAGTTTCCATCCCATTAAACGAGCTATGAGCTATGTGTTGGGCTCGCTGGGATTACCAGCAAACCCCTACCAAGCTGTGTGCTAGCTCTTGCTCACATCCTCTATCAATTATTCATTTCCTTTTATGCAAATAATGCTTCATAGAAGCGATGGAGATCCATAATGGGAAGAAGAGTAACATCCATTTAGAAGAATTAAATGGTAGATGAAAAGCGTGACACTTTGCAGGCAAAAGCTGTTGAAAGGATGCAGCACTAAATGTCTGCGTGCCTGCAGATGGAGAGAGCCAAAGTTTTGTTTGCTTTTTTTTTTTTTTTTTTTAATGATCAACTGTATACAAAGTTAAATAAGAAGGCAACAGACAAAAGAGTCCTGTATTCACAGCTCTGCCCAGGGGACAGTGGCAGAAGTGAGGCCTCTGTAGCAGATCTGTGTGCGTTCTTTGGGCTCTAAGTTCTCGTTTTGTATTTTACAGGGAATGTATGCAGCAAGCCTGGATGTAAACAGTGTTAATACTAAAGAGAGGCTTCACTGCTCTTTAGAGTCAGGAGTCAGAGGAAAACTAAGGACCACTTCTGCACCCCTTCATCAGGCAAAACATCCCATTGGCTGCAATGCATACATGGGTTCAAAGCTTCTGTGCTATAGCACTGCTAGAGTTGACTGGGCCAAATACAACAATGGTGTATGCAGAGGCAATTCCATCTCTGTCAGTGGAAGTAAGCCTGCTGAGTGATGTTCCACAAAAAATGTTCCAAGGCGGCTTGCTTTCTTCTGAGCTTCTTCTCACAGAGGAGATTGATAAGTAAATGCAGACAATCCTGGGCACATCCAGCCAAAGAACTGATCATGTCTCTACCGCAAGCTTTAAATCCACGTCTGGGATTTTACTAGAAGGTTTATCCCTTTTCTTGTCAGTAAACTAATTATAGTGTTCCTGCTGAACTGCCTGGAGGCCATTTGACCACTTATGTCTAGGTCTGCACTGGCAAGTTTGGGAGTGGTGATACCCCACTAATCCATCTCTACTGCAGAAGGCTGTGTCGGAACTGCTTCTCATGAACCTGCTTGTCAGTCAGTGGGAGTGAAAAAGACCTTCATCATCCTATATGCTTCTACATCACTTAAAGAATCTCATTATAACTCTGAATTTGTATCAGAAAAAATAGTGTTTAATAACCTGAAGTGGGCCTACAAGAAAGCTGAGGAGTGACTGTTTACAAAGGCCTGTAGCACTAGGACAAGGGGAAATAGTTTTAAACTAGAGGAGGGTAGATTTAGATTGGACATGAGGAAAAAGTTTTTTACTGTGAGGGTGGTGAGGCACTGGAAGAGGTTGCCCAGGAAAGCAGAGGTGGCCCCATTCCTGGAAACATTTAAGGTCAGGTTTGACAGGACTCTGAGCAACCTTATCTAATTTGGGATGTCCCTACTTACTGCAGGGAAGTTGAATTAGATGACCTTATAAAGGTCTCTCTCAATCCAATCCATTCTATGGTTCTAGTAAGGTAGAAGCACAGAAATAAGACCACAGCCTCAAGACTTTTGTCTTTGTCCTGCTGCAGCCACTCTGCCACACTTTGCTAGTGCTACTCTTTCTGTGAAAGAACTGTGAATCAAACACAAACAAAATGTTATTAAATCTTTCAACTTAATTTGGGAGACAGAACCTAATGCTAAGAAATTCATGGTTTGAATCTCTATTTCCTGGATTTCATATACATGTTCCAGTGTTGAAACTATGTCTTCCAGGCACAAAGACATCTCTTCTGAAAGCTCTGTAATGTAAGTGCCCTGTATAGTTTTGGTGCTTCTGCATTTGCTGTCTTTAGTGATACTGTTATTTGCAAAGGAAAGTTTTTGCTAAACCAAAAGAGAAAGTGTGTTTAAATGGAGTGCTGTTAGCCTACCAAACAGAAGTATGCTCCTGTCACAAAATTCTGCACATAAAAAAAACCCTGGCAATAGGAAAAGGTGGAATTTAAAATCCCAGAAAGAGATGAAAAATGAAAATAATATTATGCAAAGGCATAATAAGTTCAGGGAATTAAGAAGAAGTATAGCTATAAGTGGTTCACAGATATTTCTGGTGTCATGTTCAGGACACTGTGCTTTTACAGCCTACAGAAATGAAAGCTGTTCACCTGTAACAGGCTGGCAGAGCAATGCTCTCCATCTCAGATGGAGGTACCATGACACAGAAGCACCAAGTCCTGTAGGAATTTTTGGCTGGAAATTTTGGCACAGGACATTTCTACTCAGGATTATATAAGGGGCTTCCTGCAGGGTTCAAAATTACACAGTGCTGCACTGAGCAGTCTTTGCAGAGAGCTGTCTGAGCTCACTTTCATCCCTCTCCTCTCCCCTTATCCCTAGTGAATGCCAACTGTTAAGTCTTGCCTTAACATTCAGTCAATGCCTGTGGAGAGCAGGGACTGATCCTGTACAGAGGTCAGTAAGACAAGGCCATGAGAACCACCTGCTGCATAGTCTTCCTTTTTCCTCCACGGGCTACTGTTACAACCAGTTCCCTCATAGGGGAGCTTCTGTTTTGTGTTGTTCCTCTGCCTCCCCCAGCTACACACGGGCTTCTCTCTCCTTCAGGCTCACCTTGGAGTTACACACTACTGTGCCAGGGAAACACCTTTTTCTAGGTTACTGTACCTTCCCTGCAATGAACAAAACTCACTGCTAGCAGGTGACAGCGAGGCAGTGACCTTTAGATGCAGTGTGATCAAAGTTGCCTGTATGAAAACCACAAGAGTCAAGAGTCAAACACATTTCCCAAGAAGTTGGGACTTCAGATTAATCAGAAAGCAAACCAGAGCTGACTCAAGGATTGTGCTGCTCTCACAGACCCTATTCAGCTCTGCAAGTGGTCTTTCCGTGCCTTGAAATTTCAAGAACAGGAACTTTGATTTATTCTGGTGCAAATCTGACATAAGCTGGCTGAAGCCGGAGAGGAGTCTCTGTTACCAGTGTACTCGTAGCAAGTCTTGGTATCCCTGATGTAGGGAATCAGCAGTACAACAAAGACACCTCGTGGCTGTCCTGCAAACCGCACATGAGACAAAGAGAATTTACCAACCAGGATGGGGATCTAACCACAGTGTGTCTGTGGTCTGGTCACAGTCTTCATGCTGCTATCTCCCTCTTGTAGATGTAGCTAACACTAACCCCTCTTTCAAGTCCCCTAGGAGAAACTGAAGGCAAACAATGTATAATACTTAATGGCAACAACGAAATCATTTAATTCAAAGAAATTTGATGGTGGTTCCCAAATTAATTTTAGAAACTCAAACTGTTAAGTTAAAACACCTCAGTAACTCTAGGAGTAATTTAATTTGTCTCGATACATGAAGTGAATGCTACAAAAAAAAAAAATCATTAAGTCTGCAAATAAGCTCTTATGGTAGAGAGTGCTAAATACATATAATTTTATGAGAAAGCAGCAGATATATAGCATTAATAGTCTTGTATACCAGTATACTTTTAAAAACTCTCTATAATCCTATACACTATACCCTAAAATCTTATCTTAAAAAATATATAGTATTGAAAGTGAAATATATGTAAAAAAAAAAGATGGAATTATAAACCACATAGTTACATTCAGATGCAGTTTGATTGCTGTTCCTTTGGTCATTTCACACAGAGACATGTGTGAGAAAGGCTCTACAGGTACAGTAAACATTTGTTATAGCAAAGTGACAATTTTTGTGATTGTCACTTTTTTGGTGATTGTGTATTTCTGGACAAAACAAAATCTTGTTGACAGCATAAACTCTTGATCTGAGCTGTGCTGATGTTTTCCTTCCTTCCTTCCTTCCTTCCTTCCTTCCTTCCTTCCTTCCTTCCTTCCTTCCTTCCTTCCTTCATTCTTTCCTTCCTTC
>VWZE01018361.1:384946-396345 GCA_013396675.1 Eubucco bourcierii
TAGATATAGATATAGATATAGATATAGATATAGATATAGATATAGATATAGATATAGATATAGATATAGATATAGATATAGATAGATGGTTGACATCAATTTCACTAATCACTGAAACAGTTTTCATAGGAATGACATCTCTACAGTTAAAATCTGATGAAAAACGAAACAAATGCACTACAGCATCCTGGAAACACTCCATATGTAAACCTCTATTCTGTAGAAACTAGGTCAAATTTTCTGGATCCAGGTCATGAAAAATCAAATAAACAAAAAACCTCCTCCTCTGCTCAAAGAAGTCTGAGTAAATGAAAAGAAAATGGCTGTAAAATGCTGCTAAATTTAGTAAAATACTTACGGCGACTTTGGGGTGTATTCTTACAACGGCTGAATGACAGCAGGGCAAAATAAGCTAACATGCACTGTTCTACTAATTTGTTTGTGAAAGCTTCATTTCTGTTATGCCTGAGCTGCATTTTGGTAACATGAACTAATAGAGTTTGAAAGAGATGGGAACAAAAGGTTCTAATTTTAGCTTAGCTAATGAAACAATGTGGTTAGCAACCCCCATTTCTATAAAACTGCTAAATATTTGTGATTGCTGAGATGTTAGTGGCCTGATTACACTCACACATCACAAACTAAACAATTTTACATACTCACATAGTTTTGTTATTGTTTTATCTTAAGATGTGTAAAGGCATGCTGTGTATATTTTACATTTCATGCAGGTTTATCTGGCAAGGCTGCAAAAATTAAGAGCTAATGCAACTTCCAGAGAAAGTGTCAAGAGGATATGGGGCAACTTTAAGAATTTTGTTCCTAGAATGTCTCACAACTGAGAAAAACAAAGAAGCAATCCTTAAAAAGACAATATCCACTTAGTGGGAAATTAAAAGCAGCAATAAACAGAAAAATAAAGAAATTGGAAGAAAGAAGTAAAAACATACCAAGAAAGATTAGAAGAGCAAATGCACATAAGGGGACATCAATGGCTTGTAGCATTAAAAACAGTAAAAATGAATTTGAAAGTATAACAATAACAGTCTCAAGCTGCGCCAGGGGAAGTTTAGGCTGGAGGTGAGGAGAAAGTTCTTGCCTGAGAGAGTCATTGGCTACTGGAATGGGTTGCCCAGGGAGGTGGTGGAGTCACTGTCCCTGGAGGTGTTCAAGGCAGGTTTGGACGTGGCACTTGGTTCCATGGTCTAGTCTTGAGGTCTGTGGTAATGGGTTGGACTTGATGATTTTTGAGGTCTCTTCCAACCTTGGTGATACTGTGATACTGTGATAATAACAAAAGTAATCCTGGCTATGGTACTGGATCATTACTGGCTGAAGTCTGTATCAATAAACCTGGAATGAAGCACAGTTGCTCACTCAATACTTTTGTGTTGTTTGTGGAAAATAAAAAGGCAATGTTATCCACATCACACAGTAATAAGGTAACAATTTCCTCTCCAGGGTTGACTTAGAGGTTGTTAAATAGCAGCTACTGAGCTGGAACTTGACTTGTTTAAATCAGCAGCTCTGAGTAAGTTTTCTGCTTTGAAAAAGCTGTCTGATAAACATTGTGGCATATTTTCGTCGATTTGTGCTAACTCTGGAAACTTCAGCCGAGCCTCAGCTGCCTTCGGGAAAGCTAAAACACGTCAATATTTAAAAGGGGCAAGGGGAAGAAACTAGAAGGCACTAGTGCAAAGAAATGCCTCCCATCAACAAGAGGGGCTTTCCTCGGTTAACAATTATTTCAAGTCCTTTTGGAGCCACCAGTCTGCATAAGGAATGTTCATCTGAGGAAGAAGCAGATAGGCAAATGAGCACTGAAATTTGTCACACTATGATGGAAGCCCAAACAGCCTATATCCATGTGTGTTTCTGCCAATATTCTCTCAAAAAATCCAGAAAGAAATTGACATTCCCCCCAAAATCCTGTTGCTGAGCATGTGGATATAAAGACAAGAAGAGCTGGGTAACACCTTGAGAAGTATGCACATGATTTGCAGGATTCTCTGATGCACTGTCACTGTTACTTTTATAAAACTGGACTAATATTATAGAGGGAACTCCACTTGGTGACTTTCAAGACTTGACAGATATAGTAAAACTGAATTTGACTGTGGGTGTTGCTTTATCCATGCAGCAATAAGTAAATGAATCCTGACAGGTCCCTGAAGTTTTAGCCTTGGAAGAGTGCACAGATGAGAAATACAAACTGGAAGATAATTTGAAAATACTTTTTAGAACACAGGCTGATCTAACATGGATGGCCAAAAGAAGTATGACCATCACCTTCTGAGGATGCTGATAAGAATTGAACTTATAAAATGAACAAAGGAAAGGAGGTTTAATAGCAGGATGAGTGAGTGCTTAGACTACATACAACACTGCACAAGAACTTTGGATGAATACACAATAACCTTCTTTATGTCTGTGAAAGGTAATGTAGTTTGAACTCATTGATTCAAACAAGGGGTTATGGCAGCCATCAGCATATTACGCAGCATCAGGCAGCTGAATTTTCACAAGTCAGGCTGAAAGTACTGAAATACTCTCAAGTGTATTCCACACTAGCTGAATATGTTGCTAAAATGTTGGAGTGCAATGTACAAATTTAAGTAAAGAATGAAAACAGAATATCAATGATCGATCTATCAGAGATACATGTACACACCCTTGCAGACCAAACTAGCAGCTACAGAACTAGGTGGTTCCCTTACTGTAATCCTTTGTAGAAAGGTGAAAAACTTCAATGTAAGCCTAATCACCTGTGTGAGAGGATCCATGGAACAGATGACAACAGCCTGCTATAGTTAACTATTTGATAATGTGGCCTAACAAGTTGTTCACAAAGAACTTAGGAAAGAAAAGTCCACTAGATGATATCAAACATACCATATGTGCACAAACCAACTAACCAACCAACCACTCAGCCAACCAACCCAACCTACTGGGGTTCTTCAGGTTTGGAGGGGGAAAAAAAAGGGAGATCCAAAGCTACTGACACTTAAGGCACATCCTTCTTCCTCAGTAGCCATAAAAGCATATTTTAAAAGCTGATACTATTTGCTTTCTTTTCCAAGTCCTACCTGTCCAAAGCCATGAGAGGTCACTTTTTCAGTACAGCTACTACCTGTTACCTGATTTGGGAGCTTTCATCCAGGAAATATTGATTGAATCTGATTGTGGTTTGGCCACATTACCTTTTAAAAGCAAACATGATTAATCAAACAGAGTATTTCTCTGGTAATGCATTAGCAAACCTGCCAATTTATTTTTTTTTTCTGATTCAGAAACACAATCTTTATGAAAATGATTGGCCAGTTGTAGCGGCCAGGTGAAGGGAGCACACACCGACACGATGTAGATATCATCAATAAGCTCTGTTTATTGTTTGATATCATCCTGCTTAAGTACACTTCTTAATTATCTCATACATATTGCAAAAGCTGAGCTCATGATTGGTCCAGTATACAAAGTCCCTACTTGCGGTTACAGCTCTCAAGCATATGCTGATAGACTGATTCAGTGTTCATATTATTTACGTAAGCATTCTGTTATCTAAGCAAGACTCTCACAGATATATCCCTCTTCGTGAGAAACTAAGAGGGGAGTTAGTGGTAACCAAGGAGAAAGCCAATTAAGCTGGGCACATCCCTGCATATAACCTTGGAACAGTGAGATCAAACATAGCAGACTGATATGCTGGCCTTGTGTTATATCTGCACAGATGCAGGGTAGGCTTAGAACAAAGAACTAACAGTAGTCTGTAACAAAACAGCCAACTTTCCCATCATCCAGGCCCCAACAGGTGCGGCCTGTCAATTATTGCAGTTCCACATACTCATCCTGCCACTGCTGCTTGCCCACCATCAGGCTAAATTAAGAGCCATGCCCTTGCTCCTGCAACCAGTCTGCAACAGCCAGTTTCAAGTGCTTAGATAAGTTTGGTGCAATTCACTGATTTGGGATCAGATTATTGCAACAATACTGTAACATTCAAACAGCAGTTGCAATCAGCTTTGTGCTCATTGATGGTTGTCGTTACAAAACCCTATGAACAACAGGGGATTAAAGAAGATTAAAGACTGTGTTTTCAATCAAAGGAAATTAGTTTATCATCAGTATTGTTATAAGAATTAGAACAGACTGTAAGGACCCAACTTTGCATTAGGAATATGAAATCACTGAATGACATGAGATTCTTCTGTAAATTCATACCAGAGATACTTCTTATCTGAACTGAAAACACCAGTTCTACAGCTCTGAATTAGATTCAAAAAACCCCATGTTTATTAATATAACTCTAAAACATCCATATAAAGGTGCATTGAAATTGCTTTGTTTTCAATTCCCTCTTCAGCCATCATTTGTATGCCACAAAACAGAGAGATTACATAAAATCCAGATATCCTTATTTAGATTGACAGTACTTTTCAACATTCAAGCCACAAAGAAAGCCCTTCAAGTGAGTGAAAAACTATGCCAACATTGCCTACCAATTACTGCCTGAATCCAAGCAGCAAAGTTTGTAAGGTGACAGAACACTGAAATAGGCTGCTCAGAGGGGTTGTGGAGTTGCCCTCTCTGGAGGTACTCAAAACCCACTTGAACATGTTCTTGTGTGATCTGATGATCCTGCTCTGGCAGGGGGACTTGACTAGATGATCTTTCTAGGTTCCTTCTAGCTCCTGACATTCTTTGATTCTGTGATACATACATTAGTGTTCCAGGTAAGCCCAAAAGAACCAGAACTGCTACAGGTGTAATAGTTCATTATTTGACATCAGTTGTGGAATTATTCCATGGATTACAGAGCTTCCTTTAACCTACCTGATGTAAGGGATGTTTATCACAGAATCATAGAATGTGAATTGCTGCAGAACATATTGAGACCAATCCACCTGGAATGCTCAGTGCTTCCTTCTTAGGAGTGAGTATCAATTCAAAAATGTTAGCCTGGGATTCTCATGGGATGCAGTTTCACTTAAAGGGGGATGAATTTTATTTTCCCCAAAACAGTGTGAAAAAATCCCAAAGCCAACACAAGGACTTCAACTGTAGTCAAAATAAAATGGCACAAGGAACACATTAGTTACTGGGTATTGTAAACAAAAGAGGAGGAAACCTTGAGATATGACACTTGTCAATGGAATAATGGCACAGACCACGTAGCGAAAGGTCAGAAAGGTTTGAGGTTTCAACATGGAGAAGAGGAGGCTTTGGGGAGACCTTATTGCTCTCTACAACTACTGGAAAGGAGGTCGTAGCCAGGTGGGGGTTGGTCTTTTCTCCCAGGCATCCAGTGACAGAACAAGAGGACACAGTCTCAAATTGTGCCAGGGCAGGTTCAGGCTGGACATTGGAAAAAAATTCTTCACAGAAAGAGTGATTAGCATTGGAATGGGCTGCCTAGGGAGGTGGTGGAGTTTTCCCTGGAGGTTTTTAAAAGGAGGCTGGATGAGGCACTTAGTGCTATGGTTTAGTTAATTAGAAGGGTTAGGTGATAGGTTGGACTCGATGATCTCAGAGGTCTTTTCCACCCTGGTTAATTCTGTGATTCTGTGAATGTGGCAGCCACTGGCAGAATCTCTCATTACATTTAAATGCAGCTTCCTCTGTACTTGAACAAATGGGGAAATACTGGATTTCTAGTGAAATAAAAACCAAATTAACTTAAAAATAGCAAATATTTACATGTGAAGGTTGTATGTCTTGGCTCATGTAAGCAAAGTTACTGCTGTTATATATAGCTCTGTTATGGAGTAAGTTTTCTTTAAACCAGCTAAAGATGTGATTCTGTTGCACTCAATGGAAATGTACTGAGCATAAGACAGGTTTTCAAACACNTGTACTAGTGGGAGGTGTCCCTGCCTATGGCAGGGGGTTGGAACTAGATGATCCTTGAGGTCCCTTCCAACCTTACCATTCTATGATTCTATGATTCTATGATTTAAATGCAGCTTCCTCTGTACTTGAACAAATGGGGAAATACTGGATTTCTAGTGAAATAAAAACCAAATTAACTTAAAAATAGCAAATATTTACATGTGAAGGTTGTATGTCTTGGCTCATGTAAGCAAAGTTACTGCTGTTATATATAGCTCTGTTATGGAGTAAGTTTTCTTTAAACCAGCTAAAGATGTGATTCTGTTGCACTCAATGGAAATGTACTGAGCATAAGACAGGTTTTCAAACACATGTCTTCTGAGGCCGTTTATACCATGTCTTGTAAGCTGGGTGAGCTTTGAAATTCCTTGAAAAATAAACAAGAGATACTTAGTATAAAGTGAGCTGTAATGGAAAAAAGGTGGCTGATGCAGAAGGTAAAATAAGTTACAAGGGGCAGTTTGTGTTACTCGGTCCAACTGTAAGTAATTAGCTCAATGATCACTAAACCAGTTAGATCATTAAATTGATAAATTTGTACATTTTCATAATAAACAATTTTTGCTGAACATACCTGTTCTGCCTCACTCTTTTTTTTTTTTTTTTTTCCAGTTTGGAATATGTATGCCCAGATTTTTCAGTATTTGAAAAATTCATTCTGTTGACAGTGAGTAAAAACTCATCCTCTGTTCCTTTTCGCTATAAAGAAACATTTCTACCGTGTTCCAGCTTAACAGCCTGTATTATAGCTACCAGGGTAAGTACAGTACCCTCTAGTGTTGAAATGTAGTTCAACTTCTCCAAAAGCAAGAGCTCTGCAACATAAGTATGTCAGCTCCCAAAAGTATCTTTGCAAGATATCTCAACAAGGACCTGTTTTGCTCTTAACTGCACTACGTCTCGGATAGCTTTCATAGAATCATAGAATGGTAAGGTTGGAAGGGACCTCAAGGATCATCTAGTTCCAACCCCCTGACATAGGCAGGGACACCTCCCACTAGGACAGGTTACTCAAGGCCTTATCCAATCTGGCCTTGAACACCTCCAGGGAGGGAGCAGCCACAACCTCCCTGGGCAACCTGTTCCAGTGCCTCACCACCCTCACTGGAAAGAACTTCCTCCCTAACATCCAGTCTAAATCTCCCTTCTGCCAGTTTAAACCCATTGCCCCTTGTCCTGTCATTGCAGGACCTTGTAAATAATCCTTCCCCAGCCTTCCTGTAGGCACCCCTTCAGATACTGGAAGGCTACTATCAGGTCCCCTCAAAGCCTTTGTTAAATTCAAATCCTTCTCCACTATTATTTTATTGGTTAGACTGCTTTAGACATCCTCATTCTACAACAGGACTTTAATGGAAGCAGGATTTCAGCTTAACAAGGATGGACATTTAGTCTGGAAGATGCTTAGTACTAAGTCAGAGCAGAATTTATAGTTCTTCATGCTTTTATACACAAACAGAATACTCTTTTTCTCTCTGTCATAGACAAACAAATGCAACAATTTTCTTGTCCGAAATATTCTTGAACAGATGCAACTAAATATCAATATATTTATTGCCCAAGTTGTGAAACTTTCTTACACATGATCTGGAGCAGGTTTTCTGTGAAGACAAGGCTGTCAGTGATCCAGTCTACAACCTGTTCATATGTCTGACTCCTCCCTCCCAATACCACTACAGTGGAGAAAAGATCAGAGTCCCAGTTATAAAATTTAATTTCTACTGCAGGTGCCCAAAATATCCAGTATTGTATTGAGATTGCACCCAAGACAAATAACCACTTTAATATTCAGTACCACTAGACTGGCTTCAGTGATGGCTAATTTTTTTTTTTTGTTATACAATTTTAATTTTCTCAGAATTTATCTTATTAAGAAACCCTTCTCCCTGATATCACAACACCTATCATGTTAAAGCATTAATGTTTGTGGCATTTTTTCTAAAGATGAATTCCCTAATGCACACAGAATGAAGGGCTACACTTATCAGAAGAAAAATGTTTTTCCTCTAGCTATTCTATTTTCTAGTAACAAATTGAACTGACAGAGGAGCTTTTAACCTTTCATACTGGGTAGATTAACATGATTTCAGCTGATGGATCAGAACAGGTTAGGATGACCTTGGATCTTCCTCAACTGACTGATGCAGCTTTGTTAGCTCTGTTTACCAAGGAAACAAAGCTAATATGTCTGCAATACCTTATATCCACCTGCTAGTTTTACCACTGATTTTTAGACTTAAGAGTTTTGGCTCTGCATAAGAGAAGCACCGCACAGCTTCTTTCAAATTCCATGAAAAAGAGCAGCTGAATTTGAATTGCAAACTAATAATCCTGGCAAAGAAAAAATTGCAATACTGTCTCAGCTACAATGCCAAACACTAGAAGGTTGAGGACAGACCTGTTCTGGGTGATCTGAGAAACTGAGAGCTCACACCTGATTAGACACTGAGTAATGCAAAGACAAAATTCTTTAAGGCTAACCAACTTCCTTCAGTCCTGCTGCTCATCAAGCGACTGCTAAACAAGTTTTACAATTTTAGATAGGCTTTCAAGGTGAGAGATAATGTTGAAAGGTTATTCTCAACGTCTGTTGGTTTGAAATTAGACCAACTAGCTCTCTTCTTGCAATCTGTTTTTCATATTGGTATTTAGTAGAACTTTGAAACTGTACTGCTGCCTAACTACACGAAATGGCATGCTAATTCAGCATGCACATGACAAAACTCCTTTGGCTTAAGACATGGAATATGTCCAATCCTCCAAACTTAAGGCAGGATATGCTTGAAGGGTCAGTATTGGGAAACTGTTGCTATAGGCATTAGAGAATTAGTGTTTATAGAATTCAGCAGAACTAATGTTTCAACATTACACTTCCGTGACACTAGGAAAATCATAAAATCAAAAAGTTAGGAAAAGACCCCTAAGTTCACCAAGCCCAGCTGTCAAACCAACGCCACTACAGCCACTAAACCTCGTCATGAGATGCCATATCTACAAGTTCTTTGGACACCTTCAGGTTGGAGTACTGTGTACAGTTCTGGAGTCCCAAGTATGGGAAGGAAATGGAACTGTTGGAGTGGCTCCAGAGGAGGGCCACAAAGATGATCAGAGGGCTGCAGCAGCTCTCCTATGAGGACAGGCTACAAGAGTTGGGGCTCTTCAGCCTGCATAAGAGAAGGCTTCCAGGAGACCTTAGAGTAGCCTTCCAGTATCTGAAGGAGGTCTACAGAAAGGCTGGGGAGGGACTATTTACAAGGTCTTGCAATGAGAGGACAAGGGGCAATGGGTTTAAACTGGCAAAGGGAAGATTTAGACTGGATGTCAGGAGGAAGTTCTTTCCAGTGAGGGTGGTGAGGCACTGGCACAGGTTGCCCAGGGAGGTTGTGGCTGCTCCCTCCCTGGAGGTATTCAAGGCCAGGTTGGACGAGGCCTTGGTAACCTGTGCTAGTGGGAGATGTCCCTGTCTATGTCAGGGGGTTGGAACTAGATGATCCTTGAGGTCCCTTCCAACCTTACCATTCTATCATTCTATGATTCTATGGTGATTCCACCACTTCCCTGGGCAGCCTTTTCCAATGCCTGACCACTCTAACCGGAGTTGCATTTTTCCTAATATCCAAGTGCTGGGTTCAAATTTGCCAGAACAAGCTAAGCTTGGCTACCTAATTTTCTAATCAAAAATTGTCCAGGCCAATCTCTACAGATCAGGGAGAGAATGCAAAGAATTTGGGTGCAGTGTCTTGAATCAGTTTGGTTCTGTCAGTACCCTGGCCATCAGTGTCCTTGCCATCAGTGTCACAGAATCACAGAATTAACCAGGTTGGAAAAGACCTCTAAAATCTATCACCTAACCCTTCTAATTAACTAAACCATGGCACTAATTGCCTCATTCAGCCTCCTCCTTGCTGTTTAGAAAACTTCTCAATATTTCTTAAGCTTCACTGACTCTCCTTTGAAATACTTTTGGAGCATTTGTAATTTCTGGAATTCTGATATGAAGCAAGTGGGTTTAGGACTTTTGTCTTGCCTTAGAAGGGAGTTCTCAAAAAGAAAAGCAAACCCAAGAAGTAATGTGTTACTCATAAGCACATTCTCTGTACAGCCTGGGTGATTTACAAAGGGTAATATTCAATGCTGAAAGCAGTCACAAACAAAGTAAATGACACAGAATCTTAAGCTCAAAAATGTGAAGATTTGTTAGGGGAGGTTTAAAGATGCGGGAGGTTAAACTCTGAACACTTCATTACACACTCCTTGATTTACAGGAAAAAAAACCCCAACATTTTCGCTCTTTTACCGTTTACAGACTAAAGCAAATACTCATGAACCCTACTGGGTCAGGTCAAGGCCCTTTTACTCCACTACAGCAGAATTAAGTGAAAAAAAAGAAAGACAACCATGAGAATAAAACAGTTGTTAGAAATACAGATTACTGAAAATGAAACCTAAAAATAACAATGAAAATGTGGTGTGGTGTCTCATAATCAGATATCATAATCAGGACCTAATGAAATTCAATCAATGCTACAGGTTTGATCCTATCTGATTTTTAAAGTCAGTCAGAATACAGAAGAGAAAGACTGGTTCAATGCGTATTTTTCTCTGCCATTAAGAAAAACCATGATGACATGATCATGATTTACATGAATAAAAAAAATTGTTTTGTAGCTGGTCCATAGGAGGCCACGGAGATGATCAGAGGCCTGGAGCAGCTCTCCTATGAGGACAGACTGAAAGAGTTGGGGTTCTTCAGCCTGCATAAGAGAAGGCTTCCAGGAGACCTTAGAGTAGCCTTCCAGTATCTGAAGGGGGCCTACAGGAAGGCTGGGGAGGGACTATTGACAAGATCATCCAATGCCAGGACAAGGGGTAATGGGTTTAAACTGGCAGAGGGGAGATTTAGACTGGATGTTAGGAGGAAGTTCTTTACAGTGAGGGTGGTGAGGCACTGGCACAGGTTGCCCAGGGATGTTGTGGCTGCTCCCTCCCTGGAGGTGTTCAAGGCCAGGTTGGATGAGGCCTTGAGTAACCTGTACTAGTGGAGGTGTCCCTGCCTATGGCAGGGAGTTGGAACTAGATGATCTTTGAGGTCTCTTCCAACCTTACCATTCTATGATTCTATTTGTGCTCAGGGGTTGAGAAGGATTCCTTCTTATATGTGTATTAAAAATTCCAATATAGTTTACATACAAAAAAACCCTTGCATTTCCTCTTAGTGTACTATCATCTCATGGATGAACTTTGAGCTAGAACTTTGCAGTGATCTTCAATGGAGTCACTGTGTCATGACTACTTAATGTGATTTGCTAGAAACACATGAGACAAGGTACCCTTATGCCGGTTTTAATTGTGCTGACTTTAAGTGATACTGAAGGTAATAAAATGCTCTGGAGTCATGCTGGCTAACTAGAAAATCTACTCATCTTACAAAGCTCTCTAATATATAAGATTCATTAGTATCCATTTTTATCACTTAGGAGTTTCATTTATGACCTAGAAATAACAAAAACAAC
>VWZE01018361.1:396389-426497 GCA_013396675.1 Eubucco bourcierii
CCCCCCCCAAACCAACCAAACAAAAAAATCCACAAACAAAAAAGCACTCAAATTCAAACATCTCTCACTCCCCCCAAAAAAACTAAATAAATAAACAACCAAGAAAGTTTTGTGGCACACATGAGGAATGTTTGAGGGACTGAAACCACAATACATCACCACAAAGCTATCCTATACGTACAGAATATTTAGACTGCCCACTAGTTTAAAATGCAATCCATGAAATACAAACTTCTCACATAATGAATAACATCTTGTGAATGGAATACAGATATATTTTAATAGCCAAGTAAGACTTTGGAGGTAGATAGTAGAACATCCTCTGAGAGAGACACAGTAAGGATTTTCTGCTTTGCTCTGATCTGGGAATGGTGGTTGAATGTCTGAGAAACTCTGGAAATGCACAGGTTTAGTGATGGGCACTACCCACGAGTTACCATGTTGACACAC
Source organism: Eubucco bourcierii (assembly GCA_013396675.1). Lineage (NCBI taxonomy): Eukaryota > Metazoa > Chordata > Aves > Piciformes > Ramphastidae > Eubucco > Eubucco bourcierii. The sequence continues at coordinate 396,840 of VWZE01018361.1, forward strand.
ACAGAGTTGATAGTAAGGAAGACAAATTAAAAAAAATTAATCTGGGAAAAGCCCAAGTAATAACAACAGTGACCCACAGACTGTTCTAGCTCTTATTATTTCTTTTTATATCCTAGCATGTATTGAAAAGATGCATTGAAGCTTAATTGACAGGCCAAATAGACCAGGCAGCATCTTTTTCTATGCTTCCTGTGTGCCCCAGTGAAGTTCTGCTTCCTATGTCTGTTTGTTCAAATTATTTAAGAGAAGTATTCTAATCAGTACCCTTTTTGCTTGACAATGGCTTGTACAAAATATTAGTGTTAAATGATCATTAAATAAATCTTTTAAAGAGTCTTTCAATGCCTCAACATTGTAAGCTTTTACTCTGCTTACTCTGACTGAGACCTTTAAGCAGTGTTAAAAATGAACTGATTCAAAGGGAATAAAGAACAGAGAGAAATATTTGTTCCAGGAGCTACTGGGGTAATAGGAACGAATGGGAGTCAGTAAAAGGGCTAAGAGTTGGCTTTCTCAGCAAAGCTCCAGCCAACACAGCTGTGCTGCTGCAGACAGATACAGGCAGTAACGGAGAGACTAACAGCGCACATGCACGTTCCCAAGGCTAGCAACTGTCTCTGCTCCCACCCCTTACTCAGTACAGCTAAGACAGCAAAATTAAAGCCAGGGTTTGCATTTTGGTATTTGGCACAGACCACCAATGAATTTAAATCTTAAGGGATGCACAAAAGAAAGGAATTACACCTTAGAGATGTCTCTGAACAAAAATGCCACAGAGTTTTTTCGCTTTTTTAGGTTGCAACAACAAAAAAAGAAATTGAAGACCCTGTGAGAGCAAAGTTGTCCTAACATGGTCACAAGGCATCTTACATTTCAAAGGCCTTAGGACCTTAACATGGTGTGTGGTAGTTTGAAGTGGATGGAAACACACACCGCTTGGACTGGTTGTGAACTGGTCCAGATTGCACCGGAACAAAAATGGAACTCCCAAGAGACTGCAACCAGCAGTGGTATAGCTGTGTTTTGTTGTTTAGTGGTAGGACACCTGCCTGTTAGTGGGAAGGAAGACCCAGGTTCAACTCCTGGTTGGTGCACACACTGCAAAGCAATCCAGTCCCACTAGCATAATGCAGATCTTGTCTAATGCAGGACTCATTTGGCAATCTGTACGAGTTGTCTCCCTTCTTTTGGTAATTTCTGCTAATGTTCCTGGTTATGCTTATTGGGTATTGTAAAAACCTATCACTGTATATGGTGAAATTCAGTGTGTTCCACAGAAGAATTCAATCATAGCTAAAAGAGTTTAAGTTCACATACACACACACACACACACACACACACACACATATATATATACATATGTGTTTGTGTGTATGTGTGTGTGTGTGTGTGTGTGTGTGTGATGGGGTTCTTCAGCCTGGAGAAGAGAAGGCTTCAAAGAGACCTTATAGTAGAATTGCAGTATCTGAAGGAAGCCTACAGGAATACTGGGGAGGGATTATTTACAGGGTCTTGCAATGACAGGACAAGGGATAATGGATTTAAACTGTCAGAGGGGTGATTTAAACTAGATGTTAGGAGGAAGTTCTTTCCAGTGAGGGTGGTGAGGCACTGGCACAGGCTGCCCAGGGAGGTTGTGGCTGCTCCCTCCCTGGAGGTGTTCAAGGCCAGGTTGGATGAGGTCTTGGGTAAGCTGTACTAGTGGGAGGTGTCCCTGCCTATGGCAGGGAGTTGGAACTAGATGATCCTTGAGGTCCATTCCAACCTTACCATTCTATAATTAAAGCTCAGTTTCTCACCGGGTCATGAATTTTCTTCCTTAAGTAATATTTACTAAAGCTGATAAGCTTTTGAAGTGTTTTTAAGTTAAGGGATGTCCTTCAGTGTGCTCAAGTTGTTCACATTTAAATTCAAAACTCAGGCGAGAAGATCAGAAATGACAATTTGACCAGACATGCAGCCAAATTCTTTAAAGAAAGCCATGGAGAATGGCTTCAATGAAAAAGCTTCAACTGATGAAGTGCAGATACAAATACCATCTTACTGGCAAAGACTATAAAATGTGAATCCAACCTAATAGGAAATACTGAAAAGACAATAAAGGTTGTATGACTTTTTCACTTATTTGAAAACTATTTATTCTCCAACTTCTCCCCAAAATAAACACAACCTGAGTAAGATGGGGAGTCAGTTCTCAGGAGACAGGAACAGATGCTGCTGACACTAAGGAACTGGCAGCTCTTCCACTATGAGATAACAGTATGGGAAGAGTGGAGCCAAGCAGAGAGAGGAAATAGAGCCTTGGGAAATGGTAGAGTGAGAGGAGAATTTGTGGAAACATGGTAAAATAAGAACAGTTGTTTTCCTCTTAACATTCCCTCCAAATGAGTTTTAGAACAGAAAAATATTTTTAAACTGTCAAAATATGGGATTGATAACACAGACATCAAGTATAAGAAATAACACCATTCACAAACAAGTTAAAAATGTGACAGTTCAGAAACTATTTCTGTTGTATGCATCAGGTATTTAGCAAGGCTGCTTCATCAGAAAAGGAGGTTACTGAAGATGCTGCATATTAATGCAATATCAGAAGTATGTATAGATGTTCACCTGAAGAAGCATTTTCCTCTGCAACTTTTGTAGCAATGTGTATTTCTGAAGCTAACATCTGTAGTCTGCTACAGTATTGATTTTTTTTTTTTTTGTCTTTTTTTTTTCCCCTCAGGCTACATTCTTGTGATGTGAAATCTGCCAAGAGAAAAAATCCCAATGTTTTAAAGGGCAACTGGCATAATAACATGAAGTCATGCATTTCAATGAATTCAAAGGAAAGGCTGATAATTTTGGTTGGGTCCTATCTCAGATCCATTATTCTTAAACTGTTTTTCTTTTTATGTATATGTCCTTTGGACAAGAGGAAATGGAATTAAGATTCAGCCCAATATTGGCAGTCACATTCCTAAGAATTGATAGGCAGTGATACGCAAGTTCTAACGATATCAAATAAATATAAACAACATCAGAAGGGAACCTAAATGGAAACATTATTTTTTTATCTTTTGTGGTTTGTTTAGGTTTTGAGTCAATCTGAATAACAAAGTACCAATTAGGAAATACAATTAGTTTACTGGAAATTTGACAGCAATAACTCACCTGTACCTGACTAAATATTAGCCTTAGACACTGAAAATACTGCTGCATTTATTTTAGTATTTAAGCAAGTAATCTGAAGCTTGGCCTTTACTGTTGGTTCCACATTGAAAACTTCAATGTTGCAAATCATGAGAAAGAAGAAATCTTTCTGGGCTCTTTTCTCTTTTCTGCAGCTATAATCACACACATAAAATAGATATTGATCTTTGAGCTATGTAAAATAAAAAGCATTTGATATTTGCAAACTTTATTCCTTAATTGAATAAATTTAAATCTGTGTAAAATTCAAGATGTTTGATTACAAAATTAATAACAAACAGTTCAGGAAATCATCTTTCCATGACAGAGATCTGCTAGAAATTGGGTTTCATTGCCTTATAATCAAAGTATTGCATAATTCTTTTGCTTGTATGGGTTGTTGTGCACCACACACAGGACTCTGGTTAGTGTCAAAAGAAGCACAGCCACGCACTGGAATTTCCAAAATTCAAGTATCACAATAGAACAGCCTAACACTGGGATATGGGACCAGTTAGACTTGACTCATTGAATTTCAAAGAATCACAGAATCATAGAAAAAGACCTTCAAGATCACCAAGTCCGACTGATAACTCTACTCTGTAAAGTTCACCCCTAAACCATATCCCCAAGTACCACATTCAAACGACTTTTAAACACATCCAGGGTTGGTGACTCAACCACCTCCTTGGGCAGCCCATTCCAATGTCTGGCCACTCTTTCTGTGAAAAAACCCTTTCCTTATGCCCAGTCTAAACCTACCCAGTTTCACCTTGAGGCCATTCCCTCTTGTTCTATCACTAACTACCACCTATGAGAAAAGACCAGCACCAACTGCTCTACAACGTCTTTTCAGGTAGCTGTAGAGAGTGATGAGGTCTCCCTCCAGCCTCCTCTTCCTCAAACTAACCAGCCTCAGATCCTTCAGTTGCTCCTCATAAGATTTATTCTCCAGGCCCTTCCGCAGCTTCATTGTGCTCCTCTGCGCTCGCTTCCTTCCTTTCCCTAGAGTTGAAGATCCCATTTTCTAGTTTCCAACAGATTAACTCTGAAATAAACTGTTTTACCTTGGCAGCAAGTTATGAAGTTAGATGAATAAGCAGCATTACACACTTGTAAAAATGAATAGGAAGAATCAAGAGAAAAACTTCTTTAGAATACAGCTGAGAATAAAATAGGTTTTCTCTTTTGAAAACTGCACTTCTCAATTTAAATTGAACAGCTGAAGTTCACTTGCCCCTGCAAAAGCACTTGAAAAAAACCCAACAAATTCTTTGCAGAGGCAATACTGTGTTTTACATGGTACTTCAGAGAAAGTAGTTCTTAGTGAGGGAGGATTCAGTTTTCAGCTGCATTTCATTTAAACTGTTGAAACTGAGAGTATCTTTGCTTTCTTTGCTGTACTTTGTACAAGTATAAAGTAAGAGTCTCATCCAAGTCTTACTACAATGACTGGAAGCATTTCTCACTGACCTCCATAAAAATTTGATCTTGCTGTGAAAAAATGAACAGAAATCAACCTTAAATCTTGTTATGTCATGTTAGTCAAACAAACTTCAATTTCACCTACTTGTTTGTTCTGTTTTCTTAAAAATCTTGATCCATGAAGTCCAAAGCTCAGCTTCTAATATCACATTAGAGAAACCAAAGTCCATACCAGCGTAACACACCTCAACTCACCAATATATTCTAGCAGGACCAGTTCATGGTCAAACACAAACCACTTACAATGCCAATGGCTGCAGCCACAATTCCTCTTTTCCAAAAAGACCACATTTTAAAAGTGAAACAGGGTAAATATATTATTGGTTTTTTTTTTTTTTTTTAGCTAAGTTTGCTATTAATTTCAGAATGTTAATGAATCAAAGCTATCTCCTTCCATAAAGATGCATTATTTATTTCTATCAGTACACACACTTTGCCGTACAGACTCATATAGGCTAATAAAGGAGCTCTGCTTGGCTCTCTAATACTTTATGTAGAAACAACCTAAACCCTGAGAGCATGGGCAGTTCTGCAGTGCTTTCATTGCTACATTCTTCAAAACTACTCCATCATATTACCACATGACCATATTCTAATCAGCTTTCATTTCCTCACAGATAAGAAGCCAGAAACAATCACAGTCCCTTTATAAAGAGGCAGGTGTTACTCTCTGTTAGTATCTGAAAGTTTGGGAGTGTATCAGAGTGAACAGGTAACATTATTACTCAAATTTCACTCTATTTTCTTGTAAAAAAAATAGAGTAAAGCAGAAATCTGTCACTCAGAGGATACATCTGATACAGACATTTAATCTGGTTATTAGTGCATTTCTCATCAGCACTCAGTTTCTTTTACTTAAAGGTTTGGGTTTTAAGGGGGAAGATTTACTCTGAGGGATACGCATCAACACTTACTCAGTCCTACTCTATGGGGAGTGGGTATGAAACTGCATGTAGGAGATGCCACTAGTGTGGGCTAATGCCTAAAGAGCATAATGGCACAGCTCACTTCCACTCCAAACTAAACAAACACAAATGTTTATGCAAAGAGGAATGTTCTTGCTTGCTATTGTCTTTGAAAAAAATGCACTTCAGCTGAGTAGACTGTCTTCTGAGGAATAAAACCACTTGAAACAAGCCAAAGGCAAAGACAAGGCAAAGTTAAAATGCGAATGTTAATTTAACCTTAAGTGCCTACAGACAGGTACCATTACCAGAAGGAGATGCATCACTTCCCAGGTATTTCCATGGCCTGAATACTGAATTAGCTTCTGGGTAGTTGATTTGATAGATGGGGCTCATGGCACAAGCTGGAGGACTGGGGCCAAGGGAAACTTTTGCAACCATCACTTTCCCTGAGCGAGGGAGAAAAGACAATTAATACTTCTCTAGCTTGAGAGTATGCGTAGGATACTACAACAGTGATGGTTAATGTAATAACAGGCAGGCTACATCTTGGGCTGGCAGATGAAAGCTCTAATGTGTATGTAATATACACTAAAAAAAAAGATGTAATTTTATTATTCCTTTTTAATGGATTTTTGTATGAAACATACTTCAGCAAGCAAGATTACACTGTGAAATGTAATATTTACGGTTGGTTAATATTTAAAGCTAGCAAAATCCAAGATACAAGTAATTTTATGAACAGCAGAACCTGAGGCCAGATATCTGTTGGGCTTGTGTCTTCCAACCTCTTTCTTCCAAATGGCAGTAAACCCAGACCCCTCAAGCTCCCTATGACATCAAGACCAAACAGAAAGTATAGCTTGCAGTGGCAAGTCTCAGCATATGTATATGCTGCCAAACTTGCCAGAAACCCACACTGACTGCTCTGTTGGTTGATGCTGCAAGGAAACTTGGTCCATCGTTAGAGGTTAATGTTCACAAGGGAGACAGAGGAGTCCTGTAAACCTTTATTTGAATAAAAGGAGAGTCCTTCAAGCAAAATCACTCTGAGGCCTCTCAAAATGCTGGAAGGCACAGCTTCCCTTTTATCCTAAATTCTCAGAGGTAAATTTCCCTCTCCCTTTCCCCATTAGCTGAGGTACTCAGAAATTACAGGTTTCCCCATCTGCCTATTACATGTTCCCCCTTGACAGGGGGCCTACAGAAAGGCTGGGGAGGGACTATTGACAAGGTCTTGCAATAGCAGGACAAGGAGCAAGGGGTTTAAACTGGCAGAAGGAAGATTTAGACTAGATGTCAGGAGGAAGTTCTTTCCAGTGAGGGTGGTGAGGCACTGGAACAGGTTGCCCAGGGAGGTTGTGGCTGTTCCCTCCCTGGAGGTGTTCAAGATCAGGTTGGATGAGGCCTTGAGTAAGCTGTACTAGTGGGAGGTGTCCCTGCCTACGGCAGGGGGGTGGAACTAGATGATCCTTGAGGTCCCTTCCAACCTTACCATTCTATGATTCTATGACATGTACTGCCCCCTGCATCATGCATTGCATGTTCATTTAAATTAGGTTCTTCACTTCTCTGGGCAGATAAGTTAATATTAAATTGCCTATTAAGCTGGCTCTGTCCTAGAATTTCACAAGTTCAGCCTGTGTTCAATTTCTGCTATCATGGGAGGACACCCTGCTGGTTTACAGCAAGACCCCAGTTTGAGGCATTAGTGGAGGTTCTTTGTGATTTACATGTAAGACAGATAAGGCTGGACTGTTGAGATTCCAAGTTGTCTTTTCATTTGTTGTCTCCAGTTCATCTAGCAGCGTCTCCACCTTCCACTTCAGTCCTATCAATGTTAAAAGAAGCCTAGACAGAAAGATGAGAAGTCTCTCTTCTTTGTGGGGAGCAGGAGAGGAAGAGGAAGCGGTCTAGTACAGGTTAAGCCACGTTTGTATAAAAGTCATAAATACTTAATTACCTCTATGCCTTCTATGCTTTTTCCAGATTTGGTTGAAATTTGATGACAGTGACCCAGCATGGGTATTCTTCCCACCTGTGCCCTGTCTTGGACATAAATTGAACCAATGCATTTGTGTTTTTCCTCACATGCAGCTCAGACAGCCAACTGAGTCCTGGGCTGCATCAAGAGCAGTGTGGCCAGCAGGGCAAGGGAGGAGATTCTACCACCTTTACTCTGCTCTCCTCAGACCCCACCTGGAGTATTGTGTGCGGTTCTGGAGCCCTCAGCATGGGAAGGACATGGAAGTGTTGGAGTGGGTCCAGAGGAGTGCCATGAAGATGATCAGAGGGCTGGAGCATCTCTCCTATGAGGACAGGCTACAAGAGTTGGGGCTCTTCAGTCTGAGAAGAGAAGGCTTTGAGGAGACCTGATAGTAGCCTTCCAGTATCTGAAGGGGGCCTACAGGAATGCTGGAGAGGGACTATTGACAAGGTCTTGTAATGACAGGACAAGGGGCAGTGGGTTTAAAGTGGCAGAGGGAAGATTTAAACTGGATGTTAGGAGGAAGTTCTTTCCAGTGAGGGTGGTGAGGCACTGGAAGAGGTTGCCCATGGAGGTTGTGGCTGCTCCCTCCCTGGAGGTGTTCAAGGCCAGGGTGGACAAGGCCTTGGGTAACCTGTGCTAGTGGGAGGTGTCCCTGCCTATGGGACACCTTGAGGTCCCTTCCAGCCTTACCATTCTATGATTCTATTCTATGATTCTATATTTAGAATTTATAAGACACATCTAATTATTTCTCACATGAGAACATCTCTCAGATGCTTCAAACTCCTACCTGGGAACTACTCCCAGTAACCAAAGCCCTTTCTTGAAGCTTCCTAAGACACAGGAATGCTGCTGGTACAGATTTCAGCAAAGTTCCAGAGCTCCTTTGAAGGCTGCCTATGCCACCCCATGGCCATCTACAGTATTTGCAAACTGTCCTTTCTGTAACAGCAGGTATAGAAGCCATACAGCACATATTTTACAAGACCTTTCCAAACTCTCAATTACCATGCTTGAATGACTGCTCAGGATCACTGCTGCTTTTGCCTTCTGCCTTGGTCCACTGTTTCAGAAATTCTCAGACTGTTACAGAGAATAAAAGCTTTTTTTTTTTTTCTTTTCTTTTTTTTCCCTTTCAGACTGCTGCTAATATTAAAGAAGGAGTTTAAATATTTGACTAAAACCAGCCTTAAAAAATGTAAACAAATCTAAGCAGCATGAAAAAAAAGGCTATGACTTATGATGTGGGATGGAAGGCAGGAAAAGTAAAGAATCATCAATAAGAAAATAGCTTATGGTGTCGTTATTCCAAGACCATAAGATATATGGACAGGGAAAATGTTCTTGGGACAGGCCCCATCTTCTTGTGTGCTTATGTAGCATTTAATGTCACAGAAAACAATCTCTGTGTGCCCTCTGCAAACTAGCATGATATAAACAATAATAAAGCAAAACAGGACAATAGATACTGCGTTTCAAGATACAAGCTTACCACCCAAAAATCCAATCTCTTCTAAGAGCGAAAAAAGAAATGGAGGCGTGCAAAAGGTTGGAAAGAAAGGAGCGCAAGGGGACCAAAGAGGAGTTGCCCTGGATTAGTTTTCCTACTTTCTATTCTCTTCCCTCAAAAACCAGACAAAAATTTCATGACCTCAAATAGTTCCATCTTTGGAGATATTCAAAAGCTGTCTCGACGTGATTTTGTGCAGCCTGCTGTAAGTGATCCTGTTTGATCAGGTAAATTGGGCAAGGTGACCTCCAGAGGCTACTTCCAACCCCAGCCATTCTATAAGTCTGTGAAAATACTTCTTCTATTCATAATTTCTCACTCAGTTTGAAATAATATATTCTATCTGTCTGACCATTTTACATTCTGGAGACAGAAGGGCTTACTGGGACAGGACTAATAGTTTCCAGGATTGTGATTGGTCTGACAACTAGGATCCATGCCAAAGGGACCCTGTGTTTCAGGCTAGATGTCTGGAGATACCAGAGATAAAGATTTAAGATTAAGAACAAAGGAGGCAGTGATTTAGTTAGGAAAAGGTTTGCAATGCACGGCCTGGGTTGACGTATTAGTAGAATGGAGACTGAAACAACTGAAAACCCACACTATGCTTTGTGCTGGCACTGGTAGGAAGAGCAAAATAATAGCAAAATACTGTTGTGTTCAAATAAATGCAAATTAAAATTATAAAATCAATGACTGAAGAGCCCACTGAGGCAATGTGTTCCTTAGGTAGCAAAGACAAATGTTGCAGTTCTTACTGTGGAGTCTTCCAAACTAGTCTTGCATCTGTCCTCATGAATGAGAAGAGACAATCTGAAAAAAAAAAAAAAAAACCAAAAAAAAAAAGAAAAAAAAAAAAAAAAAAAAAAAAGAAAAAGGGCAAGGAAAGGACAATAGCATAAAAAATTAAATAGAACAGTCAGGCCTTTGCTACAGATGGCATGAAAACCTGAATACTGAAGGAGAGATAATAAAGAAATATAATGTCTATAAAGGAAGAAAACAGAACTAAGGTGTACAGACAAATTGTGAGAGAGGAAAAGAGCAGCACTTCTTTCTCAGCTTGCGCTCTTCTGTGCCATCCTTTACTGAACAGCAATCTCCTGTTCACAATGCTGCAGCATGCTGTACACGCTCCTAGACCCTGGAAGCTATCCTCCAGCATTCAGAGCAGCTGCTTTTCCTTAACTGGCATGTCAGGGCTTCATACCTAACAGAGTATTTAATCTTTTCTTACTAAGAAGCTACAAAGAGGAGAAACAGGAAAGGATTCCAGGTTGCATTATGTTGTTGCAAAAGCAGGCAAAAGACAAGAACAGACATTCTGACTGTATGAGCTTCTTACATTGCACAATATTTACTAAGGATAACAGACTATAATTACACAAATTCCATAATAATGATGTTCATAGATATGACATCACTTGCAAGACATTTTTTTCCCTGCCTATTCACAATCAGCAGGAGTTGTCTCCATGTTCTACATTACCTAAAAGATTTATTTGCCACTGGAACCACAAGTCTTGTCTTTGCTGAGGGTCCTCAGCAGGAAGGTAGCAAAAGCACAAGAGGAAAGAGAATATGTTGACAGCAGATACAGAACCCCATACAAGTATCACAAAACCGTTGATAACTTACTTTCTGCTTGAAATATTTTTTTTTCATAAGGATGTATCACAGTATCAGAGTATCACAGTATCACCAGGTTTGGAAGAGACCTCAAAGATCATCAAGTCCAACCCATTACCACAGACCTCAAGACTAGACCATGGCACCAAGTGCCACGTCCAAACCTGCCTTGAACACCTCCAGGGACGGTGACTCCACCACCTCCCTGGGCAGCCCGTTCCAGTAGCCAATGACTCTCTCAGTGAAGAACTTTCTCCTCACCTCCAGCCTAAACTTCCCCTGGTGCAGCTTGAGACTATGTCCTCTTGTTCTGGTGCTGGTTGCCTGAGAGAAGAAGGTAACCTCCCCCTGGCTACAACCACCCTTCAGGTAGTTGTAGACAGCAATAAGGTCCCCCCTGAGCCTCCTCTTCTCCAGGCTAAACAATCCCAGATCCCTCAGCCTCACTTCATAGGGCTTGTGCTCGAGGCCTCTCCCCAGCCTCGTTGCCCTTCTCTGGACACGCTCAAGCACCTCAATGTCCTTCTTAAATTGAGGTGCCCAGAACTGGACACAGTACTCAAGGTGTGGTCTAAGCAGTGCAGAGTAGAAGGGGAGAATGACCTCCCTGCTCCTACTGGCCACACTATTCCTGATGCAGGCCAGGATGGCATTGGCCTTCTTGGTCACCTGGGCATGTAATCTCTGGTGGTCCACAACACTGGAGCTCTGGCACCAACAGGTTAGTGTGAGGATTTGATTAATTATCGCTCAACTTCTCTGCCAAAACAAGTATCAAACCATGAGGTTTCAATTTAAGAACAGCATTGGGCTGAGAGCTGCTTCTCAGGCAAGATGCAGAAATTGCCTAACATCGTTGGAATGCGCAGGAATGGAGCTGATCTGGCTATTCTGTGATAGGAGCTATTACGATGAGACTATTCTTCACATAACTTAGAGGATATCCCTCCAGTATGATACAGAGTGCATTGAGGAGTTTCCTCAAAAGTTTTGTTGTCTCCATATAATATGAAAAGAGCTCCTAAAACCATTAGTTGTGCCAACCTGACTTCCCCACAGGCCAAAAAAAAAGTGTTGGTAATGGGAGAGTTGGGCAGGAAGAAGTTTAACAGAATAGAAAAAGTGTAGAGTCTTGAATCTGGGAAAGAGCAATCTCATGTACTGCTACTGGTTGGGAACTGACCTGTTGCAGAACAGCTCTGGGAAAGGGACCTGGTGCTCTGGGTGTACAACAGGATGACCATGTGCCAGCAATGTGTCCTTGTGGCCAAGAAGGCCAATGGCATCCTGGGATGAATTAGAAGCAGTGTGATAAGTAGGTCAAGAGAGATTCTCCTCTCACTCTGCTCTGCCCTGGTGATGGCACATCTGGAATATTGTGTCCAGTTCTGGACCCTTCAGTTCAAGAAGAACAAGGAGCTGCTTGAAAGAGTCCAGTGCAGAGCCACAAAGATGATTAAGGGACTGGAACATCTCCCTTATGAGGAATGACTGAGTGAGCTGGATCTCTTGGCAGACTGGAGAGACTCTGGAGAGTCTGAGGGTTGACATCAGTACTGTTTATATATATATGAAGAGAGAGTGTTAGAAGGACAGAACCAGGCTCTTCTCTGTGATGTCCAGTGATAGGACGAGGGGCAATGGGTGCAAGTTGGAGGTTCCACATAAACATAAGGAAAAACTTTTCCACTGTGAGAGTGACAGAACACTGGAACAGGCTGCCCAGAGAGGTTGTGGAGTCTTGTTCTCTGGAGACATTCAAAACCTGTCTTGATGCATGCCTGTGTGATCTACTGTAGGTCATCCTGCTCTGCCAGGTAGTTTGGACTAGATGATCTTTTAAGGTCCCTTCCAACACCTAATGTTCTGTGATTCTGTGTTTAATTGTCTGAAAGATTGCTACCTTATATAATTTCAGGTAAAGATATAAAAGCAGGAGTCATTTTGTGTATCCATTGCTATGTGAAAAATGGAAAGGGGTGAACAAATCTGTCACACATTGTATCAGAATGGACTAGAAGCTCAACAGTGGCATTTCAGGGGAGAAAATAACTTAATACTTATTAAAAAAATCAAAAATTATATGATCTACAAGGTCATCTCTACCCCTCTCTGTATGTTTCTTATGGATATGCTGCTCCAGGGTCAAATCATACCTCACCCTCCCAAAATCCCAAGGAAACAAAAACCCTGAATAATATTCCCCAAACACACTGAGGCACAGTATGCCATTACCTGAAATACTGCAGGTCAGTATGGGCATTCTCTGAACCTCAGGGAATTTGTTTTGCTCTTAGCAGCTAAAGTGTCCTGAGCAAAAAGGGCACCTGCTGTCCCTCAGGGAGAAAATATTTTGCTTTCAATAGTGAAAAGGTCTTTCAGCTCCCCTCAAGCTCTCAGCTTGGGTTCATACACAGAAAAATCACACATACTTATGTGTATAAAATAAACATTAACACTTATGTACATATCCACTCCTGTACTTCTAGCTGATAACATAAGATTCCTTAGATTATGTGGTAATCAGACACCTTAGAAAGAGAATCAACCTAGAAATGTGTTTCCTGATTTTCAGTCAATAGAAATTCTCTTGAAAAAGAAGACAGAACAGTCAAAATCCTTATGGCAACTAATAAAAATAGTGCTCTTTCTCAAAAAGATTCTCTGTTGAGATTGCTCATCCAAAAAAACTTTGGTTTGACTTCCCTCCCTACAAAAGTCATTTATTAACTTCTCCTTGCCAAAATAAAAAGATCCTTGGCTTGACAAAATGGCATTAAAAGTAAGCAGAATACTATTTATAAACAACCTCAAATGGAACCCGTAAGTACAAAACTACCTGGTGCCCTAACAAACATCTCTGAACAGAAAAAGAAGGCTTACCTGAGGTGGACAAGTTTGGAGTACTCAAGCAGAAAACAGTCCTTGAAATATTGCCAGTCTAAATTTTAATCTCCCCTCAAATGAGCGTCAAGGTTATTCACACACAGGTTATATAAGCAACTTCTAATGCTTCTTTACAAGTAATGCTGTGTGGAAACTTAGAATGATCTGTACCACTGCTGTTAAAAAACAGATGGATAGCTTGCTGATTCTTTTATCTTCTTTTTTGAATCAAAGCCTTCATAATTAGGTAATTGAAAAAAAGCCTAGAGGTGACAACAACAACAACAATAAATCAGTCTTTGTGGGCTCAAACTTCAGCCTAGTATACTACCAAGAGAAGGAAAAGGAAGAGAGTGTTTCCATTCTTGTCAGCTATGTGGAAATGCAGTCTGTGGACACTGATGTGTTTACATACTCCAGATCCTTGTAACATATTTGTCTTGTTACAAATTATTAACTTGGAATCATAATGAACAAGTCCTGTTTTCAAGTATTGTCTATGTTTAGCCCTTATCTGTGGTTAAACCATAGCAGTTGCTCTATCATCTGACAACTCCTCCCTGCTAGAGATGTAGAATTGGGAAGAGGAGGGAAGACCCATGTGTTGAAATGAATGGATTCCATGAAACACCCAAACTGATATCAGTATAAAGTATATAAAGTTATACTCAGTCCATAAAATGTAGAGCAATCACATTAAACAGGAAGTCAATCATAAGAAAAAGGAGGAGCAGCACCGGGAGTAAGCCCAAGCAAGAGCCCAAGCAGGAAGTAACCTCCCCCCTTTACAACAAGTGTGATGTTCACGGTCTGGCATACAATTGTGAGATAATTCATGTCAGCTGCCCTGGCTGACCCAAAGCTGCTAGTGGCCTGAAGCCCATGGCAGGCCTATGGTTCTGTCCCAGCAAAATCAGGAAAAGTATCTTTAAAAAGGTTTACCATGGACTATTTGTCAAACCTCCTTCAAAGGTTGTATTTCCCACTTTCCAATTCTGTAAACAATTATTGTGCTCCCATATGCCAAATTATGAGTGATTTTCTGTGCTGGCCATTGACTCCAGAGTGAATGTGACTCCTGAAGTCCCAAGCCAGAATCAAGAATGACAAGAAAATGAAACAATTGGAATTGCTGGGGAGAAAAATCTCTACAAAGAGAAACAAAAAACCTACAGTAATTTTTTGGATCTCTATTGTTTGAAGGCTCAGAAAACTTTTCCAAGCACTGGTCCAATATAACTACTTATGCCAGCTTTTTTGGTTCAATTCTTTTCCTACTTACTGAGATCACCAGTAGTGGGAATGGCAACGTCTGCCTACTATGAGCTGGTCTGGATCCAATAATTTACACCACACTAGAGCTGTCACTGTAATGATATTCACAATATTCCTGGTTTGGATCTTTTAAAAGACAGATGCGAGACAGGCTTTAAGTCCTGTCTTTACTCTTTAACCATAGCCAGTTATTGATGCCTGAAAATATCAAAATACTGTTCTTGTACAATTCTCTAAACTGCTCAGTGTTCTGTTCTAGAATGTTATTCCTTCCTTTAGTGCACTTATATTTTGTAAGAATGCCTTTGCAGAACAGCTCTTTTCTCTATCTTTGTTATCTTGAACTGAAGTTTTAGTTTCCAGATTCTTACTCCTTAGAGATTTATTACTTGGTGTTTTACCCAACATTTGCAGCCTGGCCAATTCACATTCCAGCTGT
This sequence comes from Eubucco bourcierii, assembly GCA_013396675.1. Classification (NCBI taxonomy): domain Eukaryota; kingdom Metazoa; phylum Chordata; class Aves; order Piciformes; family Ramphastidae; genus Eubucco; species Eubucco bourcierii. The sequence continues at coordinate 412,133 of VWZE01018361.1, forward strand.
TAAGAAGACCAAGAGAAACAAGAAGAGAAACAAGAGCTTATGTTACAGTATGGCAGGACATATAAGCCCTTTAGATGTGTACTAAAATGCATACCTTAAAACATCCAAACAGAAAATTATTTTAATAAATTCAAGCTCTTGTTTGTCAATAGAAAAAAGTGAATTACTTGGCCAAAGGGACAATTCTGCTCTGAGCAACTGCATGTACAATTCTGTTGTCTACTGGCTCATATCCCAGTCCTATTCATATTAATTAGACCATTGTTTCACCCACACAGGACCAATTCCTCAATGGGACTTCATTATGATGCAAGTTGCAGCAATGAAAAGAGAGTTAGAAGGCAGAGTTAAAATGGAAGTGCAGCTTTTCTTAAGACAGTAACTGCAAGGATCAATTCTCTCCCTGTTTGTCATCATTGTGTGGCATAGTAATTACTCTCAGCTTTGTCAAAGCAAAACTCTTTTTGCATTCTTTTTTAAGAGGCAGAACTTTAGGATCAACCAAGCTGTTCTACAGATGAGATCCTGTAAAGCAAGTCCAAAAACTACTCATTGCTTTTGAATAACAATTAAGGACTCGGCTGCCAAGTATAACGTTTCCATAAAACTCCTCTTAAAGCAAGCGGCTTAGCTCACTCTGCCCACACAGACCAATGTGAACGTTATTTAAAATATTCATATGTGCACTAATTACAGGCACTTCTGATGAAGAGGTGTGGTGACTGAAAGGCATGTCTGCTTCCTAGGTGCTACCTGATCTACATATGGCAAGCTAAGAAGGAATATATGACTATAAAGGCACAAACCTGGACTGGCAGAAGTCCTTGATCTGTTGATTATCACAGTACTTTTATGGTGCCCTGTTTATGTAATCAGCAATATTTGTGGTCTATTTGTTTTATTTGTACAAATGTGTAAAGAGCTCACTCAAAGTGCATTACAGACTTACCAGGAATGTTTCTGAACTGTTGTAGAGAAATTCTAGGAATGAGGTCTTTAGAATAAGTGCACTGAGGTAACCACAGTATGACTCTGATCCATTATGTCACTCACACTGCTCTTAAAGGAAGGAAACAGACTAATTAGTTGGACATCACTAAAAAAGCAAACCAGTAATTTGAGAGCTGGGTGAAAAAGAGTTTTCTAATCAGTAAAAGTTTTCTATATTAAAACAAACAGACCTTTCAGAAATGCTTATAGTATCAGTTAGAATAGGCAATGTTATAATAACTTAGGAACTGAGCAGGAAGGCCCTGTGCAAACATCTCTACTGGATGAATAAAAGAAGCAACTAGAAATTCAGTTGACCATATTAGATGACCACATCTTATCTAGTCCAGTGTTCTGGAGTGGGTCTTTAAGGTTTCCTTCAGGGTGCTATTTCATTTAAGACACCATTGGTCAAAGCATTTATCTAAGGCTTGAGACACCAAGTTAAAATAACTATTAACCTAACAAAACTGAATCTGGAAGTGGATCCTCTGCAACACATGAAGTGTCCTATAAATTTACTTGGCAGTTATTCCAAAGAATAAATAAGACAAACAGTGACATGATGTATGTAACATATAATTTTCCATTTCCACCCAAAGTGCAGGGATAGCATTTGGAAGATCTTTTTCTTACAAATAACGGTGCAACGAGAAAAACTAGTAGTTACTGTAGTATCTGTTCAGAAATGTAGGCATGATTTATGATTCAATTTTTAACTATACAGGCTTCATTTAGATTTAAACTAAAAGACCTTTATACTAAAGGTGGTGAAATCCCAAAATAAATATATGTGCAAATCCCACTGACACCTATTTTCTGTCTTCTTTAACATGATCACAGTGATGGAAAGGAGTTTGGAGTAAACATAAGCCTTAGGGAGTTTTAACACAGACTTTGGGATGATCAGGGCTGTGCATATTGGATAAGACTCTGAACCATGCAAGTCGGTATGAAATTTTTATTAGTACGAGGGAAAGATCAGGTTATGTACGTAAATCTTTGGTAGTAATCTGAATTCTTACGTTAGATTTGCCAGGCTGATATCACCTTCTATTTTTTTCCATGGAGTTTCCAGTAAGGTTGACCTCTTAAAAATTCTGCAGAATATGTAAGCCCCGTGAATGTCTTAAACAAAACAGTTTTAATCTAATATAGCACTGTGAATGCTGAAGAGCCTGTAGGCGAAGAGGCAGATCATTCAAATGTAAAAACAAATTTGACTGGAGTCTAAATAATGTTAGCCTGTGTTATAAACTATAGCTTTCTTTTGACATGGAAAGAGAGAATGCATTTTGCCTAAAGGGAATTAGCTTGGAAAGCCTTTGTAAATGATACTGCGATGAAAATAAACTTAGTCCCCCAGCCTTAGTTTCACAGCTGTGCATGAGAACCCTAACGGATCATGCCCCATGTCATGAGTACTCATTAGCTTTGGCTGCAGCCCATGTCTTGGCCTCAGGATATCATGAGAACTAAATCACTGATGTCAGTCATTTCCATCCACAATGACACTGCAATTATTTGCAGTGAGATGTCACCAGTGTTTATAGCGTCCTTGCTAATAAATAACCATTTCTGGAAATGCTCTACTGCCTTTACACTTGCACTTTGTCAGCTGTAATTTCTCAGTGTTCCCTATCTTTCCCCATTGCCATGTTCAGTGTTGGAGCGGGTCCAGAGGAGGGCCACGAGGATGATCAGAGGGCTGGAGCAGCTCTCCTATGAGGACAGACTGAGAGAGTTGGGGCTCTTCAGCCTGGAGAAGAGAAGGCCTCGAGGGGACCTGATAGTAGCCTTCCAGTATCTGAAGGGGGCCTACAGGAAGGCTGGGGAGGGACTATTGTCTTACAATGACAGGACGAGGGGCAATGGGTTTAAACTGGCAGAGGGGAGACTGGATGTTAGGAGGAAGTTCTTTACAGTGAGGGTGGTGAGGCACTGGCACAGGTTGCCCAGGGAGGTTGTGGTTGCTCCCTCCCTGGAGGTGTTCAAGGCCAGGTTGGATGAGGCCTTGAGTAACCTGTACTAGTGGGAGGTGTCCCTGCCTATGGCAGGGGGTTGGACTAGATGACCTTCAAAGACCCCTTCCAATGCAAACTCTTCCGTGATTCTACAAATCCACAGCAACAGGCAGTGCTCTAGGTCTGACATTTTATGAATACTTTGTCCAATGAGAATGAGAGTAGTTACATTTGGAAATAGTTCATGCCTACAGTTCTGGGATAATCTGAGAACATCTCCAGCACTGCCGTTTTCATCCCTCTTGATCAATGTTCTCATAAGACAATCTATTACATGTGTACTGCAAATGAAATGCAACTCTGATTTTCTTTATCTATGCTGTGAAAAACACATCATGAAGTAGAATGCCTCACCACCATTACAGTAAATTAAAGACAGCTGCTTAAAATCAGTTGTGTCTTTTAAAACTTCCTCTGCATTAAAAAATGTTGGCAATTTAGTCCATATTCAATCTACAGCAGTTAAGCAGCTTTTCTTTCTGTTCTCAAAGCACATTTGCAAAGTATTACATGAGGGCTTCATATCACACCTCAGAATGTACCTTCAATTTAAAACAAAATAATTTTCAGTTCTGCTCATTTCAGTGGAAATCAAAAATAGGAAATCTGCAGCTTTATCTAGCTACACAGATACACACACATACATTTATGAAGATAGATGTTGTGAGTCATCTGTCTTGTAGTTTTCCACTTCTGGAGTGATGTAGTAAGTCAATATAATAATAAAAGCTTTTGGTCAAGAAAAAAAAAACCTGAAAGCTTACAGGAAATTTCATTAAGGATGTCTACATGTGTGACTCTTGTCTAAGATCTCATGTTAGTCAGGAGATTTAACAAATATAACTGAAGGATCCTGGAAAACTGTTCAGACGTCCTGACAGGAGATGTTAACATTACACTACACTGACTTACTCTATGGATTCCCTTCACTCTATCAAGCAAGAATAGGATTTCAGAGACCAGTAGAAGCTGTTCCAGTAGGGTGCAGTTTTCTGTACATCCTCTTAGATATGTGTGGTGTTTGTAGATACCTGGAGGCAAGTGAAATGGCACTAGACAGCTATATCTGTGCAGCTGAGTCCTATCCCTGATTTTCATTGACTGTAATGGAAACCAGGAAATGGGACTCCATTTAAAAATTATAACCATTTCACAGTAGACAAAATTTCCATTATTTTAATCACCTGATTCTACTCACAACTCTCTATTGTTGACAGAAATGCAGGACTGAGTAAAAACTACAAGATTTATTTTGATCAAATTTATATAACAAGCTTTTTTTCCTATTTCTGTATAAGAATATTTCTGCAGGGCACTTCAGAAGAAATGGAGATAAAGTTGGATATTGTACCTTAAAACTAATTTACTCTGAAGATATTCACTTGAGAGATTCTCATTTCTGCATCCTAACTACAAACACATTTCCTACAGCTCTGAAATGTTAATACATGCCCCATACCACATTTGGGACATTACAGGATGGACACAGCCCTACAGATGCTTCTCTAGAGAATAAATATCATATGGTCTAGAAAGGGCATTGATATTTATAGAAGTACTGAGGGGAAAAAAAAAAAAAGGTTAAAACTAAACACAAATTAATAACTTACTAGCCCCGTAATTATTTTTCACAAGGTTCTGGTTTTGGTTATTGCTTGCATCATCTCCAGTTCTCTGCAGCGACTTTTTCTTAGTATCTTCATATAAAAAGTACAGTAATATTATTAGCATTGTAGCTACCCACATAATGTACAAGTCACAGGATTTCAATGAAGTTTGGAAAGATGTAAATTCTTAACAGATTGAAATCCAGAATCTGTGTTTCTAATGGAATCACAATGGCAACCATAACAGAAGAAAGGTGAAAATTTCTGGAATACTTTGGTGTATTACTTTTTAAAACAAACTTTAAAAGAAATTATTGTTGTTATTATTATAAAGGTCCATCAAGTAGTATTGAGACCACTCTAAGGAAGGCTAAGGAATTGCTGTGACATATCCTTGTTACAGGACTCAGTGAATTGCACTTACACAAAACATATAGTTGCAATAAAAAGGAACCAGTCTGAGTTTCTAATTCAACCAGAAACTTCAAAAAAAGCTCCTCTCCATTGATGGAAAAAATCTATCAGAATATAGTTGGGAGTATAAAACCTCTGCTACACTTTTAAAAGTAATCATATCTGCTACAATTACTCTTTAGAATTATTATATGCTTATTAGCAGTAAAAGTGTGATTGTGTTTGGGGGTTGTTTGTTTGTATGTTTGTTGGGTTTTGTTTGTTTTTCCCTTTTGAAAGTACTTACATGGTATATTAACCACAGTATGCACAAACTACATTTGAAATATACCACATATCCACTGCTTTGGAATTTCTGCCTCAGTATTTAATGACACTCAGCCCCTCCAGCAAGTAATTTAGGACGGAAAAGCTAAGGAAACTACATTAGACCTAAATTATCCTCGGGTGGATTGTCTGCTTCTCTGGTCTCCCCAGGGGAGCACAGGGAATTGTTTTACCTTGCCTAGACAGGGCACAGCTTTGCTAGCATTGTTTCTGGATCATTGCCTTCTCAGAGGGCTTCTGTGTAATATGTTCCCACACAGGAATGCCACAGAATTGTCCACTGCAGCCTAGTCACGGCCTGAGGCCAGGTTAAGGCCGAGTCCTCAAGGCAGCTGCTGACCAGCACCCAGGTCCAGAGGCTGTTATGTGAGAGACGGCGTTGCCCCACCCACCTGTGAGCTGGGAGCCAACCAGAGACAAGTGTGTGATGCAGTGACCACTCTGGTGCCATGTGAGGCAGAGCCGCAGCCAATCGGTGTGAGGCGGGAAAGAAGCGACTGCAACCATGGTGGTTATGTCACTGAGGGCAGCCTACAAGGGCTGGGAAAGTTGCCACATCTCAGGGGGTTACCTGAGTGAGAGGAATCTGCAAGGGTTGGAGGAGTTGGCACAATATGATCAAGTAGTATGCCTAGGTGGCAAAGGAAGCCAATGGCTTCTAATACTAGCCAATGGCTTCTAATACAAGTCTGACTTGTATTAGAAATGTTGTGTCCAGTACGAATAGGAAGGTGATTGTCCCCCTGCACTCTGCTCTGGTGAGGCCATGCCTTAAGTATTGTGTTCAGTTTTGGGTTTCTCATTACAAGAGGGATGTTGAGGTGCTGAAGGAAGTGCGGAGGAGGGCAATGAAGCTGAGGAAGGGCCTGGAGAATAAATCTTATGCGGTGTGACTAAAGGAGCTGGGGATGGTTAGTTTGAAAAAAAGGAGGCTGAGGGGAGAGCTTCTTGCCGTCTGCAACTACCTGAAAGAATGTTGTGGAGAGGTTGCTCCTGGTCTCTTCTCACAGGTAAATAGTGATAGAACACGAGGGAATGGCCTCAGACTGTGACTGGGTAGGTTTAGACTGGACATTAGAAAACATTTTTTTCACAGAAAGAGTGGTCAGGCACTGGAATGAGCTGCTCAGAGAGCAGATTGGGTCATCAAGCCTGGATGTGTTTAAGGATCATTTGGATGTGGTGCATAGGGATATGGTTTAGGAATTAACCTTATAGAGCAGGGTTATTGGTTGCACCTGGTGATCCTGAGGGTCTTTTCCAACCTGGATGTTTCTCTGATCCCAGGGACTCACCTCAGTGAGAAGAGTCTGTAGGAACATGGAGTATTGACACATCCTAGAGGGCTCAGCACCAGTAAGCCTGTGGAAACTGTGTCCTTGCACTCCGCAGCCATGCTAGGCCAACAATCTGCTAGCAACACATTTGGAGACCTTCCCCATCCCCTTCTGGGCTCCTGGTCCAGTGCTGGTGATTAATTTTATCTGCAGTGACTTTTCCCCTTGCTCTGTTAGTGCGTGTGTGTGTGGAGCGTAGCTGATAAGCTGGTCTGTGAAATGTCAAAAACAAGAGGGTTAGAGAGTTTTATTCTGGCTTGTGTCTCTCCCTTGCTCAGGGAAGGGGTCATGTTTCTGCAGCAGTTTGTCTTCAGGGGGCAATGTAAACTGACTGCCAAACCGCAGCACAGAAGCTTACTGCAGTTTAGCTTAAATCAATTATAAAAGTGAGCATGAGATAAAATAGGTTATTCTTAAACCGAAAGGACCTTTTTGACTGAACCATTTACACTGAATTAATTTTATCAGTTTCAGACCAATTATAATTAAATTGCCTTTTTTTTTTTCCCTCTGTCGTAGGATTGCTCAGTAGAAAATTGGATCCTCATTGAAACAAATGTCATCCAAGAAATCTTATTTGTAAGTAGGTTGAATTTACTGAAAATTCCAAATATTTATGTTAAAATCGTTGTATTAATGCTTCTCAACATTTTTAATGGAGAGCGGGAAACCTGATTAAGCAGTTTGTGCAATTCTACCAAAATGGATCAGTCTGTGGTTCCTTACCTGCACTGTTTTCTCGTGTCACCAGATGTCACTCCAAGTCCACACAAGGCAGACAGCTTCTGCTTGTTTCTACATTGTAAAAGACGTTTTGGCGTGATCTTAGGCTTTCCTAGCCACAGATGCTACATTTCATTTACCCAAAGATAAAAATACGTAACATATATATATATACACACACACACACACATACAAAACTTCTGTTAGCAGAAGTTATCTTCTAACAAGATGAGTCTGTGAGTCCAAATATGCCTTCCTGAATTAACATATCATTAAAAGTACATAATGGAACATTTTGAAATTAAAAATGGAGTATTAATGCTCTGAATACTATGCACATTTTCAAGCTAATGGAAGAAAACAAAGCCAATGCAAGAAAGTTTCTCTGAGCCTGCTCTGGAGGAATTTTATGTAGTTTTGTGTAAGACTCTACTCTGTGTATTTTACACCAGATCCTGCAAGAGACAGAGTCTCATTTAGCAATTACTTCTTCTCTTTCCTTTCTCATTGACAAAGAATCTTAGGGACAATCTTCTCAGTAAATTAGTTTAGGCAGCCAGGCCAACTGATAGCATTTGGTGATCTGTTTAAAACTTTTTAAACAGTAATTGAGTGAGCAAACACTAAAACTGGAGATTGCTTCCAAACCCGAATATTCATGGGTACTATAAGTAGCAAAACGTAACTGCTTTTTGTTTCTGAGAGTCTAATGGAATGAGTCACTAATGGCAGAGAGGAAAACCAAATGATCTAATTTGGGTATAGGGATTTCTGTTTGACAGGAAAGCATTCCTTTCTTATCAGAAAGGAATTATTGTAAAAAAAAAAAAATCATCAGTATTGTGCAACACTTGGTTCTTCCAAGGTTACTGAATGATTTCAGAGTGACCTGTTTTAGCAGCCTAAAATCTATGTGCATAACATTCCTAATCTCTACAATTGCAGCAAATGTGCGGGGCAGCATTGCAATATTAATCACTAACTCATCTCACTAAGAGCTAGCTAATGTTACTGCTAGATAATCTTCTGCTGGTTTCTAGAGCTGTTAAAAATGTATATTTGCATGTACAGTATTCTAAAAATGCCTGGCAGCAGTTGCCATGTTTCTCTTTTAATGTAAAGGATTTTCAAGCCTATCTCTGACTGAATTAATCATTTCGAGAGTGTTATCTTTCACCTTTGGCTGTGGCACATTCTGCTCTAATTCTGCTAAAGCCTTTTAGTATAATTTGAAATCATTTCATAGCATAGTCAAAGCAACTGTTAAGTGCTGGTGATGCTTTGCTGATGTATATTTGCTTCTGGAATTGCCCTTGTAGTTTGGCTGAGTACCATAGAAACTTTTGAAACTGCTTCTTATGGATTATTGTGCATCACAGGCACGTTTCTGCTTCTGCCTTCTACTGACGCTGATATTTTCATATGCTAGTGGATGATCCGATTTTACTGGCGTGGTTGAACAGTCATCATTATCTTTGTATACAGAAGAGCCTCCACCCTTAAAAAAATACTGTTTATATCTTATGTGCAGCCTTTTGTCTGCTTTGTATCACTGGAATATTTCTGGCTTCACTTGTGTCATTTATTAACCCGAGTGCTTCTGGTATCAACTATGCAAACCACTGCATATTTTGACAAGGTGCCAGTTTAAGTAGCAATAAGCAATCATGATAGCTTTTCTGTAAATACTTAAGAGATTACATTTTAGAGAATAGGCTTTTTATGCCTTAGTATTAATAAAACTGTAAACACTTCAGCTAGCTTTCAGCATGAGATAAGATACATGAGATAGTTTGGGTGGTGGTGTTTGCGAGTTTTTTTGGTAATGATTTTAGTAGCATAATTATTTTGATGTGAGATAATAGTGATGTCTTAAAGTATTTAAGATAATAGATTTCCCATTAAACATCTGGGAAATATCACCCCTTCAGCTGTGACTGGAAGCAGGTTGGCAGGATAAGCATGAACAGTGTTTGGAAACATGATCTATTTACATTGACATTGCCCTAGTGAGGCCGCACCTGGAGTACTGTGTACAGTTCTCGGCTCCTTAGTCCAGGAGAGACAGGGAACTTGCTGGGGAGAGTCTAATGGAGGGTACAAAGATGATGATAGGACTGGAGCATCTCTCTGATAAGGAAAGGCTAAGAGACCTGGAGCTGTTTAGCCTTGAGAAGACTGAGAGGGAACCTTATCAATGCTTAACAATATGTAATGGGTGGGAGCCAAGAGGATAGGGCCAGACTCTTTTCAGTGGTGCCCAGCATCAGGACAAAGGGCAGAAGGCAGAAGTTGGAATACAGGAAGGAAGTTCCATCTAAACATGAGGAAAAAATCTTTTCCTTTGAGGGTGACAGAGCACCAGAACAGGCTGCTTCTGTGGAGAGGATCCAAATCCTCCAGGACGCAATCCTGTGAAGCCTGGTCTGGGTGAACCTGCTTTCAGCAGAGAAGTTGGACTCCAATGTTTCCTTCCTACCTCTGCCATTCTGTGATTTTGTGGTCTCCACTTAATAATACAGAGTCCTCCCTCTCACTGATGACAAGAAAAACATTGCTGAAACAAGACTGAAGATGGCTTCTTGGCTTTGGTGATGCATTAAGCGTGTTTGCAACTGTCACATATGTGCCCATGGATCATGGGACAAGGGGAGAAGACCACTTGCTTGGTTTTGGCACATTCGAAAATAGATGCTATTTGAGAAGCATTCTGGCATGTCTCCCAGACTAGGTAGAGCTTGACCCACAGGACCAAAAGGAAAAGAAGTGCGTTGTCTCAAGTGTGTCACTAGTGACAGGCAGTTGTCACAGAGAATTCGGAGTCATGATTTACTAATATACATTAGAAAATCCGAAGTCACTGATGTACATTAGTATTTTATCTAAAGTAATTCCTGACTATCTGAGTGTTGGGTGGAAAACACCATTTTTCAGCAGCTCTGGCTGCTGCATCCTTGTGCCACAGTGTATGATGCAGGATGAATGTCCAAGCTATTGGCTGTCTCTGCGGCCTATCTGATTTTACAGACAACTGTTCACCATTTTTTCTGAAGTAAATGAACTAAGCAGAAGCATAGAGATGAAGAAGTATACCCATGCTTTCTGTTCTGCATGTTTTTAGATTATCTGATTTGATGTATTCTCTCATTGCTTTGATTGACAGGCTATAAAAACTGAGTGAACTTGGACAGGCACTGGGGATCTCTGTGAAATTCCTTGTGGAGCAGGGCAAGCTGCTTCTTCTGTATCTGTCAATAGCACATAGGAAGAAATACTGAGCTACTTCATACGATTTTGTCTTAAGGATAGCAGTTGCAGGTCTTCTGTGAGGATATAAAAAAGCCAAACACAAATCAAGTAAACTTCATTAGTACTTAAAAAACTATAGGTAAGACATTGTTTATAGACCATTGTATTATTGCAGTAACTTCTTCAGTAGGCTCTGGATGGAACGTTGTTCTAGCAGACAGAAATGAACTCAACATTGATCTATAAATTAGCAGTTGCCTAGTGACTCACCATCTCGGCACACTTGCTTTATGCAAACAAAAAATAGCACTATGCAGCAATGGATCTGTGCCAGTTTTTTGTGAGGGTCACTATCTGACAGCTTACAGCAATTTTTGATGTGAATTTTGACAGGGGGAGTAATTTGGAAATTGAAAATGTCAATGAAAGCAAAGAATTTTTCAGAAATCATCATCTAGGTACCTTCAGAGAAATATCACTATAAACACACTTCAAAGAAAAAAAAACTACACACACACACACAAAAAAAAAGGCCCAAAATATAAGAAAATAAACAATGTAGAATAAAATAGAATTGTCAGGCCACATATTAAGTGGACTAGGCATCATCTTAAAAGCAGATCTCAGAATGGGAAAAAATAATTTTAATGATTATCAGTCAGTTTAGTGAAGCTGTCTAACCCTTTTACTGACCATCCAAATGTTAAGGTTAAATCTTCAGATGGCACAGGCTTGTTGGGTTGCAGTGAAATTCATCCTACAAAATTATTTGAATCACCTAATTTAATGGTGACAATTCAGCAATATACACTCCAGCAACATACACTTTAATACAGCTAAATGCAAGCTGATACACTGGGGTTATATGGGCTGCAGCCATGCAGTGAGAAACCCTGTCTTGAAATTCTTTGACTCAGGAAAGGGATATAGTCATCCACAGCAGAGTACTCCAGCCTAAGTTCTCACTGTACTGCTGCAGTTAAATTAACCAATGAGATCAGTGGATTTATCAAGTAGATGAACACAGAGAATAAGACAGAGAAGGGATTTTTCTTTTGTAAGCAGCACTGACAAAAAACTGCTGTAATGTTCTGTTCATTTAAGTTACCTTCACTCTAGAGAAGGAGACCACAAACTCAATCATGGACTGGGAATCAGACCAGATGATAGACTGCTAGCAACTGCTTGTAATAAAAGCAAGGCTGAGACTGAGTTGTAGTCTATAGACAGATATGGGAAATTACAGCTGATAGCAGAGGGCTTTTGAGACTGACAGGGAAAAGCACAGCAACATCCAGCCACTGAAGTCTTAACAGCATATTGTAAAGTACAGTTAGTGGGGTTAGTGCTGCATCAGTACTGAATTCTTCTCTACCATTAATCTCAGAGGGATAAGGGTTAGACTAGAAATTGGCACCTGTGAAACCTCATGCAGGTATCTTCTTTATTAATTACAACTTTATATTTTGTTGTAATCTATCAATAATATCCAACCTGTTGAGCTCTTTAAAGTTTATGCTCCATATTTTTAAAATATGAATGGTAAATATGAATGGTAAATAATTTCTCCAAAAGGAGGGTCAAATTCCTTGTGCTTTCTAAAGCGGTTGTGCTTTCTAAAGGGGATCTGCAGATATAGGAATATGAGTGCGTTTCTGCTCTTAGTAGTGAATATTTCCAAGTTTTATAAGAGAACAAACTCTGCTTGCACTAGTACTTTGGAAAACATCAACTTTTTCTGTGTCCATCCTTTTTGCTTTTCTCTTCTCTTTATACCTCAAGGGCCTGAACTAAATCCATTGAAACAGAATTAGATTTTCCATGGGATGTGGTGTCACTATAGGCTCATGAAGTTGCAAGGGAAGTAATTTTGGTTCAAATCTGCAGTTTATGGTTATGCCTGTATCTCAACTGAATCCCATGGTATAGAATCATAGAATCATAGAATGGTAAGGTTGGAAGGAACATCAAGGATCATCTAGTTCCAACCCCCTGCCATGGGCAGGGACACCTCCCACTGGAAAAAGTCACTCAAGGCCTCATCCAATCTGGCCTTGAACACCTGCAGGGAGGGAGCATCTACCATGTCCCTGGGCAAATTGTTCCAGTGTCTCACCATGTATGATGGTAGTTTTGTGCCTGATGAATGTCAGAACCATTTAATGATCACATTCTTGCCTACAATTGGCTTTATTCCACACACAGGACATTAAACCCAACCACCAGAGTAGGTGTGACGAATCATATCAGTCTTATGAAGAATCCCTATGAATCATCTTCTCTCAGAGCCTGTATACACTCAGATCAAGACCAATAGTTACAAAGTGTTAGGGATAAGCAAACAAAAATATTCCAGAGAGTTCTTGAGCATATGCTCCCATCACATTGAAATGTCAGTTACCAGATGTGTCTAGAAAATATGAACCTGAAAAAGCACGACAGAAATAGCACTGGAAAATTGTGCCTAATACCTGAGGCAAAATAATTGCACCTGAAAACGACCATGAAATGCAGTGAGGAATTTTCACCTGCTTTTCTTTTGTTGCATTTCCCCATGGTGACCAGCACAGCTCTTTGTCTCTGAGGCACAATGGAAATTGAAAACTTGCTGGACTGGAACAGTGCAGTCAGCTTTCCAGAATGAAATAATACCTTAATGGGTCTGTCTGCATGGATAAAAAAGAGCCAAGCCATATCATCCCAGTCTGAGAGATGTGATGAGAAAACCTTTCTAAATCTGATACCAGCAAATCTTACTTGGGCTCTTTGCTGGGTTGTGATGTTTTTGGGGGTTTTTTTTGGTGATTTTTTGGTTTTGTTGATTGGTTTGTTGGTTTTGTTTAATTGAAGACACTTGGAAACATAATTCACAGAGCGAGGATATTTTGAAACTTATGTATCTAATCATTATTTTGATCATGTTACAGACTTCCTACAAAACTATCTTGAGGAAATCTTAAAAAAAAACCCCAAAAACATCAAATTTTTCTTTCTCTTCTTGTTTTCACAATCTTTTTCCCTCTGAACCACAGAAACAAGACAAATGAGCACCTCATGAAGTCACCTTATTCACCCCTTTGCTCCAGGACAGAATGGACTTTTTCCAAAACTTCCCCGTGTACTGTTTCTGTAACCTGTTTTGAAAAGCCTCTGGTAATTTCAAACTCAAAGACCAGTGGCAAATGTTAGCCCCAATGAACTGTAAAAGTGAGTGCAAAACAAAATGGTGGCATGCTCAAAGGTACTTTGATAACAAATTACGTTTTAGATTTTGCTGTAGGAGACCAAGAACATGGAATTTTCAAAAGCTCAGCTGACTATGTTAGGAGCTTCCATCATTTCTGTGAACAATTTGTGTAAGTTTATGTCCCATTACGTTGTGTAAGGAGTACATATCTTGTCCAAATTCTGAACTGCAGACTGATAGCAAGAAATGAAGCGAGTATGCTTTAGACTCATTGTAATAGAGGACACAATCACAAATGTATAGTTTTGAACAGGTTGATGCACCAAAAACTTCCACACATAACACCATTTAAAAAAAAAAATCTAACAGGAAAATTGTTTTCTTGTCATTTAACCATCACCAGGTTCCCACTTTAAAAAAAGTTATAACACAGTCTATGGGACTCAATATTACTTAAAATATAAAATCAGTATTGTGAAGGTTTGGGAGTTACCCACCCCCCACACT
>VWZE01018363.1:5238-26793 GCA_013396675.1 Eubucco bourcierii
GAGCTTCAATCCCCGGTGTGGGCGCGGGGCTGCGGCGGGCGGGCTGCTGGTACCGGTGGGGAGCGGGAGAACTGCGGCGGCCCGGCAGGTACGGTTGAGTCCATGGGGTGCGGGTCTCTGGGGAGCATAGCCTAGAGCGAGTCTCTTGCCGGTAGCAGAGACTTGGGGGGGCGCAGAGACACAGGAAAAGAACGGCCGCGGCGCCGTGAGGCTTGGCCCTGTGCCGCTGGGGCCCCTTTGCCCCACATCCGTTGGCGTTTTCCCTTGCTCCGTTCCGTCCGCCGCGGGCGGGGTCGGGTCGGCCGCTCGTCCTACAACACAGCTGCCCCCTCCTTCCCGGCCCCGAGTGGCTGCTGGCGGGCGGGGGGGGGCTGGGGGCCGNNNGGGGGCTGGGGGCTGTCAGAGCCGGGGCCGTGGGCGGAGCGGGGACGGCAGGGGGCGGCCGCGGCCCCGAGGAAGCGTGTCCGGAGTGGCGGCCGCGGCGGGGGGGATCCGCTCTGTGCCGCAGCCCCTCCGCGGCCAGCTGGAGCTCTGAGGCGGGGGCAGGCTTTTTCCTTCCAACTTCTGCTGCCTTCGCAGGTCTGGGCGCCGGTTGGTGCGGGGCCGCTCCGCGCCACTCTGTTTCAAATCTCCCTCGCGGGGCTGCCGCCGCGGGCAGTGCCCGCCGCCTGCGGCCGTTCCGGCGGGCAGGGCACGCTGCGGTGCCTCGGGCAGAGCTGGNCTCTCCCAGTGGTTAAGTGAGCAGCTGCAGGGACGTGAGCCTAGTGGGACCCTGCACTGAAGCTATTTATCAGCTGTAAGGCAGGGAATGAGATTGTGGGGGGTTGTGCTCCCTTCGTTCCCCTTCTCTTCAGGCTTAGAAGTCAGTGTGTGAGCCCTGCTGTGTATGTTCGTTATCACAGAATGGGTTGGGTCGGAAGGGACCTTCAATATCCAGTGCCAACCCCTGCTAGGGGCAGGGACACCTCCCACCAGCACAGGTCGCTTGAGGCCTTATCCAACCTGGTCCTGAACACTTCCAGGCAGGGGCATCCACAGCCGCCCTGGGCAGCCTGTGCCAGTGTCTCCCCACTCTCACTCTCACAATTTCTTCCTTATTCTCCAGCCTAAATCTCCCCTCCCCAGCTCAAAGCCATTGCCTCTCACCCTAGCGCTATAAGCCCTGGTAAGTAAGTCCTTTAGTGGAACAACCAACCAACCCTGCCTTTCCAGTTGTGATGACCTGGCCTCTCCATGGACATTGTATGCTGATAGCTGTAGCAAAAATGGGGATATTATTGAGGTCCAAAGTTCTTTTCGTACTCTTTTGTAAGTCTTTGGTTATAGTGCTTTGAAGTCTGAATGCTCTCCACAGAGCTGTTGACACTGGGGTAACAGTTTTGGTGGAGCATTTGTCCACAGGTGAAGATCCAACTGGATCGGAGTTAAACCCTTTTGATGCTAATAGTGTTGTGCCTGCGTGTGCATGGCTGGAAGGGGCTGAAAGGAAGGTGCTGTGTGAGGGATGGAAGGCTGACACAAAGGGTTTTGGCATCTCAGTCCTGAGTTCCAACAGCAGCTTCTGAAACCTATCACTGACAGGGAACAGGTAATAAGCAGCTAGGGATCAGACTTGGGTTAAGGCACTGGTTTCAGTATCCGCTAGCAAAGAGCTCAGTTGTGTTGGGTTTTCTTCTTGTAAAGCTGTCTCAGAGCAATTTTTAATTAAAATGGTGTAATTTATTGCTGCTGCATTGTTCTGTAGTGCTTTGCTCAGCTTTACTGCCTCGTTTTCCTGTTTGCCTGCATGGGGGTTGTGAGTGTTTGGTGTAGGTCTGTACAGCTTCACTTGTCTGGTTCTGATTCTGGACCTGGGGAGTTTGAAGTGACAAAAGTGTTTCTGTGATACAAACTATTAATAAAGTAAAGCAGCACATTGTCATCCTGTAATTAAGGGAATGGAGCATCTCTTATGAGGAGAGCCTGAGGGAGCTGAGGCTCTTTAGCTTGGAGGAGAGGAACCTGAGAGGTGACCTCAGCAATGCTGATAAAGATGTGCAGGTGAGTGCCAGAGGCTGGAGCCAGGCTCTGCTGGGTGATGCCCACTGACAGCACAAGGGCAGTGCTGGAAGCTGAGGCATAGGAAGTGCCATGGAAACTTGAGGAGGAATTTTTTTTGCCTGAGGGTGACAGAGCCTGGCACAGGCTGCCCAGGGGGGCTGTGGAGTCTCCCTCTGTGGAGATATTCCAGAGCTGCCTGGATGTGTTCTGTGTGATCTGCTCTGGGTGCTCCTGCTCTGGCAGGGGCTGGACTGGCTGAGCTCTGGAGGTCCCTTCCAGCCCCTGACACTCTGTGACTCTCTGATCTGATTTCATTAAAAAACAAAGCAGCATAATAGACTTGCCTGTTGCAGACCTGGGGAGATGGAAATGGCAAACTGTTTCTATGACAGAAACTATATTTAAAAATAAAGCAGCATCCTCTGGTGTGATGGTTTTTACAATCAGCAGATAGATTCAGGCCCACCAGCTGTAGGACAGACTCAGTTCCCTGGTATCTGCTGTGGCACACAAGTAGCCCTGAGAGGGATTCAGCCCAAGTGTTCTGCTTCATCTGCTGCTCTCCTCCCTTCAACAAGTCTCCGTTCCTGCTTGCTGTGGTGGTTGCTGTGTGCTGTCCAACTCTGGGGCTGGAGACCGAGCTGCTTTCTCCTGCTGAAATGGCAGTGTTGAGCTGAGTTTGATTCTTTGGGTTTACTGTGCCCTTCCCTTCTGCGTTTTCAAAGGTTATGGATCTCAAAGCTGCTCTCAGCAGTTGGTACCTGTGGCAGAGGAGCTTTTGTTGTGAGGGTGTCGTGGAGAATGGGTTAGACAAGGCTTTCAGAAATGGATGTGTTCTGTGTGCACACATCTGGGAGGTAAAGAGAGTTCTTAACAGCCAGGGCCACATGGAGGAGACTTGCAGGCTTCATTCTTTTGGAAATACACATTTTATTGCACTTCTGACTTGAGAAGTCTCCAGCAATTGCAATCAACTGAGAGTGAAGTTCTAATTTTATCACCACTTTTTGATGTGACTTAAGAAGTAGGAGCAAAGGCAGATCCCAAAGCCAGGCTGACTTGCTGATGTCTGTTGATGAAGTTTCAGTGGCAACACTGGAGAGAGCAGCACTCATTTACAGAGGGAAGCTCCAAGGATGATTGCATGAGTGGTTGTATTCAATAGGATATGAGCCATGCTGGGGAAATCCCAAGCACAAATCCAGGCTGGGCAAGGAGTGTGCTCAGAGGGCTGGAGCACCTCTCTTAGGAAGACAGCGTGGGACAGTTGAGGCTGTTCAGCCTGGAGAAGAGAAGGCTCCAAGGAGACCTCAGAGCAGCCTTGCAGTACCTGAAGGGGCTCCAGGAGGGCTGGAGAGGGACTTTGAGCAAAGGCTGGGACTGACAGGACAATGGCTTTGAGCTGGGAGAAGAGAGCTTGAGTGGAAATAAGGAAGAAATTCTTGAGAGTGTAAATTTAATGTAAGTAACAGAATTAAATTTAACAAAGTACCATTAATTCTTTAAATTAGGTCTATCAATATGAAAATGCATGGCATGGCAGTAAAAGCTTTCTGCAGTTGGTGCTTATGGGTTTCTCTTTTGTGTTCAATTTCAGCATTAAAATGTGGAAGGTCAGGAGCAATAGAGAAAGAATGGAGAAAATTACCAAGAACTTGGAAGCATATTTCAGTTCAAAAAGTGGTATCAGAAATACTGTGTGCAGTTGTGGAGCCCCCAGCACAGGAAGGCCATGGAAGTGTTGGAACCAGTGCAGAGGAGGCCACCAAGATGCTGAGAGGGCTGCAGCAGCTCTGCTGTGAGGACAGGCTGAGAGAAGAGAAGGCTTCCAGGAGAGCTTGGAGTGGCCTTGCAGGATGTGAAGGGGGCTGCAGGAAGGCTGTGGAGGGACTATTGACAAGGTGTGGGAATGGCAGGACAAGGGGAATGGGTTTGAAGTGTGAGAGGGGAGATTGAAAGTGGATGTTAGGAGGAAGTTGTTTGCAGTGAGGGTGGTGAGACACTGGCACAGGTTGCCCAGGGAGGTTGTGGAGCACAGAATCACCCAACGTGATCTTTGATCACGTTGGGTGATTCTGTGCTCCACAACCTCCCTGGAGTTCTTCTGTGCTCCACAACCTCCCTGGAGGTGTTCAAGGCCAGGCTGGATGAGGCCTTGAGTGCCCTGTGCTAGTGGGAGGTGTCCCTGCCTATGGCAGGGGGTTGGAACTGGCTGATCCTTGAGGTCCCTTCCAACCTTCCCATTCTGTGATTCTGAATAGTGACCTGCAGGCTCCCTGTCCTCAGCACTGGTGGGGCTATGGCTCCAATACCATGTCCAGTGCTGGGTGAAGAACTTGTACCTCACATCCAGTCTAAATCTCCTCTCATTTCTAACCATCCCCCCTGGCCCTGCAGGCCTTTGCAAACAGTCCCTCTGCAACCCTCTTGTAGCCCCTCTAGGCACTGGCAGGCAGCTCTAAGCTCTCCCTGGAGCCTTCTCCTCTGCAGGCTGCACACCCCCTACTCTTCAACCTGTCCCCACTGCAGAGCTGCTCCAACCCTCTGAACACTTTTGTGTGACCCTTGTCTGGAACCACTGTAGTAAGGGGACACAGGAAAGGGGATGGAGACAAGCTGAAGGGCTGTGGGGGAATATTTGGTTCTTTCATAGCCTAGGAGAACTCAAACTGCCATCCTAAAAGCTTGTTTCTGGCTTTTAAAGTGAATCCAAGACTCCTCCTGACTTTCAGAGCAGGCTTTGCTGTTAGCTGCCACACTTCTGCTGTTCTTGAGAGAGAAAATCCAAGTGCTGGTGGTGTGGCTTTTCTCTTCCTGTTTGGGAGGTGTTGATGTGTTTCAAGCAACATCTCAGCCGTGAGCACAGTTCAGTTTCACTGACCTGGCTTTCTGATTCACTCACTTGCCTGCATTGTTTGGCTGTAATTTGACTCCAAATTTCACTTTTTTTTTTTTTTTTAATAGGTAAAGAAGAGTCTCTGCCCTTACCCACTTGTCATAGTTGGTTGCATTCTGCTGATCTTCTAGGCTTCTGCTGGAGTGAAAGGTATCTTATGATTTCTGTTTGGGGGGATTTTAAATACCTTAGAATTCCCTGTAGGGATTTACTAAGTGAGCCAAGTTCTGTATCACTAAGGTTGGAAGAGACCTCAAAACTCTCGTCCAAGCCATTCCCACAGCCCTCCAGACCAGACCATGGCACCAAGTGCCACGTCCAAACCTGCCTTGAACACCTCCAGGGACGCTGACTCCACCACCTCCCTGGGCAGCCCATTCCAGCAGTCAATGACTCTCTCAGGCGACAACTTTCTCCTCACCTCCAGCCTAAACTTCCCCTGGCACAGCTTGAGACTGTGTCCTCTTGTTCTGCTGCTGCTTGCCTGAGAGAAGAAAGCAACCTCCTGCTGGCTACAAGCACCCTTCAGGTAGCTGGAGACAGCAAGAAGGTCTCCCCTGAGCCTCCTCTTCTCCAGGCTAACCAATCCCAGCTCCCTCAGCCTCTCTCCATAGGGCTGTGCTCCAGGCCTCTCCCCAGCCTCGTTGCCCTTCTCTGGACACACTCAAGCACCTCAATGTCCTTCTTCAATGGAGGGGCCCAGAACTGGACACAGGACTCAAGGTGTGGCCTAAGCAGTGCAGAGTGCAGGGGGAGAATGAGCTACCTGCTCCTGCTGGCCACACTCTTGCTGATGCAGGCCAGGATGCCATTCTGTTTCGACTTCTGCAGTGCTTTTGCAGTGACTGTGTTGAATGGGTATAGTTCAGGCTGTCAGATCTGTAATACTACACAGCAAAGAGCATATTAATGCCACAGTAAATATTTTGACTTTGAGCAGGTCTGAAACTCTTAATTTAAAGGTTTGTAATACAAACTCTTGTGTGAAGGTGACATGAGTGGTTGCTGGTTTCCTCCATGGGCTTCACCTCCTCTCTGAGTACTCTGTAAAGATTTACAAAGGGAGTGAAGGCCATTCCAAAGGAACATTGATGAGTTACTGTGGGGCAGCCCAGAAAGGGCCATTGTGTTTGGCTGCTGAGGTGAGAGGAGTGCCTGCTGTGTGTGGTAGGAGAGCAGAGGCTGGCGTGGAGCGGCCGTGGGACAGCTCAGCAAGAATTCAGCCTGGTTTGTTTGAACAGACTTGGGGAAGGTTTGTTTCTGTTGCAGTGCTGTCTGGTGCACTGTGCAAACACTGCCTGCCAGCAGCTCTGCAGCTGTCCCTACCTGCCCAGCAATGGCTGCAGGCATTGCTGGCAATCGATGGTCAGTAACACTTCTTAACTTCAGCTGCAGCTCCTGGCTTGGTGTCTGCATTTGATGTTCCTTACCTCTGATACACTTAACCTGGAAAGAGAAAGTCAGAAGAAATTGATGGCCTGGATCTGTAAAACCTCAACCAAGCTCAAATCCTCTTTCCTTCCTCACAGAATCCTCTTTGCCTCCTTGCCTTCTACACTCCTGTGCCCTGCTGCTTTTGGTTTTTTTCCTAGTTGTGGGGGAGAGCTGCGCCTGGACCTTGTCTCATTCTCAAGAGAGCAGAGAACTTAATTCTAGGTAGTGCTTGTGAGGTTTCACAGAGGAGAATTTCAGATGCTCCTTCTGTGCTTTGCACATCACACCTGCCTCTGAAGGTGGCATGATTTGTGACTGGGCTCAAACAAGAGATGCTTTGAAGGCTCCTGATTTCAGCTGGCTTGGCCTCTGGTGCAAAGACTGATGGGCAGGCTCTGAATGCTGGCAGAAGCAGGGAGCAATGTTTTGCTGGTTTTGGGTTTTTCTGTTTGGATTTGTTCTGATGAAGTACTGCTGCTGCTCATCTCTGTAATGCTTTATTAATTGTAGCTTGGCTCTTCAGAGACTTTGCTGTGAGGGAGCACTGCAGGAGGATCCTCTCTTTAAAGAGACTTCTTTGTCGGTGTCTGGGGTGTTCATGGTGTGTTTTACTTGAGGCTACATCTGCTGTGCTGCTCCTACTACTGTGTCTTGGTTTCTTCTCCCTGGGCTTTTCCTGAATGGTGTGATGTGATCTTTTAACTCACCTGGGTGCAGTTCTGGAGCCCCCAGTACAACATGGAAGTGTTGGAGCCAGTGCAGAGGAGGCCACCAAGATGCTGAGAGGGCTGCAGCAGCTCTGCTGTGAGGACAGGCTGAGAGAGTTGGGGCTGTGCAGCCTGGAGAGGAGAAGGCTTCCAGGAGAGCTTGGAGTGGCCTTGCAGGATGTGAAGGGGGCTGCAGAAAGGCTGGGGAGGGACTATTGACAAGGTCTGGGAATACCAGGAGGAGGAGGAATGGGTTTGAAGTGTGAGAGGGGAGATTGAAAGTGGATGTTAGGAGGAAGTTGTTTGCAGTGAGGGTGGTGAGACACTGGCACAGGTTGCCCAGGGAGGTTGTGGAGCACAGAAGCACAGAATGGGATTGAAGATCTCATTCTGTGCTTCTGTGCTCCATGACCTCACTGGAGGTGTTCAGAACCAGGTTAGATGAGGTCTTGAGCAACCTGCGCTAATGGGAGCTATCCCTGCCCATGGCAGGGGGGTTGGAACTGGCTGAGCTTTGAGGTCCCTTCCAACCTAAACCATTCCATGATTCTGCCTTGCTGCTACTGATGCAGGCTGTGTGCTCTGTGAGGTCGTTGCTGGGAGACTTCAGCACTGCATTGCAAACCAGGGTTAGGTAAGGACAGCTTCAAGGGAGCTAAGTATTGCTTTGGTGCTCTAGGTTTGAGTCTTCCCTTCTAACGTTGTCTGTGTGGTTTTCTGTTTGCAAAGCAGCACTTCTGGAGCAATCTTCTGCAAGAAAAAGATGCTCAGTTACCAGAAAATAAAACCAGGCTAAAAAAAGAAGCTTGGACCCTCTGAAAGATGAGCTCCATCTTAAATTGCCTGCACTGATGACAAAGCAGGGTTTAACCAAATAGTGCTTGAGATGGCTCTGTAATTAGTAGTGTTGTACAGCTAAATGGAACAGCAGCCCTCACTGCAAATTGC
Organism: Eubucco bourcierii; assembly: GCA_013396675.1. NCBI lineage: Eukaryota > Metazoa > Chordata > Aves > Piciformes > Ramphastidae > Eubucco > Eubucco bourcierii. The sequence goes on from VWZE01018363.1 coordinate 13,264, forward strand.
TGCTGTGGCTTGGGAAATGCAGGCTCCAGCTGTGGTGCTCTTTTTAGTGGCCTGCAGAAGAATTTGACTACAAAGTTTTAAGAACATAGTTTTTGTGTCCTTAATAACGTTCTGCAGTGTGTATTTAAAATGCATGATGCACTCTCTTACCACAGTGGAAAAGTGCATCAGCTTTTAATTTGCAATACTCCATTATCCTGGTGTGTGTGGCATTTAAAATACATATTCTTAGTGCAAGCTCTTCAATTCATACCAGGCAGACTTTTACATTCTCTATCTTCCTCCTGACAATAACCCAAAATAAGGCCCTGGTGATAGCAGACAGAGTTCTACATTCTGCATCCTCCTCCTGACAATAACCCAAAATAAGGCCCTGGTGATACCAGACAGAGTTCTACATTCTGCATCCTCCTCCTGACAATAACCCAAAGTAAGGCCCTGGTGATAGCAGACAGAGTTCTACATTCTGTATCCTCCTGACAATAACCCAAAGTAAGGCCCTGGTGATACCAGACAGTTCTACATTCTGTATCCTCCACCTGACAATAACCCAAAGTAAGGCCCTGGTGATACCAGACAGTTCTACATTCTGTATCCTCCACCTGACAATAACCCAAAATAAGGCCCTGGTGATACCAGACAGTTCTACATTCTGTATCCTCCACCTGACAATAACCCAAAGTAAGGCCCTGGTCATACCAGGCAGAGTTCTACAGTCTGTATCCTCCTCCTGACAATAACCCAAAATAAGGCCCTGGTGATACCAGGCAGAGTTCTACATTCTGTATCCTCCTGACAATAACCCAAAATAAGGCCCTGGTGATACCAGACAGAGTTCTACATTCTGCATCCTCCTGACAATAACCCAAAATAAGGCCCTGATGGTAAAAACAGACACTTGGGTTTCACATGGAAAAGCAGTTTTATTGCTTCCAGTTGCTCACAAAAGCAAAGATTCATAAATGAAATATTTTAGAGCGGGCTGAACATGTCCTGCAAACTCCTTTTGAGTTTGAACATTTCCATGTTGGATGTGAAAGTTCTTGTTCAGTTTCCAACTGCAGCGTCTTGTGCTTTGCAGGCAGTGTTTGTACACTGCCCAGGGAGGTTGTGGCTGCTCCCTCCCTGGAGGTGTTCAAGGCCAGGTTGGAGGAGGCCTTGAGTGACCTGTGCTAGTGGGAGGTGTCCCTGCCTATGGCAGGGGGTTGGAATTGGCTGATCCTTGAGGTCCCTTCCAACCTTCCCATTCTATGTTCTATGTGTAAGCTAAGACATATATGCTAATTGTGTGTGTCTATATGTAGCTATTTATGGGTAGCTAAGGTGTGAGATAACTGTTTGCTGTCTCCTCAGCTGACAGAACCTGTTTTAGCCTCTGTTTGGCTCTCAGCTTTTGAAGCTGAGCTGAACTAATCCTGTAACTGCTGTTCCATCATCCATCATTTAAAGAAACATGTCAAAACAGCAGGCTCTGTGGCACTGAGCTCCCAGAGGAGTGGATGCTTCTTGCAGGGCTGTTCTGGCACTTTTCCTAGTAGGATATTGCCTTATTGCAGCAGGAATCTGAAGCAAATCCCCTGTCTGGAGGAAAAGAGGAGGTGGGGGTGGGGGGAACCCCCAGCCAAAACTCCAGGAATGTCCTAACACAAACTTCAGCCTGGAGTCATAGAATCATAGAATGGTAAGGTTGGAAGGGACCTCAAGGATCATCTAGTTCCAACCCCCTGCCATAGGCAGGGACACCTCCCACTAGTACAGGTTACTCAAGGCCTCATCCAATCTGGCCTTGAACACATCCAGGGAGGGAGCAGCCACAACCTCCCTGGGCAACCTGTTCCAGTGCCTCACCACCCTCACTGTAAAGAACTTCCTCCTAACATCCAGTCTAAATCTCCCCTCTGCCAGTTTAAGCCCATTGCCCCTTGTCCTGTCATTGCAGGACCTTGTAAATAATCCTTCCCCAGCCTTCCTGTAGGCCCTGTTTGATCTCAGGGCTGCTTGGGCTCCTCTGCAGCCAGCACTTGTGTGCTGCAGTGACTGCACAGTGGTCACAGCAGCTGCTCTGAGCAGGGCTGGGGTGGCTGCACATCCCTGCTGCTGGCTTGCTTTACACACCACAGGTGTTAGTGCTTGTAGTATTAAACCTATTTTAGATCTCTAATTATCCCATGTTAATTAACTTAAGCTGCTGGATATTTGGGCTCACTTTCCCTGTGTGCTTTCTGAGGCACACAGAGAAGGCAATTAATGTTTAATGAGATCTGTGCACTCACAGATTTCTTTTCCCTCCTCTCAGCTGTTGAGTATGGTACTGGCTTACAGCAGGAGATCACTGCAGCTTTTCCAAACTCATGGAAATGTCTTTTAGAAGGGTGAGAGGACTGTGGCACATGTGTGTGAGGAGGAGAGGCTGAGAGCCCTGGGGCTGGGGAGCCTGCAGAGGAGAAGGCTGAGAGGGGATCTGAGCAATGGTTCCAAATCCCTGAGGGGTGGGGGGCAAGAAGCAGGGGCCAGGCTCTCTGCAGTGGTGTCCTGGGGTAGGACAAGGAGCAGTGGACACAAACTGCAACCCAGGAAGCTGCAGCTCAAGATGAGGAGAAACTTGTTTGGTGTGAGGGTGCTGGAGGCCTGGAGCAGGCTGCCCAGAGAGGCTGTGGAGTCTCCTGCTCTGGAGGCTTTCAAGCCCCACCTGGATGTGTTGTGTGTGCCCTGCCCTGGGTGATGCTGCTCTGGCAGGGGGTTGGGCTGGATGATCTCTGGAGGTCCCTTTCAGTCCCTACCAGTCTGTGACTGATTCAGTGCCTGGAGTGGCTTTTGAAAGCCAATGTGAAGAAAGCAAAGCAGGCTGCAGATACATTGGGAACAGATTTGCTTCAGCTGTGTTTTGCTTTCACCCAATACAGCATTTTGCACCTTTTCTTCAGTTTTCCTTCACTCCCTTAATTTGCATTCCAAGACAAGAGCTACTCTGAATAGGTCTGACTCTAACATCCCCCAGTTGTTAGTGCTGTTTAAAGGATGTCATCACATGCCTTAGACAAAGAGCAAGGCAGATGCCTGAGAACTTTGGAAGGGGACCACATGCAAACAATTTAGTGGATGGACTGTTAGGTCACTGCTATCAGCCCTGATTCTTTTGGCTTGGTACATCATAGGCTGGGGAATGATGTGGGAAGATTGGCTTGCCTAGGGAAGGTTGTTTATTGGCTTGGCTTTAGAAAGAAGGCAAAAATGTCATTATGTTGTGGTTAATAAGATTGCTGGAGTTCATCTTTCCTTGCCTGCAAAGGGTACTCAAAAATCCATGGATTGAAGCTTGAGGAAGGCAGATTGAGACTGGAGATGAGAAAGAGATTCTTGAGAGTGAGGCTGGTGAGACACTGGCACAGGTTGCCCAGGGAGGCTGTGGATGCTCCTGCCTGGAGGTGTTCAGGGCCAGGCTGGATGAGGCCTTGAGTGACCTGTGCTGGTGGGAGGTGTCCCTGCCTATGGCAGGAGCTTGGAGCTGGATGATCTTTGAGGTCCCTTCCAACCCATTCTATGAATCACTGAATCTGTGTTCTTTTTTTCCTCATTAGCAGGGGGTTGGAACTGGATGATCTTTGAGGTCCCTTCCAACCTTACCATTCTATGATTTAAACAGAAGCCACTTTGACTTCTCTGCTTGAATGCTTTAAATACTCCATACAAGTAATTCTATTAAAGAGCCTCTTGGCTGCAAGTGTTAATTTTCTAATTCCAGGTGGGTGTTTCTGTTGTGGTGTTCCCAAGGTTAACAGCAGTCAATGCTGCTGGCTGGAAGGGTCAGCACAGAAGCTGCTGGAGTGACTGCACAAGAGTCAACAAATTGTTTCCTATTTTGTGACTGTTTTTGAGAGCTTTTGGTTAGGAGTGGTCAGGGATTGGCACAGGCTGCCCTGGGAGGTGGTGGAGTCCCCATCCCTGGAGGTGTTGAAGCCTCTTGCTGTGGCACTTGGGAACATGGTTTGATGGCCATGGTGGGGTTGGACTGGATGATCTCAGAGGGCTTTTCCAACCCAAGCAATGCTGTGATTCTAAGAAAATAAAAGCATAAACTGATGTGGGAAGGATGTGGTTATCCTCTGCTGATTCTTCTGAGGTGTTTTTTGGTGATGTTTTTTTCCCCCTTCCTGACCAAAGCTTTGTTTCAGTTACCTGGGACAGTATAAGTCCATGGTTCTGTGTGATGGTTTGGGAGTTCCCTGCCCCCCCACTCTATGAAAATCCCCCAGACTAGTCTCAGGGGGCTGGAAGTTAAGGGCTGGAGCTCTCTTTACAGCTCAGCACAATGAAGAAGCAGAGATAGACACAACAGACAGGAACAGTGACAGAGATAGACAAGGTAAAGGTGATACAGAAACACAATTCCCCTCCCAGCAATCAGAGACCCCAGCAGGGGCTCCCAACCACCCTTCCACCTTCTCCCCACCCCTCTGCCTTACCCCAGGCTCTGCCTTACATGCAAGGTGAGTTTGGAGGCTGGGCCAGGAGGGTTAGAAGCAGAGTGCTGAGTTGGGTTAACAGCAGAAGGCAGCAGACACAGCAGCTCCCAGAGACTCTCTGTGTTATCTGTGCTTGTGGCCTTGTTCTTCCCCGTCTCAGCAAGCCTCTGAGTGCAGCACACATCAGCACTGTTTGCTTTGCACAGCCTAGAATCTCTTTTTTTAACTTCAAGTATTCCAATTAGCCTCAAACCAGCTCACTGTGTTTTGCTGAGCTGCTTATGCTGGTTGCAACTCAGGGTAAAGGAGAATGAAGTTTGTGCTCCCAGAGGTCCTACTCAATGTCAGCTGCTGGCAAACCAGCCTGAAGCAAGCAGCCAAAGGAGCTGCCTGCAGGACTGTGCCTGAGTCAGCACTGCACAGTTAGGTGCTGCTCAGAGCTTTTCCTGGCTGCAGATTCCTGGGGGATGCTGTTCTGGAGGAATGCTTTGAAATCTGGAGGTGTCACCATGTTTGTGGCCATTCAGAGATCTGTAGAGAGAAAACAAAAGATCATTTAGGTGCAGGTCAAAGTGTTTCCTGCAGCTCAGAGTGAACAAGAACCCAGGGGCATTGCTCCTCTTGTGGTGTCCATCCATGGGTCACCTGGAGGACTGATGGGTACCAGCACTTGTAGTGAAGAACTTACATGAAATGCTGTGGATGAGGAAAATGTCTTACAGGGGATCAGTGAAATAGGAGACAATTTTGCCTTGTTTTTAATTTCATGTGCTCAAGCTGGAGAAGATTTCTTTGCTGTGCCCCTACCCCTGCTGTTGGATTGTACTTCTGATAAGCTACCACCTGAGAGCTGAAATTGCTGCATTTTCAGCAAGGATGACTATCAAAGCAGGGCAGGAATACTTTGCTTTGTATGCCTGCAATATACTCCTGCAGCCCAGCAGGCAGCTGTGTGCTGGCTGCAGCCAGAGCAGTGTGGGCAGCAGGGCAGGAGGGGATTGTGCCCCTTGGCTCTGATCAGACTTCACCTCCAATCCTGCCTCCAGCTCTGCTGTCCCCAGCAGGAGGAGGACACAGAGCTGCTGGAGTGAGGCCAGAGGAGGCCACAAAGGTGAGCCAAGGGCTGGAGCAGCTCTGCTGTGAGCACAGGCTGAGGGAGCTGGGGGGGTGCAGCCTGCAGAGGAGAAGGCTCCAGGGGGACCTCAGAGCTGCTGCCAGTGCCTGAAGGGATCCTGCAGGAAGGCTGCAGAGGGACTTGTGCTGAGGGGGTCTGAGCCAGGCCAAGGAGGGATGGGTTGGAGCTGAGGCAGAGCAGGGTTAGAGTGGAGCTGAGGAAGAAGTTGTTCAGGATGAGGGTGGTGAGAGCCTGGCACAGGCTGCCCAGGGAGGCTGTGGCTGCCTCCTACCTGGAGGTGTTCAAGGCCAGGCTGGCTGAGATCTTGAGCAGCTGAGCTGAGAGATGTCCCTGCCATGGCAGGGGGGATGGAGTCAGTGAGGTCCCCTCCAGCCTAAGCCATTCTGTCAGAATCTGTAGCACATAACAGGTGAAGAAATAATCCCAGTTCTTGTGGTAGGGAAAGTGCTTTAAGTTTTCAGCCTCAGGAGCAGGAGAGAATTCCAATCTATGATGTCACCATGGGATGCTTTTGGGTTGCTTCTACTCTTGGCAAAATCAGGTCCCTTTGGAGAAGCACCTAATTGCATGTGCTCTGAGTGCTGTTTCCTTCTGGTCTAGCTTCTCTTTGTCACTGGTTGCTGTTCTCTGGTGCAGCTGAATCCATTTTTAATTACATTTTGAGGTAATATTTTAGTGCTAATGGTATTTGGTTTGTTAATTTTTGGGAAAGTGAAATGATTTTTAATATGGAATTAGTTGAGCTGAAACTTAACAGTGCAGCAAGCATGTAGAGATTGTAAAATGATCTCCTGCTTTATTAACAGTGTGCTGGGGGTAGCATTTGTGTTGCCCATGGTTTCTGGAGCTTGTCAAACCTTGCTTGCTTTCCACCACCCTCATTTATTAAATCAGAAAATGGAATAAAGATGGTCTCTCTTTTCTTGGGAGGGGGGAAGGAAACAAAGTGGGGTTTGTGCTTTTTATTGTCTTGTGGCTCTGGAGCTTTTCATCATTTTTTGGAGAGGTGCAGCTTCTGCTGACCAGTGTCAGGTTCTGCCTCCCACCAGTGTGCTGGAGCCAGTCACCTCCGAGGGCCTTGGTGCTGTGTTGTGATGGCTCTGATCTGCTGCCAGGTGGCATTGCAGTTCTGGAAGGTACCTCAGGAGTCAGGGCACAAAGCTGTGGTGTTTCATGGCAAATTGCAGAAGCATAGAAAGCATCAGGTTGGAAGGGACCCTCAAAGGTCCAACCCTCTGCAGACACCTGGGACACTTCCATCTAGATCAGGTTGCTCAGGATCCCATCAAGTCTGACCTTGAGTGTCTCCAGGGATGGGGCCTCCAGCACCTCCCTGGGCAACCTGTGCCAGTGTCTCACCAGCCTCAACCTGTGCCAGTGTCTCACCACCGGCACTACAAAGAACTTCCTCCTAACATCCACTTTCAGTCTCCCCTGTGACACTCCAAACCCATTCCCCTTGTCCTGCCATTCCCACACCTTGTCAATAGTCCCTCCCCAGCCTTCCTGCAGCCCCCTTCAGACCCTGCAAGGCCACTCCAAGCTCTCCTGGAAGCCTTCTCTTCTGCAGGCTGCACAGCCCCAACTCTCTCAGCCTGTCCTCACAGCAGAGCTGCTGCAGCCCTCTCAGCATCTTGGTGGTCTCCCCTGGACCAACTCCAACACTTCCATGTCCTTCCTGTGCTGGGGGCTCCACAACTGCACACAGTATTTCTGATACCACCTTTCTGATACCTCATTGTGAAGAACTTCCTCCTGATGTCCAACCTAAATTCCCAGCCCTTGTCCAAAGTCCCTCCCCAGCTCTCCTGCAGCCCCTTCAGGTACTGGAAGGCTGCTCTGAGGTCTCCCTGGAGCCTTCTCTTCTCCAGACTGAACAACCCCAGCTCTCTCAGCCTGCTCCCATAGGGGAGGTTCTCCAGCCCTCTGAGCAGCATTGTGGCTTCCTCTGAACTCATTCTGACAGGTCCATGTCCTTCATGTGCTGGCTGTTCCCTAGGTGGACACACTGCAGGTGAGGTGTGCCAGAGCAGAGGGGCAGGATTCCCTCTCCCCAGGTGCTGCCCACGCAGCTTTGGCTGCAGCCCAGATGGCTCAACTCAGTCTGATATTGTGACACAGATGCAAAGATTTTGGGTCTGTGCAGTTAAGTCTCTTTTCCCAGATGCCTTCAGTGTCACTGCTGTTTTCTGATAGCTCCAGAATGCAGTTGGGACTTGGGTACTTGTGTGGAAACTCTCTTCCTGAAGTTTTTTGGTGTTGTAGGGACTTGAGTAACTTTGAGGTGGCAGAACCACACTGGGTTGGTTTCTGTATAGAGCCAGACCTGGAGAGTTGTGCAGTGTGTACTCTTATGAAGTGAAAGAGAAGCAACAGCATCAAGTAGCAGCTCTGGCACCTGTCAAAACAAAGCTTCATGAGTGTTAAATTTTCTTACTAGAGCAGCAAGATTCTGCTTTATTGGGAGTTCCACTGTGCAGTTCTGGCTGCTTGCTGCTGCTAAGGCTCTGGCAGGCAGCTTTTTAACAAACCAAAGCAGGGTTTGCCACCATATTTTTGCAAGCATCACTTTTACTCATTTCTACTCTTTAGTATCCAGAAGGAAAATTCCAGAAATCTGGGGTTTTTTGGTAAGGATATTTTTACAGAGTATTCTTAGTGTGAAGTGATCTCTGAGCTACGACAGCATGGAGGGAAAAATGTGCCACTGTGTAGGAGTGGATTGGAGCTGCAGATACTTGAGGCATGTCTGAGCCATGATTCATTCTTTCTTTGTCTGCTTTGGTGAGCTTGGAGTGTGGCTTTTGATGGTTTGTGTCTTGGAGAGTCACAGACCTTTGCCATCATCCAGCCCAGCCAGTCTCAAACTGCCCAGGCTGCTGCTAAGCCATGGCCCTCAGCACCACAGCTCTGCCTCTTGCAAACACCTCCAGGCATGGGGATTCAGCCACCTCTCCCTGGGCAGCCTGTGCCAGTCTTAGAGAGCCCTTTCAAAGGAGAAATGTTTCCTAATCTCTGACCTGAGCCTCCCCTGGCACAATCTCAGGCCATTTCCTCTCACCTGTCATTAGTTGCTTGGGATCAGAGCCCAACCCTCACCTCAGTGCAACCTCTCAGGGAGCTGCAGTGCCCTCAGCCTCCTCTGCTCCACACTGAACCCCCCCAGCTCCTCAGCTGCTGCTCCCCAGCCCTGTTCTCCAGACCCTCCACCAACTGCATTGCTCAGCTCTTGATCTGCTCCAGCCCCTCAATGTCCTTGCAGCAAGGGGCCCAAAGCTGAGCCTGGGACTCAAGGTGTGGCCTCCCCGGTGCTGAGTGCAGGGGCACCAGCACTCCCCTGCTGCTCACATCGTGGATCCTTGTGATGGTTTGGGAGTTCCCTGCCCCCACACTTTGTAAAATGACTCAGACTAGAACTCAGCCAGCTGGAAGTGAAGGACTGAAGCTCTATTTACAGCTCAGCACAATGCACAAGCAGAGATCTACACTGTAGACAGGAATAGTCATAGACATAGACAAGGTAAAGGTGATACAGAAACACAACTCCCCTCCCAGAAACCAGAGACCTCAGGAGGGGCTCCCAACCACCCTTCCACCTTCTCCCCACCCCTGTGCCTTACCACAAGGTTTTGCCTTCCACACAAGGTAAATAAGGAGGATGGGCCAGGGGGGTTAGAAGAAAAGTGGTTAGTGAGGATTAATCAGCAGAGGAGCCAGAGCCCAGAAGCTGCCAGACCGCCCCAGACGCTGTGCTGTGTCCCCAGAGAGAGACAGACAGAGGCTGCCTTAGCTGTGGTTTGGTTTCTCTTCCCAAAACAAATCTCAGCAAGCCTCTGAGTGCAGCAGACATCACCACTGTTTTCTTTTCACAGCCTATAGTGTAATTTTCTCTATTAGAATATTCCAATTAGCCTCAAACCAGCACAGTCCTCATCCAGGCCAGGCTGCTGCTGTCCTCCTTGGCCACCTGGGCACACCTGGGCTCGTCTTCAGCCAACTGTTGATCAACACCCCCAGGTCTTTCTCTGCTGGGCAGTTTCCACCTGCTCTGCCCCAAGCCAGCAACCTTCATGGGGTTGCTGTGACCCAAGTGCAGAACCCAGCACTTGGCTTTGTTCAACCTCATAGAGCTGACTTCAGCCCACTGATGCAACCTGTCCAGCAGAGCCTTGCTGCCCTCAAGCACATCAACACTGCCACCCAGCTTAGTGCCACTGGTATGTGCAAAACCTTGAGCAGCAGATCTGGGCACAAACTAGGGTGCAATTGTGTTGTCCTTCAATACCAAATTTGAGCTCATTGAAGTTGTGACCAGAAGGGCAGCTCTGTGTACATGGAGCAGTCAAGGAGAGTGCTTTTGAGTAGTGATTCTGTCACTGACCTTAACAGAAGAAGGTACTTACAGACAGAGCTGTAAAGTTGGAGGCTGAGTAGCTGTAGTCTCTGTTTGGAGGATGCTAAGCATCCAAAATTTGCCCTCCAGTTTCATAGAATGGTAAGGTTGGAAGGCACCACAAAGATGATCCAGCTCCAACCAGGGCAGGGGCCTTAGGCAAGGAGACCTCCCACTAGCACAGGTCACTCAAGGCCTCATCCAACCTGGCCTTGAACACCTCCCTGGGCAACCTGTGCCAGTGTCTCACCACCCTCACTCCAAACAACTTTCTCCTAACATCCACTTTCAATCTCCCCTCTCACACTTCAAACCCATTCCCCTTGTCCTGCCATTCCCACACCTTGTCAATAGTCCCTCCACAGCCTTCCTGGAGCCCCCTTCAGATCCTGCAAGGCCACTCCAAGCTCTCCTGGAAACCTTCTCCNGAACTGCACCCAGGACTGCAGCTGGGGTCTGAGGAGAGCAGAGCCAAGGGGCACAATCCCCTCCCTTGCCCTGCTGCCCACACTGCTCTTGCTGCAGCCCAGCACACAGTTGCTGTCTGGGCTGCACTCACACTGCAGCCTCAGCTTGAGCTTTTCCTCACCCCACACCCCCAGGGCCTGTTCCTCAGGGCTGCTCTCAGCCATTCCCCACCCAGCCTGGAGCTGTGCTTGGCATTGTGCCTACCCAGGGGCAGGACCTTACACTTGGCCTTGTTGAATGTCCTGAGGTTGGCCTGGGCACAGCTTTGCAGCCTGTGCAGGTCCCTCTGGATGGATCCCTGCCCTCTAGCAAGTCTCTAGCAGCTGTACTGTTTTGAGTGGTTTCTTTTCCCTCCTCTCCATTTCAGTTTATCCTCTAAAGGTGTGGTTCCCCAGATTTTCTCTCCCCTTCATCCTTTCATTTCCAAGCAAGCCCTTTGTAAGCTTTCCTCCCCACTTCATTTTCTTTTGTTCTCTTGACAATTTTGTTCTTGAACTCCAAACAGCAGCAGTTTGCTGTCCTGTGCTATTGAAGCATTGGGGATGGCTTTTGTTTTGCACTGGTAAAGAAACATTTGTGATGAGCTGAGAGTGATCTGAAGAGCAGATTTGAGAGTAGGTCTTGTGAGAAGAGGCTCAGGGAGTTTGGATTGCTTAGTCTGGTGAAGAGGAGGCTGAGAGGAGAGCTCCTTGCTGTCTCTGACTCCCTGACAGAGGTTGCAGTGAGCTGCAGGTCTGGCTGTTCTTCCTCCTAAGAAGTTTTGAGAGGAGAGGAAATGGCCTCAAGTTGCAGCAGGGGAGGTTTAGACTGGACAGCTCTCTACAGCTACCTGAAAGGAGGTTGGAGTGGCCTGAAATTGTGCCAGGAGAAGTTTAGGATATTAGGAGAAACTTCCTTGCAAGAGTGAGGGATTGGAAGAAAGTGCCCAGGGTGTGTCTCCATTCCTAGAGGTGTTCAAGAAATGTGTGGCTGTGGCACTTGGGGCCAAGGTTTAGGGGTCATGGAGATGTTGGGCAGAAGGTCAGGCTTGATGTTCTTAGAGGACTTTTCCAACCTTAATGATTCTCTGATGGTGCTGAGCTGCAAAGGTGAGCAAAGCCTCCTACTTGTGCTGTGAGCAGCGAGCTGGAGCCTGATCCACAGCTGGGGTTTGTCAGTGCTGCACTGCTTCAGCAGTGCCATTCCACAGCCACCTCACAATTCTTTGTTGAAAAACAGGCAGCATAACTTTGGCAGATGAAGTCCTCTACTCAGCCCTGCCTTGCTGAGACCACATCTGGAATACTGTAACCAGTTCCAGCTCCAAGAGGGACAGGGACTGCTGGAGGGAGTCCAGTGGGGGCTGTGAGGATGCTGAAGGACCTGGCACATCTGTGTGAGGAGGAGAAGCTGAGGGCCCTGGGGCTGAGTAGCCGGGAGAGGAGAAGGCTGAGAGGGGATCTGAACTGCCCTCAGGAGAAGGCTGAGGGGTGGGGGGCAAGAAGCAGGGGCCAGGCTCTCTTTGGTGGTGCCCTGTAACAGGACAAGGGACAACTGGGATAAGGTGGAACCCTTGACATAAGGAGAAGCTTCTTTGGTGTGAGGGTGCTGGAGCCTGGAGCAGGCTGCCCAGAGAGGCTGTGGAGTCTCCTGCTCTGGAGACTTTCAATCCCCACCTGGATGTGTTCTGTGTGCCCTGCCCTGGGTGATGCTGCTCTGGCAGGGGGGTTACCTTCCCAGCCCTACCATCCTGTGATGCTCTGATTCTATAAACATGAGGAAGAATTCTTTTAATTTAAGGGTGCTGGAGGCCTGGAGCAGGCTGTCCAGAGAGGCTGTGGAGTCTCCTTCTCTGGAAACTTTTCCAAACCCACCTGGATGTGTTCCTGTGTGCCCTGCTCTGGCAGGGGGCTTGGACTGGATGATCCCTGGAGGTCCCTTCCAACCTCCAATATTCTATCATTGCCATGTAAAGGCTCTTTTGGAAGCAAACTATGTTACCTGTGCTCCCACACAGTGCTTCTGACCTTCAGGTTTGAAGGCAGATGTTGCTCCTGTCCTTGCTAGACTGAAGCCTGGTTCTCTTCTGAGGTCTGTGCCAACAGCTTTCCCATGTACTGACCTGGCTGGCTGCTGGCACAGCACTGCTGTGGGCTAGCCTTGATTTTCAAGAGCATGCAGTCCTTCACCTGGCAAAACCTTTTGTTGCTGCTGCACTGAGGGGCTGCAGCCGTGCAGAGGGCTCAAATGCCTGCAAGAATGTGGCCAGCAAGCTTCAGCCAGGAGAAGAGGATGTGTTCTGCACTTAGTTTCCCAGGTGGCTCAGTTGGATGTTTTGTTGTTCTGCTGTGTTCTTCAAAAGCCCCTTGCAAATCTGGAGGGCAGAAGCTTGGAGGAACTGAGCAGAAGGATCAAGTTCTGCTGTAAGTTGTTAGCTTTGCTGCTGCACAGGGAGGAGAGCAGGAGCTCGCTCACTGCTGCCTGTGGGGTGCAGGAACAAAATGCCTGAGCTTCAGCTCCTGCTGCCATTTCTGATGGCTGTGCTGAAGAGGGCATAACTTCTGGGGTGGAAAGGAAGAGAACAGGAGCAATCTGGACTGATAGGTCTTGGTTTGTCTCTCTGCTTTCCCTGCCCGCCCCCTGGCTCTTTCTCTCACTTCTCTCTCTCTTCCTCCCACCCCCCCATTCCTTTCTCTCTGTCTTTTCCTCCCTCCTCTGCCCCTCTCCCTCGGGGCCTGCCACCCTGCCCTCTTTCTCTTTCCTGCTTGGTTATTTGTTGTGTGTTCTGTTTGTTTGTGGTTTGGGTTTTTTTTTCACAATCCCAAGCACAAATCCAGGCTGGGTGGGGAATAGCTGAGAGCAGCCCTGAGGAAAAGGACCTTGGAGTCTGGGTTGATGAAAGGCTCAACATGAGCCTGCAGTGTGAGTGCAGCCCAGACAGCAACCGAGTGCTGGGCTGCAGCAAGAGCAGTGTGGCCAGCAGGGCAAGGGAGGGGATTCTGCCACTTTACTGTGCTCTCCTCAGACCCCACCTGGAGTCCTGTGTGCAGTTCTGGAGCCCCCAGCACAGGAAGGACATGGAAGTGTTGGAG
>VWZE01018364.1:0-11449 GCA_013396675.1 Eubucco bourcierii
CATGGAGTCATAGAATGGTTTAGGTTGGAAAGGACCTTTAAAGGTTTTCTAGCCCAATCCCTTTGCTGTAAGCAGGGACATAGAACGGTCCAGGCTAGAAGGGACCTCCAAAAGTCATCCAGTCCAACGCCCCTGCAGCCAGCAGAGGAATCCTCAACTAGATCAGGTTGCTTAGAGCCCTGTCCAGCCTCACCTTGAATCATAGAACCATAGAATCTCACTCTGCTCTGCTCTAGTTTTCTAGTTTGAAGCCATTGCCTTCGCCCTGTCCCTGCAGGCCTTTGCACACTGTCCCTCTGCAGTCTCCTTGTAGCCTCCTTCAGGTACTGGTAGGCTGATATTAGGTCTTCCAAGAGCCTCCTTTTCTCCAGGCTGAACACCCCCAGCTCCCTCCTCCTGTCCCCACAGCAGAAGTGCTTCAACCCCCTCATCATTTTGTTTTAGCCCTCATCTGGACCTGCTCCATCATTCTCATCATTCTTTGCTATCAGAAAATCACTCTTTGCCATCAGAAAACCATTCATTGACATCAGAAATTCATTCTTTGCCATCAGAAAACCACTCACCACTCATTGACATTAGAAATTCATTCTTTGCCTTCAGAAAACAATCCATTGACATCAGAAATTCATTCTTTGCCATCAGAAAACCATTCATTGACATCAGAAATTCATTCTTTGCCATCATAAAACCATTCTTTGCCATCAGAAAACCATTCTTTGCCTTCAGAAAATCTTTCTTTGCCTTCAGAAATCCATTCTTTGCCTTCAGAAAGCTATTTTTGTCTTCAGAAAACCATTCTTTGCCACCAGAAAACCATTCTTTGCCTTAGAAAATTATTTTTTGCCTTCAGAAAACCATTCTTTGCCTTCAGAAAAATCTTTCTTTGCCATCAGAAAACCACTTTGCCATCAGAAAACCACTCTTTGCCATCAGAAAACCATTCTTTGCCACCAGAAAAAACCATTCTTTGCCTCCAGAAAATCTTTCTTTGCCACCAGAAACCATTCTTTGCCATCAGAAAACCACTCTTTGCCATCAGAAAAAATCACTCTATGCCTTCATAACCCTTGTGCCTCCTGAGCAACTCCTCAGAGGCTAGAGGATTGCTCCAAATTAATAGAAATGAGGTTAAAAAAGCAAACTTTTCCTGCTGGCAGAGTTAGAAGCTTGGGCATATTGCTACAGTACTGGATTCAGGGGGTGGTGAGGGGAGGGGGAGATTCAAATGGCTCTTCCCTGGTTTCTTTGGGACTGCAGAGAGAACAAGGTTAGATCAACACTGAATGCTTCTGAAAGTGCTGTCCTGGACTGAAGAAGAAAGAGAGGCTTTGAAAAGGCTGAACAATTAAACAACAGGAAAAAAAAAAAAAGGGGTTTGAAAAAGGTGAAAAAATAAAAAACAGGAAAAAAAAAAAAAAAAAAAAAAGGGCTCTTTGAGATTTTTATCTGAAAGTTATCTGGTGAAGAAGCCCTTCAGAAACCAGCAGCAGCTGCCCTTCAGCTATACATTTATCTCAAGAACTGTGGCCATTTAATAATTGATGTCTGTAAGTGCCTGGCTATGAACATGCAAAATGAAATATTAAATAGAGTGGCTACCAAGTGGGAGGGCTCCTGAAAGGGAAGGAGTTAGAGCCGTGTCAGTCCCCTATTCCCAGGGAACAGCCCCTGAGATGTAGAGCAGAATGAAGGCAGGTGGGTGGGTAGGAAGCTGAAGAGGAGTTGGCTCACTGATATTGCAGGAGCAGCTCTGCTCCCTTGTAAAATGGTCAGTTTTGAGCCTCTCACTCCAAGAAGGGTATTTAGGTGCTGGAGTGTGGCCAGAGAAGGGCAATGAAGCTGGGGAAGGGTCTGGAGAACAGGGCTGAGGAGGAGCAGCTGAGGGAGCTGAGGGTGTTTAGTCTGGAGAAGAGGAGTCTGAGAGCAGACCTCATTGCTCCCTGCAGCTCCCTGAAAGCAGGTTGCAGCAAGGGAGGGGGTTGGGTTCTTCTTCATAGTTTCAGATGATAGAAGGAGAGGAATTGGCCTGAAATTGTGCCAGGGGAAGGTTAGGTTGGAGATTAGGAAAAATTTCTTTGCTGCAAGAGTGGTCAGGGCTTGGCACAGGCTGCCCAGGGAGGTGGTGGAGTCCCCAGCCCTGGAGGTGTTCAATAAATGTGTGGCCATGGCAGTTTGCGACATGGTTTGGTGGCCATGCTGTGTGGGGCTGATGGATGGACTGGATGGTCTTAAAGGGCTTTTCCAACTGAAACAATTCTGTGGTCCTGTGATCCTGTCAATGTGAGACACACAGGAAATCAAAGACTCCCAGCAGCTGCTGCCTTGCTCCCTGTACCACATTTAGCCCAAATGTTGACCAGGCACAGGCAGAGCACTTTTGGGGCCACTAACTGGTGATGTTGGTGGCTGAATAAGAAGAATGTAGCTGATGGAGATAAGAGCACAGGCAGAGATGTATGATGAACTTTCCTTCCTATCCTTTCATCAACTCCTCATCCCCTTCTGGTAGCCAGGATGCTTTGGAGAAAGCTGAGAGCAGTCAGCCTCAAGCCAGAGCAAGCCATGCCTATTGCCTCTGCTGGTAAGATCCATGGGCACTAATTGTGCACAGACTAAGAGAACCTGGGCAGGATGTTGATATGGATACCAGAGCTACACAGTGGCATAAAGAGCTTAGAAGTAAAGTTAAACCTCACACTCCAGAGCTCAGACAAATCACTGTTGGAAAAACCAAGCTGGAATTACCATGGGATAGAGATCACCACATTTCTGCTCCTGCTGGGAATTTCACATCTGTGTCTGGTAGAAGCAACAGTTTGGGAAGACTGATTATTGTTCAGGTTTTCCTGGTGTGATGCTTTGGGAGTTCCCTGCCCCCCCACACTCTATGAAAATCCCCCAAACTAGACTCAGCCAGCTGGAAGTTAAGGACTGAAGCTCTATTTACAACTCAGCACAATGGACGAGCAGAGATGGACACAACAGACAGGAATAGTTACAGACATAGACAAGTTAATGGGAATACAGAAACACAACTCCCCTGCCAGAAATCAGAGTCCCCAGGAGGGGTTTCCAACCACCCTTCCACCTTCTCCCCACCCTTCTACCTTACCCCAGGGTTTGGCTTACATGTGAGGTGAGTTTGGAGGATCAACCAGGGGCATTAGAAGCAGAGTGGTTAGTTAGGTTATTCAGCAGAGAGGAGAACACCCACTGGGTGGGTCCCACCAAGGGACTCTGTGTCTGTGTTATCTATGTTTGTGTCCTTGTTCTTATCCATCTCAGCAAGCCTATGAGTGCAGCAGACATCACCAGTGTTTGCTTTTCACAGCCTATAAGTGTAATTTTCTCCATTAAAATATTCCAATTAGCCTCAAACCAGCACACCTGGACATTCCTCCTCAAAGATCTGAGGTGAGAGGAGTTAACCTGTGTTTCTCATTTCCAGGATTCCTGATTGGAGTAGGTCTGTGGCCTTCCCAACCAGGCTGGTGGCAAGGAAGGGATCTGCCAACCCAACAAACTGTGTTTGTGGTAGATTCAACAGTTCTGGTAACTGCTGCCCTTACCACAAGCCTGTCACAGCAGTGCTGAGTGCCTGCCAGCCAAGGCTGGACACGAGCCCCACAGCCCACAGCTGTCTGGGAAACCCTCAACAAATGTGGAGCAGTGCTGGGTACTGGCAGTCAGATGTGGGATGCTGGATTTGACAGCTCTGTTCCCATGCCTCAGCTCTTCTCTGTGGCTTCATGGTGTGCAAGTGCCACATGGGTGTTTGTCCCATCACAGGCACTCTGCTTTCCACCTTTACATAGCTACCTCCATGGTGAGACTGTCCTGATGTCCTCCACAGAATTAACCAGGCTGGAAATGATCTTAGAGATCATCGAGTCCAACCTAACACCCAACACCTTCTAATTCACTAACCCAGGCACTAAGTGCCTCATGCAGCCTCCTCTTAAACACCTCCAGGGATGGGGACTCCACCACCTCCCTGGGCAGCCCATTCCAGCGCCAATCATTCTTACTGGGAAGAACTTCTGCCTAACATCCATCCTGACTCTGCCCTGGCACAGCTTGAGGCTGTGTCCTCTTCTTCTGCCCCTGGGTGCCTGGCAGCAGAGCCCAACCCCAACTGGCTACAACCTCCCTTCAGGGAGCTGCAGAGAGCAATGAGCTCTGCCCTGAGCCTCCTCTTCTGCAGGCAGCACACCCCCAGCTCCCTCAGCCTCTCCTCACAGGGCTGTGCTCCAGGCCCCTCACAGCCTTGCTGCCCTTCTCTGGACACCTTCCAGCACCTCAACATCTCTCTTGAACTGAGGGCCCCAAAACTGGACACAGCACTCAAGGTGTGGCCTGAGCAGTNTAGCCTTGCTAAAACTCATGGCATTGGCTTGTGCCCACCCACCCAGCCTGTCCATGTCCCTCTGCAGAGCCCTCCTGCCCTCTAACATATCCACACATGTTCCCAACTCGGTGTCATCTGCCAAGTGACTGATGCTGGACTCAATCCCCTCATCCAGACCATCAATGAAGATATTAAACAGGACTGGTCCCAGCACTGATCTCTGAGGGTCACTGCTGGTGCCAGCTACCAACTGGATGTGGCACCATTCACCACCACTCCCTGTGCCCAGCCATCCAGTCAGTTCTTAACCCAGCACAGAGTGCCCCTGTCCACCTCCAAGAACAGGCACTGCCAGCAAGTAACTCCAGGAGTTTAGTGCTGCAGTAATGTGTGTGGTGAGATAGGAGCAAACGCAGACATAGGAGCATGAGATCCCTGCAGAAGAGAGAGTTGTGCCTTTCCCATGGGGTACACTGCAGCCATTTCCAGCAGGCAGCAGGTACTGGTCAAAATGTGGGATTTTCAGGGAAAAGTAGACATTAAAGCTCTCTCCCAGCCTCAACAGTTCTATGATTCTATGGTTCTACTGCATTGGAACAAGAAGAAATGACCTGAAATTGTGCCAGAGGAGGTTCAGATTGGATACTAGGAAAATTTCTTTGCTGCAAGAGTGGTCAGGGATTGGCACAGGCTGCCCAGGGAGGTGGTGGAGTGCCCATCCCTGGAGGTCTTCAAGAAACCTGTGGACATGGCACCTGGGCTACATGGTTTGATGGCCATAGATTGACTGTTGGATTCATCGATCTTGGAGGTCCTTTCCAACCCAAACACTTTTATGGTTCTATGACCATGAGCAGAAGAAGGCATCAGGTCTGGACCCAGCTTGGGCCCTGTTTAGATTCTATAGTTCAATTTCACACCTCAAAAAGTATTCCCTTGAAAGCAAGAAGAGGCTTTGGAATCCCATTTCATAATGCCAAACACTCATCTGGCTGAAATCTCCCTGAACCCACCCCAGCAAGCTTCCAACCCACTCAGATATGTCCTGTTTAGTCTGAAAATGAGAACCTCCTTCATCTGTTTGCCCTCCAACTCATAACTGCCCTGAATCATCCCCAGCCAACTGGAAACTCATTATTTTCTGCATTTACTTCCAACTCCAGGATTAAGAAAATGACTCCAGTACTATGACATCCATACAATGAAATGGTTCATTTTCCCATCCCTCTGCTTGGCTGTGCCAAGCAGGGCAGCTTGGATCCCATCACCATATGGAACACATCTCTGCCTGCACAAAGCTTGAACGTGACAATTAGGGATGGGATGGGTTTTCCCCCTGCATCCCATAAGCAACAGAACACTCTGGAAGTGTTTACTGGGGTTGTGTTGGCAGAGAGAAGGCTTTCATCAGCCCTTTCTACTGGGAGCTTTAGGTGAGGTAGAGGAACCTATGTGGAAGCTGTGACCCAAGGCATAGAATGGTTTAGGTTGGAAGGGACCTCAAAGCTCAGCCAGTTCCAACTCTCTGCCATAGGCAGGGACACCTCTCACTAGAACAGGTCAGTCAAGGCCTCATCCAACCTGGTCCTGAACATCCCCCTGGGCAACCTGTGCCAGTGTCTCACCACCCTCACTGCAAACAACTTCCTTCTAACATCCAGTCTAAATCTCCCCTCTGCCAGTTTAAACCCATTTCTCCTCCTCCTGTCATTGCAAACCCTTGTCAATAGTCCCTCCCCAGCCTTTCTGTAGCCTACTTCAGATCCTGGAAGGCTACTCTAAGGTCTCCTGGAAGTCTTCTCTTCTCCAGACTGCAGAGCCCCAACTCCCTCAGCCTGTCCTCACAGCAGAGCTGCTGCAGCCCCCTGAGCATCTTGGTGGCCTGCTCTGGACTGGCTCCAACACTTCCATCCCTGGGTGTGTTTAAGATCAGGCTGGATGAGGCTTTGAGCACCCTGGTGGCAGGTGTCCCTGGTTGGAACTAGATGATCTTGAAGCTGCCTTCCAACCCAAGCTACCTTCTATGGTTTTCCTAGACACCTCTCAGAGCTGAAGTGAAGCCTGATTCTTTTAAAGCCACAGGAGAGCTCCAGCTCAAAGCTCTCTAATACACATCACCCCAAAGCTTTCTGAAGGTAGCAGCCTTTGTTCCCCATCCCCTTTGCATTCTCCAGTAAAGCAGCACCAGGAAGGTTTCAGCTGCAGAGTGAGTGCTTGGCACAGTGCAAAGAGCACAAAGCTCTCTACCTCGAGCTGCTGCAGACCCTGCTCATCTCTTGTGCACCTTCCAGCAGATGACCCCTGGAGAGAAGGGGTCTCTGCTCTGCTGGGCAGACTGTGCTGCCAAAGCTGAGCAGCAGCAGCAGTTGTTTGCACAGAGCTGGACGTGCCAGAGGAGTTAATCTGAGCTGCTTTGCACTTGATGAACCAAACCTGACCTTCTCTTTTGCAACCTCCTGAGATGACCTTGATCTTATTCCTTTTCCCATTGCTCCTGAGGATGGGTTACACCCCTGGTTCTGGACTCTGTTTTAAGTCTCCCATGAATAACAGTGTCAGATCCTCACAGAGCTATCTCAGGAATGTGGCCAGGCTGATCTTCATGCTTACTCAAGGTGACATTGATTCATTCTCTCTCTGTCTGGCCAGATTACATTATGAGGATGTGCTTCATAACATCCCTGCATATTCACCACTACCACCTGGATCCTATCCCTGACCTCCACCTTTGGTAGCCCGCCTCTTGGGGGGTTAGAGCTTTCTCATCAACAGAACATGCAAACAGAAGCACTTAGGTTTTGGGAATAGGCTGAGAGATTGCATTTAGAGGAGCATCAGAGGTCAGGTTTCAAACTGAGGTCCTGTCCCCAAGGTCCAATCACTTTGTGCTCGCACACCAATGCAGAAACCAGGATGACTTCCAAGCAAGGCAGAAGAATTAGAGAATCATAGAACTGTTTCATTTGGAAAAGACCTCTAAGAGCACCAAAAGAGATGGAGATGTGAGGAAAGGAGCATCTCTTTTACAATCAGAGGCTGTTCAACATGGACAAAATCAGGCTGAGAGGGCATCTCCTCCTTACTGTTCATTACTGTTGTGGAGCAAGGTGGGGCTCAGTCTCTTTTTTTAAGGCACAAGTGATAGGACAATAGGAAACGGTCTCAGGTTGTATCAGGGAAGGTTTAGGTTGGACATGAGGACCAATTTCTTCCCCAGAAAGGTTGTCAAGCCCTAGACCAGGCTGCCCAGGGCAGTGGTGGAGTCCCCATCCCTGGAGGGGTTCTGAAGCTGTGCAGATGTGGTGCTGAGGGCCATGGTTTAGTGGTGCCCTGGCAGTGCTGGGGTAGTGGTTGGATTGGATGATCTTCAAGGTCTTTTCCAACCAAAGCAATTCCATGATTCTAATTCCATGATTCCAATGGGGGGGAGGGGGGCAAGAAGATGAGGTTGGATTCCTGTCAGTGGTTCCCAGAGACAGAACAAGGGGCAAAGAGCACAAACTGGAACCCAGGAGGTTTCACTTGAACTTAAGGAGAAACTTATTTGTTGTGAAGGTGCTGGAGACTGCCCAGAGAGGTTGTGGAGTCTCCTTCTCTGGAGAGCTTCCAACCCCAGCTGGGCACTGTGCTCCTGGGCAAGCTGCTGTGGGTACCCTGCTTTAGCAGGGCAGTTGGACTAAATTCATAGATTCACTGAATGGTTTGGGCTGGAAGTGACCTCACAGCTCACTTAGTTCTAATCCCTCTGCCATGGGTAGATGACCTCTGGAGGTTTCTTCCAACACCTACCATGCCGTGATTCTCTAACCATCCCCAAATTCAGAGGTGAATTGCATCTCCAGTGATTTGCAAGGACATTGCTTTCATGTCCTATGGGACTGCAGCCTCTTGCCTGTTCCTGTTCTGCGCCCACAGCACCTCCTGAGTATCTGTGCTCAGGGCAATGTTGCAGAAGAGATATTTCTCCTTAACCACAGAGGTTGATCTATTTGTAATCCCTGACTGAAAAATGTTCAGGCAAAGGACAAAGGTTGGTGACACAGCTCCAGGTCTTTGGTTTTAGCAGGCTTCTAGGAAAGAGCTCAGATAGAGGATTCAGCTTTGGAACAAGGAGAGAAAGCAAAGGAGAAAAAGGCAGATAGACATCTGGAGTGCCCTCTCCTCAGGCTGACCTAGTTATGGTGCTTGGGAAGGGCACTGAAATCCTGTTCAACAGGAGGAGCAAGCAGCTGAGGGCTGCATTCAACCTTGGAGTAAACAAACACTGCTCTCACCCTGTGAGCTCTGCACTTCCCACCAGGTCTCCATCTGATCATGGTCATCAAGAACTGCAAAGCTCTCATCCACCCATGGAAGCAGCAGCCTGCAGCAAGCCCTCACACCCCTGTGATGCCAGCAAAGCCCAGATGCAGCATCCCTGTGGCCAATTTATGTGCCCACAGCTGATTTACATGCCCATGGCTGATGGAGGGCAGCTCTCCCCAGCCCAGCTCTGCGGCTCCTTCTGCGGTTCTTGTAGGCAAACAATAGGGAGGCCAAACAGGCAGGCAGTGCCTCTGCCAAGGGAAACAGCAGCCCTACCTCCTCCCTGCTCCATGTGTGGCCCTTGTGACGTGAGTCTTGTGGCAGTGACATGCCACACCACAGCCTGTGTGAAAAAAGATGCCAGGGTAAAGCTGTGCCCTGCTCCCTCCTGTGTGCCCAGCTTCTGCCGTGGGTGTTCTTCACCACGGGGCAAAGGAGGCTTTACAGGAAACTCACAGCAACACACAGCTGAGCCCAGTCACACAAAGCTCCTGCCACTGCATGGTCACTTGCTAGGGACAAGGGCTACCAGGCTCTTCAAAAGGCTCTGCCAACCCAGTTGGGTGTTGGTTTGAGCCAAAGGGTGGCAGTGAGGTTTGTGCTTGGAGCTTTTGCCCGGGCATTGAATAGAGGAAGGAGAGCAGATAAAGGCTGTGTCTGTCAGGGCATGAATCTGAGGTCTGAGGCCACCTTCTTACAGCTTGGGTGAGGGAATCCAAGGTAGAAGGACATAAACACTGCTTTCATTGTATGGCACTGCTCAGGGCAGTGTCTCCAGCCTAGGTCAGAGAAGCAATTCCAGCTCTCAATAGAAGTCCTTTGAGCGTGGAGCAGGGAAAACATCAAACCCCCTTGGAAATAAACTGAAACTCCTGTTCCTTGCCTGCTTTCCCCCAAACACTGACTAAAAGGCTCACCTTCCAGTGAAATAACTGCTGAAACATCAGCACAATGCCTGCGAATCAAACCTATTTTTCACATTGGAAGAGCAGCAACTCAAAGTGATGCCCACAGGACTTTCTTTGCAGGTTGAAGTCCATCCACAGGCTGCCCTGGGAGCAAAGTGCAGGTTTGATTAGAGACTGCCAAACAAAACTGCTGGGATTGTGTTTGGGTTGGTTTTTTTTTCCCTTGTTTGTTTTTGTTTTTTTTTAATACTCTACTTTCTTTCAAGCTCGCTACTAAATAACCTTTTCCCCAAACCAATTTCAATTTCAAATCCTGTTCTTTACAGCAGAAGATGACAGCCTGAATGTTTCCTGAGACCTGCCTTTTGTTCACTTAAGGTCACACCTTGTTTCTAAAAGGCAGCATTTGGTAAAGCAAGTTGCTCAGGGTATTTTGGCATGGAGCTTTCCACTTGTGAACAGGAGCATAACACAGACAACACGGAAGGGAGCTAAAAAAAACCCAAAATGCATGCTTTGGAAACTTGTGGGTTGCAATCACGGTGCTGGTTCAGAGAGGAGTTGAATATTTCTTGCTCAATGCATAGAACAAAGCAGGGGAAATTATCTCTGATTTAAAAAATAAGGGTGGGGGAGTGGATGGCAGAGGCATGAATTGCTGAACTGAAAAGCAAAGTCCAAGTGAAGCTGCTAGCCCCTCAGCAAGAGGTCAAAGAGGAGAAAGTTAGCTGCACGCAGACAAAACAAGCCTCAACATCTCTATCAGGGAGGCCTTGGAGAGATGTTGCCTGCTGCAAATTTCACCTCCCAGGTCGGTGTCCTTCAATTCATGACCAGGACAATTTGTACTGTTAATTTGGCTCTGGGATGTGCCCTCTGGACTGAGAAGAAACTCTGTGTTTGCTCTAAAGAGCCTCCCAATCCTGATAAGAGCTGCCCTTGGGACAGTCCCAGCAGTCTCCTACCCAACCAGACCTCCTGTTAATCCTCAGCAGCACCCCAGAAAGTAATTATTTTCCTATCAGGTCTTAAGACAGTTCAAAATCCACCAGTAAACTGCAGCACATTGTGCCAGACCAAAGATCATTAATATCTTCACCCTTTCTACCCCCAAAGCTAATCTTGCTCAATTTTTCTTCATTACAGGCACAGAAAAGTCCCAATCTAATAAAAAAATAAAGGCTGAGGAGCAAAGAGAGGACTTCAGATATAAACATTGAAACTTCTCATGCTCCTTCAAGCATCTTCACACAACCACAGAATGCATTGAGCTGGAAGGGACCCTCAAAGGTCATCTTATCCACCCCTCCCCCTGCAGTCAGCAGAAACATCTCCAACTGGATCAGAGCTCCAGCAAGTTTGACTTTGAATATCTTTGGGCAACCTGTTCCAGCATTTCACCACTCTCATTGTGCAGAGCTTCTTCCTTATGTCCAACCTAAATCTGCCCTGCTCCAGTTTCAAACCATTGCCCCTCATCCTGTCACTACAGAGCCTTCTACACTGTTCCTCCCCAGCCTTTCTGTAGGTCACCTTTGGATACTGAAATGCAGCTCTAAGGTCTCTCTGGAGCCTTCTCTTCTCTAGGCTGAACAGCCCTGAGTCTTTTAGCCTGTCAGTTGAGTCAATTAGCCTCTAAACAGCACACCTCATAAGACAGGTGCTCCAATCTTCCCATCACTTTCACTACCTCCTCTGAACTCTCTCCAGCAAGTCCAGGTCCTTCTCATGTTGAAGCCCCCAAGAGTAGTCTCCAAACTTTGTTCGGGTCTGGTGCTATTTGGGGTTCATTCTGCAGCAACTTTAAGTAAAGAGAAAAAAACCCAACAAACCCAAACACCCAAACAAAAAAGAAGAGGGGAAAAAAAAAAAAGGAGAAAAAAAA
>VWZE01018364.1:37055-47310 GCA_013396675.1 Eubucco bourcierii
GCTGGAGGTGAGGAGAAAGTTCTTGCCTGAGAGAGTCATTGACTGCTGGAATGGGCTGCCCAGGGAGGTGGTGGAGTCAGAGTCCCTGGAGGTGTTCAAGGCAGGTTTGGACGTGGCACTTGGTGCCATGGTCTGGTCTGTGGTAATGAGTTGGACTTGATGATCTTTGAGGTCCCTTCCAACCTTTGTGATACTGTGAGACTGTGATACTGTGATACTGGGATACTGGGATACTCTGATACTGATACTGTGATACAAAGCACCTCAAAAGAAACTTCATTTTTTTCTGAACAAGCCAACACCTCTGGCTGCAAGGAAAGTCCAAATTTCCCCTTGTCATCCACCAGCACCTTCCGGGTGTGTTTAGATGGCTTCACATCCCAGCTTTTTTAGATGCTAAATTCTGCCCCAGCTCACTGCACAGAGCATGGTTTCCTGCCAACCCTCCTCCCAGCCATGATGCTGGGTGATGCCCTGCCCTGAACGTGGAGGAGCTGCAGCTTTCACGCTCAGGTTGGCATCTCTGCTCCTCCCAGAGCAGGTGCCAGTGGGCTGGTTTGCAGAGTCATTAAGAAGCAGCTATCCCATGTCCTCAAACAGCAACCTGGATGCTGCTACATGAGTAAATGATGAAGTTACACATTAGGTCGTAACACTGCAGGACCTCTTAGGAACAGAAGTGCCTTTGTGACCAGGTAGGTTACTGAATAACCTCCTCCAGCCCCATAAAAAGCAACCAGCAGGATGGAGCTTTTTTTCCTTCTTTTAAAGCAACATCTGCTTTATATGCAAGTCAGGACCTTGAGGATCCTTTCTCACAACCTATCAGCCAAGCCCTAAAACATCCTCTGTGTCCCAAGACAAAGGGATCTGAGACCTTGCTGAGAAATACAGGAGCAGTAGCACCAAGAAGGGGAATGGACACAAACTGGAACACAGGAGGTTCCTCAGAGGGTTGGAGCAGCTGCCTATGGGGTCAGGTGGTCAGAGTTGGGATTGCTCAACCTAGAGAACAGAAGGCTCCAGAGAGAGCTTAGAGCAGCCTTCCAGTACCTGAAGGGGGATGCAGGAGAGCTGGGGAGGGACAAGGGCTTGGTGCACCAGGATGAGGGCCAAAGGCTTTGAGCTGGAAGAGGGTAGACTGGGACTAGAGATTAGCAAGAAATTCTCTGTAGTGAGGGTGGTGAGACACTGGCACAGGTTGCCCTGGGAGGCTGTGGATGCTCCCTCCCTGGAGGTGTTCAAGGGCAGGGTGGATGAGGCCTCGAGCAACCCAGGCTAGTGTAAGGTGTCCCTGTCCATAGCAGAAGGGTAGGAACTGGATGATCTTTAAAGTCCCTTCCAACCCAAACCATTCTATGAATCTCTAAACAGAAGGGAAAAAATCTCCACTTCAAGGGTGACAGAGTCCTGGAACAGGCTGCCCGGGGAGGTGATGCAGTCTCCATCTCTGGAGATATTCAGAAGCTGCCTGTGTGATTTACTCTGGGTCACCCTGCTCTAGTAGGTCTCCTGAGGTCACTTCCAGCCCCCTCCATCCTGTGGCACACCCCAGTCTATCCATCTCTGGGTGCTTCACACCTTCTCATTGCCTCCCTGGACAGCTAATCGGGAAACAAGTCAGAGGTTTTCCTTGCAAAAAAAACAGAGCCACTCTGGAGGAGGGAGAAGAAAACACAACCCATGTGTACGTGTGGTCATGCTGCAGCTCATCTACTGGCATGAGATCTCTCAGTTAACAACCTCCAGGTCAAAGCTTGACCTTTCTCCAGCCCTCAGCAGTGGGATGGATTCGGTGATACGAGTGACACAACAGCACTGGGCAGTTGTTGACCGGCCCCAGCAGAAGGTGTACATAACCTCTCAGCCCTTTCCTGTCCTCCACCAGCCACTGACTACACCACTGCTGAAGAGCTTGACATGGCTATTTATCACAGGAGCATTTCCCAATCACCTGCAAACCCACTGGAGAGGAGCCAAAACTGCTCTAAGTACCCAGTTCTGGACCCTGCCTGCAGGTCTCCACCGAGCACATCTGAACGCTCCGAGGTTGCTCCATTTTTCTGGTGCTTTCCCATTTGCTGACTCCTCTGGGCTACCTCCCTCCCAGTTTTCTCCAGCTCTGCAATAACAGTTTTTGATTATGGATTAGCCACAACAGAGACAGAAGCATGCACTGAAAAGCAGCCCTGAGGAAAAGGACTTGGGGGTCTGGGGTGATGAAAAGCTCCAGATGAGGCTGCAGTGTGAGTGCAACCCAGAGAGCAACTGTGTGTTGGGCTGCAGCAAGAGCAGTGTGGGCAGCAGGGCAAGGGAGGGGATTGTGCCCCTTGGCTCTGCTCTCCTCAGACCCCATCTGGAGTCCTGTGTGCAGTTCTAGAACCCCCAGCACAGGAAGGACATGGAAGTGTTGGAGCCAGTCCAGAGGAAGCCACCAAGATGCTGAGAGGGCTGCAGCAGCTGTGCTGTGAGGACAGGCTGAGAGAGTTGGGGCTCTGCAACCTGCAGAAGAGAAGGCTTCCAGGAGACCTTAGAGTAGCCTTCCAGGATCTGAAGGGGGCTCCAGGAAGGCTGGGGAGGGACTATTGACAAGGGCTTGGAATGACAGGACAAGGGCAATGGGTTTGAAGTGGCAGAGGGGAGATTGCAAGTGGATGTTAGGAGGAAGTTGTTTGCAGTGAGGGTGGTGAGACACTGGCACAGGTTGCCCAGGGAGGTTGTGGCTGCTTCCTTCCCTGGAGGTGTTCAAGGCCAGGTTGGAGAATGTGTGACCTTTGAGTGAGCTGTGCTAGTGGGAGGTGTCCCTGCCTGTGGCAGGGGGTTGGAACTGGATGATCCTTGAGGTCCCTTCCAACCTTACCATTCTGTGATTCTGTGATCTCCATCCCATTATTGCCTGTTTCTCCAAATTCCACATTTTCTGTAGCACTTTCTAATGCAGACCCACCCTGTACCTTAAAACTGAACATGCTGAGGAGCCCTGGGACTGGCAGGAGCTACCTCAGCTCAAGTTCTTTCTCCCTAAAATAGTTGGCTGGAGGGATCACAGTAACCCAGAGTATCTCTGAGTTGCTGAATGGTGGCATTTGGAAAGGATCTCTGGAGATCATCCAGTCCAACCCCCCTGCTAAAACAGAATCACCCCCAGAAGCTTGCCCAGGGTTGTAATGTCCAGGTGGGTTTGGAATCAATCTCCAGAGAAGGAGACTCCACAACTTCTCTGGGCAGCCTGTTCCAGGGCTTCAGCACCCTCACAGCATTCAAGTTTCTGCTCCCATTCACATGGAACCTCCTGGGTTTGTGTTCACTGCCCCTCATTCAGAGGTACCACTGAAAAGACTCTGACCCCATCCTCTTGCCACCTGCCCTTTAGATATTGAGTAGCACTAAGAAGATCAGGATGCTGAAATGAGTCACAGCTCCCTGCTCTTGTGTTGACCTGAACTGTTACCACTTTCTGTCACTACCTTCTTTCACACAGAGCCAGCTGGGCTCTCTCTCTCCCTTCTGCTGAGCTCTCCAGCTTTCCTTTCCTCCTGGAAACCTCCCCTGCACAGAGCCCTGGGAGCTCCAGAGTAACAGCTCTGTGTTTTTTGACCCTCATTTCCTCTTCTAAGCCAAAGAGAGTAATTCTCTCACAAGCAGACTTCCCAGAGCTTGCATCTAAAGGGATATCAGTGTCCAGTTCTGGGCCTCCCGGTTCAAGAGAGACATAGAACTGCTTGAGAGAGTCCAGTGCAGAGCCACAGAGATGTTGAAGGGAATGGAAGAGCTCTGTTAGGAGGAGAGCCTGAGGGAGCTGGGGCTGTGCTGCTGGGAGAGGAGCCTGAGAGGTGACCTCAGCAATGGTTCTAAAGATGTTCAGGAGAGTGCCAGGAGGCTGGAGCCAGGCTCTGCTGGGTGATGCCCAGTGCCAGGACAAGGGGCAATGGTGGAAGCTGAGGTATAGGAAGTTCCACATAAATATGAGAAGGAATTTTTTCCCTGTGGGGGTGACAGAGCACTGGAACAGGCTGCCCAGGGGGGTTGTGGAGTCTCCCTTTCTGGAGATACTCAAGACCTGCCTGGATGTGTTCCTGTGTGATCTGGTATAGGTGATGCTGCTCTGGTACAGGGGTTGGACTGGTTGAGCTTTGGAGGTCACTTCCAACCCCTGAGAGTCTGTATTTATGCAACCTGCCCTAGGTGAACCTGCCTTGGCAGGGGACTTGGACTAGATGATCACCAGAGGTCCCTTCCAACCCCTACCATTCTGTTATTCTATGATCAGTATTTCTGCACCTCTGACTGTGTTAAGTTGAACATGATTGACCTTTCCCACCAGCTGCAGCAGGGACTACTCTGGATGATGCTGGGCTGCAAGATTCATTTAGGTGGGAAAAGACCTCTAAGATCATTCATTCCAACCATTAACCTGGCACTACCAGGTTACCATGCAGCCATGCCCCTCAGCACCACACCTACATGGCTTTGAAATCCCTCCAGGGATGGGCACTTCTATTTCAGAGCACGGATGGAACCACTCAGTGAGTCACAGCCTTGTGTGGAGGAACATCCTCATCAGTGACACTTCTGAGCTCACAACTCAGCATCTTTCACTTCAAATGAACACCACACTGTTAATCCAGCACTGCCAGGGCACCACTAAACCATGGCCCTCAGCACCACATCTGCACAGCCCTCCACTGTGGGGACTCCATCATTGCCCTGGGCAGCCTGATCCAAGGTTTGACAACTCTTTGGGGAAGAAATTGTTCCTCATGTCCAAGGTAACCCTTTGCTGCCACATCTTGAGGCTGTTTCCTCTCATCCCGTTGCTTGTTCCCTGGGAGAAGAGACTGAGCCCTCTTCCTCTCAGGGAGCTATAGAGAGCCAGAAGCTCTTCCCTGAGCCTTCTTTTCTCCAGGCTGAACAACTCCAGTTCCCTCACCTCCTCCCTACCAGACCTGCTCTCCAGACCCTTCACCACCTTTGATGCCCTTCTCTGCACCCAGTCCAACAATTCAATGTCCTTCTTGGCAGAGACACTTGTGTCATCAAAGACTGACCTCAAATCTCATCAGAGGCATGAGGAGTCAGCCCAAGAGATCTCACATCCCTCTCCCCAAACCCCTGGATCCTACACCCAAAGGCACATCTATAAATAAATCTCAGCCTTAAAGTAACTCAACTACAATGACAATGCTCAGAGGGCTGCAGCAGCTCTGCTGTGAGGACAGGCTGAGAGAGTTGGGGTTCTGCAGCCTGCAGAAGAGAAGGCTTCCAGGAGACCTTAGAGTAGCCTTCCAGGATCTGAAAGGGGGCTACAGGAAGGCTGGGGAGGGACTATTGACAAGGGCTTGGAATGACAGGACAAGGGGAATGGGTTTGAAGTGGCAGAGGGGAGATTGCAAGTGGATGTTAGGAGGAAGTTGTTTGCAGTGAGGGTGGTGAGACACTGGCACAGGCTGCCCAGGGAGGGTGTGGAGCACAGAATCACCCAACATGATCTTTGATCACGTTGGGGGATTCTGTGCTCCACAGCCTCCCTGGAGGGGTTCCAGGCCAGGCTGGAGGAGGCCTTCAGTGAGTTGTGCTAGTGGGAGGTGTCCCTGCCTATGGCAGGGGGTTGGAACTAGATGATCCTTGAGGTCCCTTCCAACCTTACCATTCTATGATTCTATGATTCATTTAGAATCCCCATGGGCAGAAGACTGAAGGAGGCTGCAGACACTTTCCTGCAGGTGTCAGCCACAGGAGAGTGTTGTGGGTTTCACATTACAGGCAACACATTGTGACTTGGAGCAACACTGCACTTAGCCTGGGAAGTGAAACAGCCAACAGCTTGGTCTGTGGAGATAGCAACCCAGATCAGCTCCCTACCATAAATTAGTGAAACATTCCACTCCCCAGCACCACAGCCTCACACCTCTAAATATCAACACAAACTCCAAGGGTTTGAGAAGGGAAAAAAAAAAAAGCCAACTGAAAGCCTGGTGTGAAGTCTCATGGTGTTTGAGGAATTTCCCAATATGCACTAAATTAACTTTCTGGCTGCACTAAACAGAATGGTAGAAAACAGCTCCATCTGGGACAGATGCAGGGTGAGAGATTCAAGCAGCTGTTCTGCACATGAAATCAGATTGAGATTAACACTCTTGGATAGTTGTTACACTTGGGGGTAAATCCAGCTTCAGGGACCCCTTCAAATATCTTGAGTTTCTTCAGGGCACTAGGAGGAATTGGGAATTTGAGGTCTTCAGGCTATGGAATGACAAAGAATAAAAATCTCCTACCAAAAGCAAGACCACTGACATGCATTCAGCCTTTTTTGTTGCCTTTGGTTTGGCATTTTAAGGGTTTGGCCCAAATCATATAACTTCATCAGATTCAATTAGAGAAAACTGCTTCACTTGCAAGACCAAGGCAGGCACCAAATAGGATTACAGATTGAAGTGAAATTTTAGAAGTGTTGAGGTTGGACCTTTGAGAACATCAAGCCCAGCCGCTCCTCCAGAGCTCACCACTGCTCCTAAGCCACTACCACTAAGCCTCATCCTTCAGCACCATATCCATGAGGCTTTTAAATACCTCCAGGGATGGAGACTCCACCACCTCCTTGGGCAGCCTCTTCTAAAGCCTGATGATTCACAGAGTCATGGAACAGTTTGGGTTGGAAGGGATCCTGAGGATATTCCAACTCCAACCCTCTAGGCATTGCCAGAGACACCTTCTCCTAGACCAGATTGATCATGGCCTCAGCCTATCTGGCCTTGAACATCCTTGGAGTGGAGCTTTCATTCTCTTCTGGTCAAGGAAGCAATGTCCTCTAGTGAGTTAAACAACTGGAAGAAAGCAGGTCTTCATGGTTACAACCTAATAAGGACATCAGCCATGTTTTGTTTTCCCCATTTCTATTTCCATACATTCAAAATCCATTTGTGTTTACATAGATCCAGAATCCTGGAGGAGAGAAGGGAGATCTAGGTGCTGCCCAGGCTGAAGAGAATCCATCAGGATCCCCCAGCTGCTGGCCACTCTGTTACCCCTCTCTTGGTTGAGCACAAGCCTGAGCACTCCAGCAGCCATATCTTTCAGCACCATATCCATGAGGCTTTTAAATACCTCCAGGGATGGGGACTCCACCACCTCCTTGGGCAGCCTCTTCTAAAGCCTGATGACTCTTCATAGATTCACAGAGTCTTGGATCAGTTTAGGTTGGAAGGGATCCTGAGGACCATCTAACTCCAACCCTCCAGGTATTGCCAGGTACACCTTCCACAAGACCAGATTGATCATGGCCTCAGTCTATCTGGCCTTGAACCTCCTTGGAGTGGAGCTTCCATTCTTTTCTGTACAAGGAAGCAATGTCCTCTAGTGGGTTAAACAGCTGGAAGAAAACAGGTTTGCATGGATACAACCTGGTGAAGGCATCAGCTGTTCTTTGTTTTCCCTATTTATATTTCCATACATTCAAAATCCATTTATGCTTACATAGATCCAGAATCCTGGAGGAGAGAAGGGAGATCTAGGTGCTGCCCAGGCTGAAGAGAATCCATCAGGATCCCCCAGCTGCTGGCCACTCTGTTACCCCTCCCTTGGCTGAGCACAAGCCTGAGCACTCCAGCAGCCAGCCCCTTGCATCCCCCCACAGCCCAGCAGCACATCTCAGAGGATTCAACTCATTGAGGCCACTCAGCAGCTAACATGGGTTTGTTTTGGGAAAGGCAAAGCAATCTGTCCAGAAGGATTTCTCACGCTTCATGTGCCAGCCCCGGCCAGGGAAATACAACATTAACTACATCAAAAGAAAACTGCTGAATGAATAAATTATAAAAGCATTCAGGGTACCTATCCAGGGGTATTATTTTCCAGGCTGGTGCTGAGTAGGTTAAAGGAGCATGTTTTGTTGTGATTGGATTCCCAGCTCTGCTTGCAAGGGCTCGGCATGGCTGTGAAAGTGAGACTATGGCCACCAGCACAGCGGGACCAGGCCTGGCCTTTGCTAATGTCACCTCTCCTCCAAGCACTGCCCTTCAGAGCCAGGCAGCACAAGCACTGCTCTGGTCACAGAATAACAGAATGAACTAAGCTGGAAAAGACTTCAGAGATCACCAAGTCCAACTGAGCACCCAACACCTTCTAATTAACTAAACCACAGCACTAAGTGCCTCATCCAGCCTCCTGTTAAACACCTCCAGCGATGGGGACTCCATCACCTCCCTGGGCAGCCCATTCTCAAACCCTGTCTTAAGCTGTGCCAGGGAAGGTTTAGGCTGGATATTAGGAGGAAGTTCTTCCCAGAGAGACTGATTGGCATTGGAATGGGCTGCCCAGAGAGGTGGTGGAGTCACTGTCCCTGGAGGTGTTTATGAAAAGGTTGAATGGGGCACTTAGTGCCATGGTCTGGTTGATTGGCTAGGGCTGGGTGATAGGTTGGGCTGGGTGAGCTTGGAGGTCTCTTCCAACCTACTTGATTCTATGATTCTATGATTCTGTGATACTATGATTCTGTGATTCTGTGATTCTATGATTCTGTGATTCTGTGAATCTGTGAATCTGTGAATCTGTGATTCTATGATTCTGTGAATCTGTGGTTCTGTGATTCTGTGAATCTGTGATTCTGTGATTCTGTGATTCTATGATTCTGTGAATCAATGATTCTGTGATTCTGTGATTCTGTGAATCAATGATTCTGTGATTCTATGATNTGATTCTATTATTCTATGATTCTGTGATTCTATGATTCTGTGATTCTATGATTCTGTGAATCTGTGATTCTATGATACTGTGATTCTGTGATTCTATGATTCCAATGTCAATCACTCCTGCTGTGAAAAATTTCTTCCTAACATCCAGTCTGAACTTACCCTGGCACAGCTTGAGGTTGTGTCCTCTTGTTCTGTCCCTGGGTGCCTGGCAAAGGAGACCAACCCCACCCTAGAATCATAGAATCATAGAATGGTTTAGGTTGGAAGGGACCTCACAAAGCTCAGCCAGTTCCAACCCCTTGCCATAGGCAGGGACACCTCCCACTAGCACAGCTCACTCAAGGCCTCCTCCAGCCTGGTCCTGAACACCTCCAGGGAGGTTGTGGAGCACAGAAGCACAGAATGGGATCAAAGATCCCATTCTGTGCTTCTGTGCTCCACAACCTCCCTGGGCAACCTGTGCCAGTGTCTCACCACCCTCACTGCAAACAACTTCTTCCTAACATCCACTTGCAATCTCCCCTCTGCCAGTTTAAACCCATTCCTCTGCCTCCTGGCATTACACCTGGCTACAACCTCCTGTCAGATAGTTGTGGAGAGCAATAAGGTCTCCGTTGATGCAGCACAAGAGGAAGGAGAAACCCTCCAGACAGAGTTAAACTTAAGTCTAATAAAACAAGTCCTCAAATTGCAGTGCCACAGGCTCATGCTACCTGCTGAGCCCCATCCTCCTCCTCCTCCTCTCTGCAGCCACACAGCAGGATACTAATGCCCTGCTTAGGTATCATCCAGCATTCAGGGACAGCAGCTCTTCTCAGGGTCATTTTGGGCAGAAAAGGGCTTTGAGATCATCAAGTCCAACCATTAACCCAGCACTGCCAGGTGGCCACTAAACCACTTCCCTCAGCATCACTTCTCCACAGCTTTTAAATCCCTCCAGGGACCCTGACACCATCACTGCCCCGGGGCAGCCTATTCCAGGCCTTGACAACCCTTTGGGGAAAGAAATTGTTCCTCTAATATCCAACTTAAACCTTCCAAGCCCTCTGAGCACTTTACTTGCCGTTTCACATCGAAGGATGTCAAACAGCTTTGCAAGCATCACACAATTAAGCCTCACAATCCTTGTGTGGATGAGCTGAGAATTATTCACCAGAGTTTCTCAGCTATGGAAAGAAAGGCAGAGAGTCATTAAGTGATTTGGTTAATATCACCCAGAAAGCCTACAAAAGAATTAGGATTATCACCCAGATCTCTGGCTTACCAGTCTCTTTATATGCCATTTATTCCTGATCAAAACCATACAGTCCACTTCAGGCCTTTGCTCATGGGAAGATTCCTAACCTGGCAGAGTTTGTACAGTTGCAATTTTTCCAACAGGGAAAAGAAAAGAAAAGACAAGAAAAAAAAAGAGAAGAAATGAGAAGGAAAGAGAAGAAAAGAGTAGAAAAGAAAAGGGAAAAAAAGAGAAGGGAAGAGAAGAATAAAAGAAGAAAAGGAAAGGAGAGGAGATCCGAGGAGAGGAAAGGAAAGGAAAGGAAAGGAAAGGAAAGGAAAGGAAAGGA
>VWZE01018366.1:703-11484 GCA_013396675.1 Eubucco bourcierii
TTTGCACAATGTACAGCAGATATTTACACTATATACAGAATATTTACAGAAATATACAAGTAAAAGGTAATACAGCAACACAACTCCCCTCCCAGAAATCAGAGACCCCAGGAAGGGCTCCCAACCACCCTTCCACTTTCTCCCCACCCCTGTACCTTACCCCAAGGTTTGCCTTACGTGCAAGGTAAATTAGGAGGATCAGCCAGGGGGGTTGGAAGAAAAGTAGTTAGTGAGGATTAATCAGCAGAGGCGTCAGAGCCCAGAAAGTGCTAGATCGCCCCAGCAGCTCCTGTTCCAGCAAGTGACAGAGAGAGACTGACTTATCTAATGTTTTGGTTAGTGTTCCCAAACAAATCTCCAGCAAGCGTATGAGTGAAGTAGACATCATGATGTTTTCCTTTCACAACCTATAGTGTAATTTTCTCTATTAAAACATTCTAATTAGCCTCAAACCAACACACACCCTCTTTCAATAATTTTCCTTACTACTTCAGAGATACTGTTTACAGAGTTTTCCTTCACAGCCTCTCTTGAGCAGAATCAGCCTAGAGGTTTGTCCGGCAAAATTCTGCTCCTGACTGCCCTTGTAGGGCTGCCTGTGGTTTCTGATGTGCTGTTGAGTGGCTGTGAAGCAGGGTAGATCACAGACACATCCATTCTCTTGTGCAGGTTCAGAGTGTTATGTGACACATTTTACTTTCCTTACTATCCCTGTTTGGTGACGTTAGTCTGGCACCCAGCCAGAAAGGTAACTGACCCTTGAACTTCCATGGATCTGATTGTGTTAGACCTGATCATATCAAGGCAGTCATAACATATCTCTTCCTATCACTGAACAAGTTAAATTTTTGATCTTGCTGGAAAACTTGAACACCACTAATATAAAATATACATAAGAAATAGTTTACATTTACTCAACATTCACATACTGAATCCAGTATATTTTATCCGAGAGGGAGTTAATTATCATAATTGCTATATCTAACTAAGAAGGTAGAAGTTCAGCATGTTTAGATTGTAATAAATGTCTACATTATTATTGTCTATATTAATAAGTATGCAAAAAAAAAAGTGTACTGTAATAAAATAATTTAAATCATTATGACTACATGAAGTGAATTAACAAACTGAAAGGGATTTCAAGTTGGGGTTCACTTTCAATTGTGTCCAGTGCATTTGCAGTGCCTGAGACTTAATAAGATATGTCTGCAGTTTACAAAGCCATTCTCAGATGGTATTTAACATTCTAAAGATCAGAAATATCAAAGAAAAAAAAATCTTTCTACAATAATTCTGGTTTTGGTCAATCTTTTCTGAGTACACAAATAGACGGAAGACTGTTCCTGTGCTATGGAGGAAAGGAAATTAAATAAGTAATCTACGTCATAACATTTCTAGCTGTTTGAGGTACTAATTCAGGTGTTTATTTAAACAGAATCTGTATATCAGTGTTGTAAGAGACTGATTAAAATATTGAACTGTGCTATATAGTAATGGTGCACAATACCGCATCATTTCATTGTAATACTGTAGAGTGCGTTTGATTTTTTTTTTCCCCCAAACTAAATGTCAGTATCAAGATATATTAGATGAACTATTGTCATAGAATCATAGAATCATAGAATGGTTGAGTTGGAAAGGATCTCAAAGATCAACCAGTTCCAACCCCCTGCCATAGGCAGGGACACCTCCCACTAGTACAGGTCACTCAAGGTCTCCTCCAACCTGACCTTGAACACCTCCAGGGAGGGAGCAACCACAACCTCCCTGGGCAACCTATGTCAGTGTCTCACCACCCTCACTGCAAACAACTTCCTCCTAACTTTCAGTTTCAATCTCCCCTCTGCCAGTTTAAATCCATTGCCCCTTCTCCTGTCATTGCAAGACCTTGTCAATAATCCCTCTCCAACCTTCCTGTAGCCCCCTTCAGATCCTGGAAGGCTACTCTAAGGTCTCCTGGAAACCTTCTCTTCTCCAGGCTGCAGAGCCCCAACTCTCTCAGTCTGTCCTGGCAGCAGAGCTGTTGCAGCCCTCTGAGCATCTTTGTGGCACTCCTCTGGACCTGCTCCAACAGTTCCATGTCCTTCCTGTGCTGAGGGCTCCAGAACTGTACACAGTACTCCAGATGGGGTCACTACTAAACTGTGAGTATTGTTAATTATTTTAAGTGTGAATTGAATTCTTGAGCTGTTACGGTGATGGGAACAGTTTTAAAGAAATGTAATACAGAAGATCCACAAAGAATACTTACATTTAAAGTCAGGTACTCCATTGCTTGTAATTCTTAAAGCCACATGGATATTTAGTACAGCATTCACAGTGTTCAATTTCAGTCAAAGAATTTAGTTGCACCAATAAGGTTATATATGTTTTCCTACAATCAATGAAAAGAAGTAGGCTTTTCCAGCCTGTGTATTAATATTAGTCTGGAAGCTACTGGAGGTGGCTTATAAAGAATGCATACCTGCAAAAGATTTTCTGGAGACGTTAATCAATAAATAGTGACAGTTGCTGTTGCATATGTACAGTCTTAAGCATAAGAAAGAATCAAGAGTTGCTTGCCTTATGACTGTAAACCCTCTAACCTTTAACTTGGATAAAATGCATATAGAATGGATATAAAATGCGTATCACTAATAATATTCTTGATTGCAAGAAGTTGAACTTTCTCAATTTCCTGTATTGCCACTGAAGTGCTTAAGTATTGCAACAGTAAATCAAATCACAGCAAAATACCCCTTGATGATTAAGAGAAATTTCAAATAGTAATGGGACACTGCTTAGACAGAAGGATGTAAAACTGTTTCTCATGACATACAGGATAATATCAAAGTATTCAAAGATTAAGAAGAATCTTGACTGCATTAATTTTAAAAAGTAGCTGTAACCTAATCCATTACCTGAGCATTGTCCAAGTGATAAGACAATATTCCACTTTAGGTGAGGAGCAATCTATAAGTCTTCAAAGGTCTTCACGGTTAGGCTTTCATGGGTAAAGGTTAAAGGGAAGGCAGGGGAAGGTAGCATCATAGGACTCTGCTACAGGCCTGATCAGGAAGACAAAGCAGATGAGGACTTTGACAACCAATTAAGAGAAGTTTCACACTCACAGGCCCTGGTACTCATGGGGGACTTCAACCATCCTGACATCTGTTGGAAGGACAACACAGCAGAGCACCAACAATCTAAGAGGTTCCTGGAGTGGATTGATGATAACTTCCTTCTCCAAGTGGTAGAGGAACCCACAAGAAAAAGTGCTATGCTGGACCTAGTCCTCACCAAGAAGGAGGGGTTGACAAGTCAAGCGAAGCTGAAGCATACCCTTGGCTGCAAGTGACCATGAAATGGTAGAGTTTAAGATCAAGGAGGAGACATCAAGGAGGATGCATAGCAAAATCACTGCTCTGGACTTCAGAAGAGCAGACTTCAACCTTTTCAAGGACCTTCTTGGCACGGTGCCATGGGAAATAACCCCGAAAGGAAGGGGAGCCCAGGAAAGCTGGTCAGTGTTCAAGGATCACCTCCTCCAGGCCCAGGAGTAATGCACTCCAGAAAAAAGGAATGCAGGTAAGAATGCCAGGAGGCCTGCATGAATAGAGAGCTCCTGGATACACTTAGATGCAAGAAGAAAACCTAAAGAAAGTGGAAGCAAGGACAGGTAACCTGGGATGAATACAAAGAAATTGTTCATGCAACCAGAGCTCAGGTTAGGAAAACTAAAACACAGCTGGAACTGAATGTGACTGGGCACAGTAAGGGGAACAAGAAGAACTTCTTCAGGTGTATTAGTGAGAAAAGGACTAGGGAGAATGCGGGACCCTTCCAGAGTGGAAATGGAGAGCTGATGAAAAAAGACATGGATAATGCTGAGGTGCTCAATGACTTCTTTGCCTCAGTCTTCAACAGCAAGGGCTCCAACCACAATATTCAAGTCTCAGAGGGCAAAAATAAGGACTGGGAGAAGGCAGATCTGCCTACTGTAATTGAAGATCACGTTTATGGGCACGTGAGGAATCTGAATGTGCACAAGTCCATGGGGTCTGGTAAGATCCACCCATGGGTCCCGAGAGAACTGACAGATGAAGTTACTAAACCACTGTGCATCATACTTGAAAGGTGATGGCAGACTGGAGAAAGGCAAACATAACACCCCTCTTCAAGAAGGGAAAAAATGATGATCCTGGGAACTACAGAACAGTCAGCCTCTCCTCTGTGCCTGGCAAGATCATGGAGGAGATTGTCCTGAAAACTCTGCTAAGGCAAATGGAAAACAAAGCAGAGGTGATTGGTGGGAACCAGCAGTGGCTTCACCAAGGGCAAATCTTGCCTGACAAATTTAGTGGTTTTTTATGATGAAGTCACAGTGACAGTGGACAAGGGAAGGGCAACTGATGTCATCTACCTGGACCTGAGTAAGGCATTTGACTCTGTCCCACATGACATCCTGGACACCAAACTGGAAAAAACAGGGATTGGATGGATGGAGCACTGCTGGGTAAGGAATTGGCTGGATGGTGGCACCCAGAGAGTGGTGATCAAGGGCACAATGTCCACCTGGAGACCAGTGCCAAGTGGTGTCCCTCAGGGGTCAGTGCTGGCACAAGTGCTATTTCACATCTTTATCAGTGATATGGATAGAGGAATCAGTGCAACTTTGTAGATGACACCAAGCTGTGTGGCACAGTTGACTTGCTAGAGGGCAGGGATGCCATCCAGAGGGACCTGGACAGGCTGCATAAGTGTGGTCAGGCCAACCTCATGAAATTCAACAAGACCAAGTGTAAGGTCGTGCACCTGGGTAGGCACAATCCCAAGCACAAATCTAGGCTGGGTAGTGAATAGACCTGAGGAAAAGGCCCTGGGGGTCTTGGTTGATGGAAAACTCAGCATGATCCAGTAATGTCATGTGCAGCCCAGACAACCAACCATGTCCTGGGATGCATCAAGAGAAGAGTTGCCAGCAGGGCAAGGGAGGTGATTCTGCCCCTTTACTCTGCCCTCATCAGACCCCACCTGGAGTCCTGTGTGCAGTTCTGGAGCCCTCAGCACAGGAAGGACATGGAACTGTTGGAGTG
Source organism: Eubucco bourcierii (assembly GCA_013396675.1). Taxonomy (NCBI): domain Eukaryota; kingdom Metazoa; phylum Chordata; class Aves; order Piciformes; family Ramphastidae; genus Eubucco; species Eubucco bourcierii. The sequence continues at coordinate 5,779 of VWZE01018366.1, forward strand.
GATCCACAGGAGCAACACAAAGATGATCAGAGGGCTTGAACAGCTCTGCTATGAGGATAGGCTACAAGATTTGGGGCTCTTCAGCCTGGAGAAGTGAAGGCTTTGAGGAGACCTTGTAGTAGCCTTCCAGTATCTGAAGGGGGCCTTCAAGAAGACTGGGGAGTGATTATTTACAAGGTCTTGTAATGACAGGATGAGGAGTAATGGGTTTAAACTGGAAGAGGAGAGATTTAAACTAGGTGTTGGAAAGAAGCTCTTTACAGTGAGAGTGGTGAAACACTGGAAACTTTTCCCTGGGAGGTTGTGGCTGCTCCCTCCCTGGAGGTGTTCAAGACTAGATTGGACAAGTCCTTGAGTGACCTGGGCTAGTGGGATGTGTCCCTTTGTAATCTGGGGTACTTGAACTTCCCCCTTCACTCCCCCCAAAGACATGTACACTTTTTAGAAAGAATAATTGACAAATGCTGTGTTAACCTCCAGGGACTTTTGACCTAAGATGCAAAGCCCAGATAATTAGGCCCTTTCCTGAGGCTGTATGAATATATTTAGTATGTGAATATTCCTACAGCAGATATAACAGTAATTAAAACACTTGAATGAGTACTGCTGTGAATGCATTTCATAAGGCCCACAAAGCACTAAATGCACACCAGGAAGTATTTATACAAACTGCGCATTTATTTTGGTCTGACTCAACATAGGTCTCTCTGGACTTACTTTAAACTGTAGAAGAACGGATGGCAGAGTTTGGCTTTTTATTTCAGTCTAAGTAATGTAACCAGATGGAAGTCAAGTTGATGATTCCTTTTGATGATTTAGTTGGCTAATTTGACTCAGATTTAATTTTCATTAATGGTTTGAAGAACCTGCAAATATTTCCTTTTTATACAATAATATAGTAAATGGTGCTTTGGTCAGCCTGATATTACTCTGATTTTTGTTTAATACCAGCTCTTGCTAGCAGAGAACTCATTCTCTTCTGCAGTCACTGGCAGTTACCATACCACTGACAGTACCCCTCAAATGTTTTGGTGTCATGGTTTTTAAAGAACCAACAGAATGAGACTCTCTCAGATGAATTGGAGAGGAAACACAGAATTATATTTGAGAAGAAAGATACAGAAATATTATGGAGAATATGCAGTAGTTCATAGCAACCCCCTTAAATCTTCGCCATACCCAAAAGTACATCTACAATCCCTAATGCTCCTTGTCTTCCCTTGCAGTGCCTCTGCCTGTTGCTAGGCCCAAAGATGGCCTATGCAGCCACAACCAGACCTACTCCCTACATGTTTACATAGATAAGTAGATCCCATCAGAGACAGCAGGCAGGAAGGAGAGAAAAAGAACACAAACTGGCCTCGCCGTGGGCTTACAAAGACAGAATTATGTGGTCGAATAACAATTTTGTGGCTCCTCTAGTTCCTTGAGGATTTTTTTTAACCCTATTGTTCCAAACCTACGACATTTGGGTACTATCAGGAACTGTAATGCAACCTCAGAAATCCAGAGATGATACTTTGTGAGTAAATATTCTAGAAAATCTCTTTGAATTAAAGCTCTTTGCTCTGGTTCTGTTTACTCTGCTTAACTCTGTAATTGTGCCTTCTGCCTTAGCAGAAAGGATTTTTTTTAGTCCCTCTAGAAAGCAACTAGAATATTGCACCACAAGAATATCTTTCCAAAAGCTTAGTGTTTGTATTTTTCTAGTTTTACTAAATTGTTTGAAGTTGTTTGGTACTGCCCTATGCACTGTACATATTCGGTAATCTATTTGCACAACTGAGCATAAAGACCCTGTAAATAAGTTAAGAAAATATTTTTTGCATTAATAAATATTAATATTTTTATTACAGTTTCACATTTCATAATTAATAACCCACCCATAACACACTGTCAGCCCATTATAGTTACCTGTTTCAACAACTGCATTTTATATTGCCTAACTAACACCAATTATTCTCTCAAGGGAGATTATTTATGTGGGAAGAAATTGCCAATAATAGGTTGGATACTTTCCTGTAACGGAAAGAGATCTTTGAAATTCATTTTTTCATGTAGGGAAGTACTCTGTATTAGCTGGGTATGTGAGCAAATCCAAGTTAACTAACCAAGTTTGCTAACTGCAAAATTGTAAGTTGAAGTTTCTCGGCCTACCTGGAATGCTTATTTGAAGGGCCAAGGACACTGCCTGCATGTGGACCCCAGAGGAATCAAAACAAGAGGAAGATTCAAAGCAGATGCAAGGGGAGTTCTGACAACAATTAGAGCATTCCGTGAGAGTTTGTATCTGGGCAATTTGAGCCAGATGGCTGGGGCAACAGCCTGTACCTTAAATGATTTGGACCAATTACTTTTGTAATGGGCTGTCCTGAACAGTCTGTTAGAAGGGTACAGAAAGCCATGTTCAGATTCAATAAACGGAGCAAGACCTAAAATCATATTGATGTCGTGTCTTGAGTCCAGAGCGCTGACTCTGAGACTTTCATCCAAAACCTCAAACTGGTCTTCTGTCTAGCTCTCCCTCTTGGTCACACCTTTCTTCCTCACTATGCTCCTTCCTTTCTGTTCAATCAACTCAAGACTTTGATGCAACTCTGATGAGCTGTTAGTCTTTCATTTCTACTACTTTCTCTGCTGTTGCTGCTTTCTAGTTCTAGTGTATTATCTAGTTCAAGATGTTGCTCAATCAGTCCATCTATATGTAACTCTATTGATAGGATTAAGATGGGTAGTGGCCTCTGTTGATAGGATTGAGATGGGTAGTATCTGTAGAATTGAAGGACTGTGGAGAGAAAGTTGAAATAACAAAGAACCAGACAGTTCACCTTCTCTGTATGTAAATCACAATGGGCCTCTGTTAAGGGCCTTGTCTGGGTTCTTGTTGTAAATCAGTGGGGGGCTGTCTGAAGATAACAGGTACTGAACACAACCTGAAATTCTGAAGTTTTAGGACATAGCACAGGCTCCATGGGCTACTGAATAGACTACTGGCCTGTATCAGGAATAGGGTGACCAGCAGGACCAGGGAGGTCATTCTGCCCCTGTACTCAGTGCTGGTTAGGCTGCACCTTGAGTGTTGTGTCCAGTTCTGGCCTCCACAATTTAAGAAAGATGTTGAGGTGCTTGAACATGTCCAGAGAAAGGCAACAAGGCTGGTGAGGGAGCTGGAGGACAGCCCTGTGAGAAGAGGCTGAAGGAGCTGGGAGTGTGCAGTGGAGAAGAGAAGGCTCAGGGTAGACCTTATTGCTCTCTGCAACTACCTGAAAGGAGGTTGTAGCCAGGCAGCGGTTGGTCTCTTCAACCAGGCAGCCAGGTAACCAGGCACCCAGGCACCCAGTGACAGAATGAGGGGACGCAGTCTCAAACTGTGCCACTGCAGATTTAGTCTGGATATTAGGAAGAAGTTTTACATGGAAAAAGTGATTGCCCATTGGAATGGGCTGCCCGGGGAGGTGGTGGAGTCCCCATCCCTAGAGGTATTGAAGAGGAGGTTGGACAAGGCATTTAGTGCCATGGTTTAGTTAATTAGAAGGCTTAGGTGATAGGTTGGACTTGATGATCCTAGAGGTCTTTTCCAACCTGGTTAATTCTGTGATTCTGCGATTCTGAATATTAACTTTGCCCAAAGAAGTGAAGAATCTAACACAGAATGTATGATGCAGGCGGTTACATGTAAAGGGGGGTACACATAGTAGACTTGCTGGGAAGACTGTAATATCTGAGTACCTCAACCAATGGTTAAAGGGATAGGGAAATTTGTGTCTGGGAATTTAGCATAAAAAGGAAGCTGTGCCTTTAGCAAATTGAGACACCCCACAGAGATCTGTCCTGTGGACTCTTCTGTCTCCATTGTGAGCAAACTTCTAGATCAGACTAATTTTCCTTACAATCTCTAATCTCTTCTCCTTTTTCTCTAATGGCAGCTGTTCTGCTCTTTCATGACTGAATATTGTGAGACCCCAGGTTGCTTTTGTTGGCTCAAACAGTACTACTGAGGGGTGGGAGTGCACACCGACTGGGGGTGGTGCCCTCAGCCAGGTCTGCCATGTTGAGGGTGAGAGGAAAACGAGTAGACTTCTGGGGAAGCAGAAGGGAGCAGGGAGCCAGAGCAAGCTGCTCTGCTCCACTCCCAACCCCCTTACGACTGCTCTGCTATGCCCCATGCCTCTTGATTCTCACCACTGCCTGCGTTCCTGCAGTGTTCTTCAGCAGGTAGGTAGCCATAGGGCACAGCCCTTTTCTGCATTGCTGCTCTGCACTGCCTAGTCTGCATGGTTCCAGTGTCTCTCCACTACCTGAGTCCTGGAGACACGCCACATGGCACAGCCCTGCTTCATGCTGCCTGCAACCTAGAGAGGACCATGTGACACAGTCCTACTCCCCAACAGCACCAAGAAACTTGAAATTGCTCCTGCGACAATGCCACCATTTCCAAGACAGTGAAATGATGATATCCCTTGTCTTTGATATGTATTTTCCGCACTGCTTTTCCCTCCGTATTTCTCCCCTGCTCCAGTTCAGTCTAATAAAGTTTTCCCAACTCTCTCAGTCTGTCCTCAGAGCAGAGCTGCTGCAGCCCTCTCAGCATCTTGGTGGCCTCCTCTGGACCCACTCCAACACTTCCATGTCCTTCCTGTGCTGGGGGCTCCAGAACTGCACACAGTACTCCAGGTGGGGTCTGAGGACAGAAGAGTAAAGGGGCTCCCCTTGCCCTGCTGCCCACACTGCTCTTGCTGCAGTCCAGCACACAGTTGCTGTCTGAGCTGCACTCACACTGCAGGCTCATGATGAACTTTTCATCACCCCACACCTTCAGGGCCTGTTCCTCAGGGCTGCTCTCCAAGCAGTCAGCCTGGAGTTGTGCTTGGCATTGTGCCTACCCAGGTGCAGGACCTTACACTTGGGCCTTGTTGAATTTCATGAGGTTGGCCTGGGCACACCACTGCAACCTGTCCAGGTCCCACTGAATGAATCCCTGCCCTCTACCAAGTCAACTGTGCCACACAGCTTGATGCCATCTGCAAACTTACTGAGGGTGCACTGATTCTTCATAAAAATTAATCATAATGAAATAGGGAAAAAAGACTGAGTAAAGAGGAAAAGCCAGATTGTAACTACATTTTGCACCACTTTATAAAGATGGAGGAGCAAGGACAGAATCCTCATATTGGACTTCTGGAGGGCAAACTTCAACTTGCTCAAGACACTTATTTGCAAAGTCCCCTGGGCAGCAGACCTTAAGAACAAAGGGGTCCAGGATGGTTGGACCTACTTTAAACAGCAACTCTTGAAGGCACAGGATCTGGCAGTTCCCATGTGCAGAAAGGGGAGCCGGCGGGGAAGGCGACCGGTCTGGATGAGCAAGCAGCTCCTGAAGGAATAGGGGAGAAAAAGAGGGTGTATGGCCTGTGGAAGGAGGGGAAGACCTCTCCTGACATGTTTAAGGATGTTGTTAGATTATGTAGGAGAAAAATTAGAGAGGTAAAGGCTCAGTTAGAACTTTAGCTGGTCACCTCTGTGAAAGATAACAAAAAGCATTTTTACAAACTTATCAATGCTAAAAAGAAGGGCAAGAAGAGCCTCCACTCCTTATTGGACCTGGAGGGGAACACCGTAACTGAAGATGAGGAAAAGGCTGAGGTCCTGAATACCTACTTTGCCTCAATTTTCAACAGTGAGGAGGGAGGAGTTCAGGACAAGTGG
>VWZE01018367.1:0-22772 GCA_013396675.1 Eubucco bourcierii
GGTGCCGGAGCTGTCCCGATGCCGCTGTCTCTCCAAGTTCTGCAGGTATCATTGGTAGGACAACACACATTGGTCCTTTTCCTTTCAGAGTTGAAGGATTCTGCAAGCCTGGAAGAGGGGAGATTTAAACAAGATATCAGGAAGAAGTTCTTTACAGTGAGGATGGTGAAACACTGTAACAGGTTGCCCAGTGAGGTTGTGGATGCTCTCTCTCTGGAGTTGTTTGAGGTTAGGTTGGATGAGGCCTTGAGTGACCTGTTCTAGTGGGAGGTGTCCCTCCCTATGGCAGGGGGTTGGAACTAGACGATCTTTGAGGTCCCTTCTAACCTAAACCATTCTATGGTTCTATGGCATTATCTTAAGACAAGAACTGTGGACCTGTAAAGTGTTCCACATAGGGTCCCAGCTCTAAGTCCTTATTTTCAATTATTTCAAACAAGAATTTTTGTAACTACCTTCATTTCAGGGATTAAAAAAATTAATCATATCACCTTCTGCTTCAAACTTCATCTTTCTCCCCAACCCCAGGGCTATAAAATCCTGAAGGCAAAGTCATGGATCAGACACAGTTATGTTTTTCCCATGTGCAGATCAGTAATAATTATTCTTTCTTTCTGTAGACTATGATTAGCTTTATGTAGCGGTTAACTCTGCTTTGACCATATTGCTTTTAGTTTCCTCAATGATGGGAACAGTTTATCAGGCTTAAGTACAGATATAAAAATATTTACTGTAGTGACTTCGGCATAGTTTAGGGACAACAGCTGAACTGGGCTTGAATTAGCTAGTTGAGTGCAATACTATAGCTTAGCACCACTGACGCTCCAGAAAGATGGCACAATGCTTGACCAAGGAACTTCAGACTTACTAAACACCAGTAAAGGCCTTGTCCACTGAGCAGCAAAACCCTACTTGCTTACCAAGAAGTGGCAGGCAGCCCCTGTCAGGGACTCTGAGCAGGATAGCACTTCAGTACTGAAGCTAAGAGGCCCCAAAAGAGCTTTCTTGGTCCCATAGCTCTCCCAGGTTTTACCCAGACCTGCTTAAAAACCATCCAGTTCTCCTGGCCGGGAGATTTCCTTTTTGTTCTGCTCTTTGAATCCCCTCTGGTTTTGAAGCTCCACCAGGCTTCTCACAATAAGCAGGATGCTGTTTCTAACAACTTTGTCCAAGTCTTCTTCCACTGCTAACCTAATGATAGTGCATATTTCTCCCACCCCTGCTGAATACTTTCCAATTTCCATTTAGAGCCATTTGGCTCGCTCAACATAGGCAGCATTTGTGATATTTGGCAAATTACTCTTTATTCCTCGTGCTTCCTATCTAAACCAGTATCTTTCCTCAGGGAAAGGCTAATGGTTCAGAGTAGCAGCAAAGGAAAAAAATCTCTGACCATTCCCAGCTCCAAGTAGCAATTCATTTGTACCCTGGAATGTAAGAGCTAGTATTTAGTGTGAGTTGAACTTGAAAATATTATTCCATTTCCTATAAATGTACCTGGTTTGTACAGCACAAGGTATGCAGACAGCACTTAATTTTCACCACAGCCAGAATGATATCGTCCTCATCTTCCCATGGCAATCATTTCCTTGCATTAATTACAGCCCTTAAGAAAGTATTTCCTTTTATCTGTTTTAAATTTGTTTCCCTTAAATGTCATGGAACCTTGCCCCAGCACCTGTAATATGGCACAGGGGAAGAGGATTGTCTAAATGGCCTCATGCATTAATTAACTCCAGTATCTCCATCTCATCTTGCACAGAAGTCCCTCTTCCCCGGCCTCTAATTGTTGCTATCACTGGACCTTCTCTGTTGCTTCGTCCTTTTGAAGTGGGGCGGTTAAAACGTGGTGTTCAAAGTGAACATTAGTGCTGTGATGAATCTTTGATTTCTATTCACTGGAAACATGAATCTCCCTGTTTGACATTTATATTCCACCAGTGTTCCAAAATGAATTATAAATAATGCAAAATTTGTGGTAATGTGATTTCTTCGTTCAATTTACTCAAATTTCTGACCCAATTATGCAGCAACGCTTTAGAAATTATAAATTATTGCACCAGTGTGCAAGACAAATCCTTACACAGAAATAACAGTAGCCCTAAAGGAGCACAGGGCAGTCCAATGAGCACACTAGCGCTGCCTGGCAGTGGCTGGTACAAAATACTTATGTCAGAAAACTGATACCAAAGACTGTGGATATCATTCCTCCAACAAGCAAACATTTTAACTCTGGTCAGTCACTTACATCCACTGTCCAGATGCTAGCGCATCAGTGATAAATCTACTTTTATGGTAACCACATCTGAGAATCATAGAATCATAAAATGGTAAGGTTGGAAGGGAACTCAAAGATCATCTAGTTCCAACCCCCTGCCATAGACAGAGACGCCTCCCACTAGTACAGGTCACTCAAGGCCTCATCCCACCTGGTCTTGAACACCTCCAGGGAGGGAGCAGCCACAACCTCCCTGGGCAGCCTGTTCCAGTGCCTAGCTACCCTCACTGTAAAGAACCTCCTCCTAATATCCAGTTTAAATCTACTCTCTTCCAGTTTAAACCCATTGCCCCTTGTCTTGTCATTGCAAGACCTTGTAAATAGTCCCTCTCCAGCCTTCCTGCAGCCCCCCTTCAAATACTGGAAAGCTGCTATAAGTTGTGCTCAAAGCCTTCTCCAGGTTGAAGAGACCCAACTCTCTCAGCCTGTTCTCATAGCAGAGCTGCTCCAGCCCTCTGATCATCTTCGTGGCCCTCCTCTCGATCTCCTCCAAACACTTCAATGTCCTTCCTGTGCTGGCTTCATTAATCTTACACAGGAGTTTCACCAGGTAGAGAGTGAAATATGGCAGTCATTGCATGCCAACCAGCAGGTTAATGTTGTGCACTGAAATACATGAGAACATGAATCACTCCTCCTGCAACAAGCACCAGTGTCCTTGTTGATAAAAGTGGGCAGTGAGATGACCTCCCCAGTGTGCACCCACCAAACAGCGCACTACCGAGCTTCCCGCAAGCTGTTGGCAGAGTTTTGTTATTCTTTCCATCTCCCACTACAGGTCTGGAGAGAATTACACAACCACCAACTCGTCCTTCTTATCCCACTCGTGAAGGTGCAGAAACAGCCATCTGCAGATCTCTCCCTGCCCCATCATGTCCCGGTTATGTCTGTTCTCCCTGACACAGGAATACCTTGACCCAAGGTTATCTCTAGGACGGTGAAATTCAATTGCCTCAGGCATCCCTCCCAAACACCTCTCAGGGCACCATCTAGATGTGGATGCATGAAAGGCTGCATGATGTCTTCATCAGTGGAGTGAGGGTTCATGGAGGAGGAGTGCTTAGCTAATCCAAGCAATTAGAGCAGAGATCAGTGTTAGGACTGAGCAGTAGCCAGCTGGACGCTTGACAGCTGTCAGACTTCACTTACCTGCTGACAGCATTTAATCTTCAAGACATGAGGTCTAAATAGGGTGCTTGTCATCAACCCTTTTTTGGGACCCAGAAGGAACCTTTAAGCTTAACACCAAGGACCATCTGAGGCCAGGAGAGGAATATCACAGGTTTTTTTTCTCTATACACTTCCAATACAGCACAAGAAGGATATAGACCTGTTGGAGCAGGTCCAGAGTAGGCCACAAAAATGGTCAGAGGGCTACAACACCTCTGCTGTGAGGACAAGGTAAGAGAGATGGGGTTCAGCCTGAAGAAGGGAAGGCACCAGGGAGACCTTATTGCAGCCCTCCAGTACTTAAAGGAGATGAGGATGTTCTTTTTAGCAGGACCTGTTGTGGTAGGACAAGAGGGGAGGCTTAGACTAGATAAGGAAGAAATTCTTTACACTGAGGATGGTGAAGCACTGCCACAGCTTGCCCTCAGAGGTTTTAGATGCCCCACCTCTGGAAACATTCCAGATGAGGTTGGTTGGGGCTCTGAGCAACTTGATCCAGTTGATGTCCCTGCTTACTGCAGGGGGGTTGGACTGGGTGGCCTATAATGGTCCCTTCCAACCCAAAGCATTCTATCATTCCATGAATATATTTTTCCACCAACTATGTCCCTTGCTGCTGCCTGTCTTTAACATGCTGGGAAACTGGACAAGACAAATTCCTAGGGGTAGTCTTACCAGGGTCAAGCTGGAGGCAGCATTTTGGATGGATCATATGGAAAAGTCAGGGTTTATAGGATGCCACATTGGTAGGAAGCTTCAAGGTGACAGGGGCCCAAAGAGGAGGGCAGAGGAGACACAGTTGTGGCATTAAATAGTGGTCTGTGGTCAGAGGAAAGACATGCAGTCCCAGAGCAGTGCATGGAAGGGTATGATCAAGAAGGAAGGCATTTTATCAATCACATCAACACCTAGCGGCATTTTAATCTCTGGTGTAGACAGCACTTTGTTGATAAAGGTTCCTGTAAGTACTTATGGGGAAAGACTAATTCCTGCAGACTACTAACTTTCAAGCATTGTCTTTTCCTTCACTTTGCATTATTTTCACATGGCCTAGAACTGCCTTGTTGACATCACAGTCCAGGAGCTTGGCAAGTCTGCAGAGCAGCTATACCAAAATCATTTACAAGTCACAGGACTGTGAACAGGCATCTGAAAGCTATAAACAGGTTTTTAATGTGCAGGGTTTGTTTTGCTTCTTAAGCTCTCTCATTGAAATAAAAACTGTCTGGATTGATTTGCAGAGCCATGAGAAGTACATGCTTTGTCTATTGCCAGCTTTGAGACCAGAGGGAGTTTTGACAAGAGCTATGTACCTCAGAAATAGGGCAGATGATCACAGAAGTTCTAACATTTCCATAACTATAGCAACACAAACGGCCCAGCTAAGTATTCCTGTTAATGAGACACAGTTCAAGCAAGCCATTACTGTACTTCTTGTGATAATAATGTTCTCAAGAGATCTGAGGATTTTGCTTCTGCTTCTCCACAAGCCAGCCAGAGTTTTAAGAGTTTTGATTGTTGGTTTACTTTTTTTTTTTTTTCCCAAGGAATGTTCCATTGTACTAATAAAAAAAGTTCAAGGGTTGTTTTTTCTGTGGTTTTGGTTTGGGTTTTTGGGGGATGGGGGTCTAGCTTTTATTAGGGTTTTTTTGTTTGTTTGTTTTTGGTTGGTTGGTTGTTTTTTGTTTCTGGTTTTTTGTTTGTTGGTTGGTTTGTTTTGTTGTTGGGTTGTTTTTTTTTCTCCTCTAAGCAAACAAGCTTTAATAAAACATGGACATGCTTTTTGATTCTCCAGGCTTGGTATGACAAGACACCACTGGGTAAAGCACGAATCAGAGCACTGGCAGACAGTAAGAAACCAGGAAAAGGAAAAGTAAGTGTCAGAAAAGGGAAAAAATAAATTCCTCAAGGATTTTGCATCTGGAAATGCCAGTCAGCTCTACTTCAATGAGAAGAGGAAGTAAACCAGACATACCAGAATAATACACCCCAACTTACAGGAATTCTCATTCCTGGAATACCTTTCTGAATTAATTCTGCTAAGTTTAAAACAAAAATAAAAAGAGATGACATGTAAATCTCAGAGGATAAAGAGTTAATGACCACTGACTTGCTCAAGCATTATTTATTCTAAAAGATGTTAGGGGGCAGAAGGGTTCATTATTCAGGACTGTAACATGCCATCAACTTTTAGCCAATACTCATTTATTTCAGCAAGTAACTCTCCTTAAAAATTGATGTCACATTAATGTCTTTCATTACTTTAATATCCTATATGCTTTATAAAACTAACTACTTTATATATCTGTAGGTCTAATGTGTTACAGTTCTCAATAAAACTATTACAGCTATAAAGACTGCTTTTTAATTGGGATGGATTATAAGACACTTAATGCCATCTACCACAAGCTGAATATTTACATAGCCACACAAGGACCAGCACTGTTTCACCTTTCAGTGCCTTATCATAGGTAAGTTCATACATGTGGATGTTAGCAGAAAACGTTAATAAGAATCAAAGAATCATCACCTGTAAGTCCATTGAGTCCAGCCATTGTGCCACTCCACCAAGTCTGTCATTACACCATGTCCCCAAGAAATAGATCTATAAGGCTTTTAAACATGTCCAGGGATGGCAACTCAGCCACCTCCCTGGGAAGCCCATTCCAGTGCCTGATAACCCTTTCCATGATTTTTTTTTCCCTAATGTCCAGGTGTAACCTCCCCCGGTGCAGGTTGAGGTCATTCCCTCTCATTCTATCATTAGTTACTTTGTTAGTTTACTTAGTAGTTACTCAGAAGAGACCAGTGCCTACCTGTTTACAGCCTCCTTTCAGGTGGTTGCAGAGAGTAGTAAGGTCTCCCCTCAGGCTCCTTTTTGATAGACTAAACAGGCCTGGTTCCCTCAGCGGCTGCTCACAGGACTTGTTCTCCAGGTCCTTCACCAGCTTGGTAGCCATTCTCTGTACCTGCTCCAGTGCCTCCTTGTCTTTCCTGTACTGTGGTGCCCAAAGCTGAACACAGCACTCGAGGTGCAGCCTCACCAGTGATGAGTACAGAGGGACAATCACTTTCCTGCTCCTGCTGGCCACGCTGTTTCTAACACAGACCAGGATGTGAGGGCCGCTTGAGCACACTGCTGGTTCATATTCTTCCTCCCATCAATCAGTACCCTCAGGTCCTTTTCCAACACACAGCTGCCTGGCCCTTCTTCCCCAAGCCTGTTGTTGTGGACCAGGTGCACAACCCAGCACTTGGCCTTGCTGAAGCTCAAAAAAGCAAAGCAAACAAGTAGTGTGCATTTTGGGGGATGTCTTGAGAATCTATTTGGTGATTAAAAAACAATGCCCTGTTATCTTGCTTGCATAAATATATCTGTAGGTTAAGAAAACCCAAGGGGCAATGGGTTTAAACTGGCAGAGGGGAGATTTAGACTGGATGTTAGGAGGAAGTTCTTTCCAGTGAGGGTGGTGAGGCACTGGAACAGGTTGCCCAGGGAGGTTGTGGATGCTCCCTCCCTGGAGGTGTTCAAGGCCAGGTTGGATGAGGCCTTGAGTAACCTGTACTAGTGGGAGGGGTCCCTGCCTATAGAAGGGGGTTGGAACTAGATGATCCTTGAGGTCCCTTCCAACCTTACCATTTTATGATTCTGTATGTGGCAGAACAGCAACTCAAAAAGCAACCTGGAATAGATCTGTTGAGCTGTCTAAAAGGTTGTTTCACACTGTATTAAATTCAATCCATCTAGACCTGCTTCAGCTTCTTCTGAATCCAATGCTGAAAACTCTGAATAACCCATTGGTGAAAATCAGACCCATTACATTCAGCCTCTGCAAAAGAAACTGTGTATGGACATAGCCTGTGGGATCACAGTGGCTATTTCTCTGTTCATGAAGCGTTGTGGCAGAAATGTGTTCTGCACAGAAGGACCTAAAACACTTGGAGGCAGAGGGTTCCTGCTCTTCTGCTGTGATGCAGTGTCTCCTGCTCCGAACACATTAAGCCAGAAATATCACAAATAGCAAATGCAAGGAACTAAAATAAACCTTCTCAGAAACACAAATCACCAAAGAGCAGCCGATGGTTGCCTCTCAACTGAAACACTGTCAAATGCCATCTTGTTTGCTTTAAATCCAGCCCCTGGAATTAATCTCCTGCAATGGAGCAGCTACAACCTTTCTTTTTTCTTTCTTTGCAAACGCCTGATTGTGTCGGGCTGCTGGCTTCACAAATTTGGCAGCACATCCCTATTAAGAAAGGTACTCCTCAACTTCGTCCTCAGAGAGGAGAGACAGAGTCTCCAAATAGGTGTCAGGTTTTGTGTTAAAAACCTCATCTCTGCTCTCATCTGCAAGAAAACTAATTTGGATAATCCTGTCCTCAATCTTACCGACAGTGGAATACTCCTCTCCACAGCAGATTTGACAGCAGAACGTGATGTGATGAAAAGATCGCATTTAGGTTGGACGTAAGCAAGCCCATTAACTAATATTTCAGCAGGTTCAACGCAATCTCAATAGCAAAGTAACACACTGACTGGCAACATCCATCTCTGCAGCATGACCCTGACCCCATACAGAAAGGGTACGAGAACTTCTCACCATCTCAGTTGTGCTTAGCAGGGCTTTTTTCCTTGAGTATTCACCAGTTTATGGGTAAAAAGCACTGGGGCAATTTATGCTTTAGGTGTAGGTTTGCAATGATGGCTACTTTCAGCGTAAATTGCATTGCTGGGATGGTATTTTTTGGTGGAGCTTATTGGTTTATTTTGTTTGGGGTTTTTTGTTTGTTTTCTGGGATTTTTTTTTTTTCCCCCATGATGATCTGGAAGCCAAAGGTGGTGTATCTACAAACAGCTCCATGGATGCAGGGGATTGAAAAAGACCATAAAAGCAGACAGATTTTGCCCTGTGTGGCTGCCAAGCCCTCACTCTCCTTTACAGAGTCCTCATGGGGTGATGGGGAGGGACGAATGAGGAGCAATTTTAACGCTGTTTGTAATTATTATTACAGAAAGTGCAGCTACTTGAAAATGAAGCTGTTGCATCAAGCAGAGCCAACACACAGTAATTTTGGTGTCAATGGCTGAACTGTTCAATTAAGTCCCTGGCTGGATCTCCAATGCCCATCCTGCTGTGAGGTTAATAGTACTCTCACAAGGAATACAGCTAGAGGTGCTCCTCTGTCAGGCCTGGGTAGAGTAGCTCTACCCAGAGATCATTTTACCATGGAGAAATAAAGACATTTGTGGCTTTGTTAAGACCAGCTGCAGGCCAATTGCTCTCTGTGTTCCAGCCACAGCAATACCAAAATCTGAGGACAGAGGAAAATCCCTTTGCTATGCCCTGTGTCCTCCTTTGTTCCCAGCAAGAAGTGAGTTCTGGAGAATGACAGGGAGAGGTGCCAGGCTGCTTTGCCTCCCAGTGTAGTGGTGGGAGGTAATCCAGCAGTCCCAGCAAAGTTGAGAAAAGAAGCTGTCATGCTCATTTATATATGTAAGTGATCTAGAGAATTATCAGCTAAATTATTTAAATGTCCCATTACTATTAAATTACTGGGCATTCATTGTAAGAGCAGTCATAATACAGTAACTAATTTGGTATTAATATGAATGTCAGCATTTCATTGCAGTTATTTTGTACTTCATCATAAGATAATTTACCAATAAATTAATTGACTTAATTGCTTCCTCTGAACCCAGGAGAACCACATATGACATGACTTTAAGTGTCCATGCTCACTCTCCCAGTCTTACTACTCTAACCACACCAATGGGGAACCTTCCTTTGAAACACTTAGGGAGAAACAGACAAGAAAGAGGGAACAAAGTATGACTTCACTCTCACAGAGGCAATAAACTTTTAGCATAACCCTGCCTCATGGAGTTTAATGTGCTTTAAATATAGCCCCCAAGGTCATGCTTGGAGAAGGACCCAGGTTTCAGTGTCACCTTTGAAGGGCACCCGTGTGGTGGGCAAGGAGCACAGCCCCTGCACTCAGCTTCCATCCAAGGCAGGGGAAACATCTGCAAGCCATTCTTGCCCATTTTCCTTTTGTACAAATTCTCATCATCACCTTCACTTCCTCAAAATATGAATAACCCCCAAGCCCCTTCAAACTGGGCATCAGCCAGACCATACGACCTGTAAGCCTCATCAGCTACACAACATCCAAACCATCCAGAGCAGAGACTCAAGGTGCAGGTGATAGACATGCTCCACAAAAACGTAGCTACCAGTTTGCCACAAGGCAAGATAAAAAGATAATTTTTTTTTTTTTTTAAAGTGCCACAATCAGGATTTCAAGCATGTAGTTGGTACCCTGCCTAAGACTAAATGGCTGGTAATTGACCAGAACTGTATCAGCAAGTCTCAGAGAAGTGAGCTTTCTACCATAGTGCTAGGAATAGGAGAAGCAAGAAACTAAAGCCAAATGCAGCCTTTAATCACAGGACATCATCCCTCACACTGTTCTACAGCACCCACCACCCACCCAGGGAAGAATTCCTCAGTCTCTCCCTGCAGACTCAAGGGACCATCCCTGTTGGCATTCTTAGAGTGGCTACATCTATGAGAGACTTCACTGCTAGGAAGTAATCTGGTGATCCAGAGAAAATCTGCAGCCAATTAAAGGCAGTTTTGTCCTCTGCAGCCAAACAGGAGGGCAGCAGCCTTGCAGTGAGGAGGGGGGAAGGATAGCCCCCACTAGCTAAGAGGCAGCAGCCGCCACCGTGAAGTCACACATTCGCAATGTGCCTCGGGTATTATTAGGTCCCCTGTTTATGTCAAGAACTTGGGTTATGTCCCTGTGGCCGATTCCTGTTCAAAGCTATGCTAGCCCTTGTCCCTGGTCCCTGCCAGTTTTACATGAACAACTTTGCCTTGCTAGCCTGTGCTGATTTTAAAGATGAGATTCTTGGGAGTACTGCTCCTGCCTTCCTGCAAGCAGACTTCCCCAGCAGCAGGATCTTGACAACCAGCACTGAAGCTCTCTGGCAACCACAGCAACTCTCCCTATCTCACACCACACTGTTCCCTGGGAGCTTAGGAAAAGTTTACTGCTGTTTCTTCTCCAGGAGATGGAAAAAACACTCCACCGAGAGCGCAGTGGGTAAGGACAGCTATTTTTCTCCAGTGTCTTGCTTTAAATGTTAATAAATTAACCAGACTCATTTGCAAAGCTCTGGGAACAGATTGCATTGGACTCAGTGCCTTGGCATGTGCTCCTCCACCATCAGGAAAAGATCAGCCTAGCTGTGAAATGGTGCTAAATCTTTATTTATTATAATTCACCCTGGGCCTGGGCATCACACCAGGCTGGCAAATGCTCCAACAAATCCAGGTGGGAAAAAGACAAGGGAATATATCTCCTTCCAGCCCAAGATGAATCCCAACCACACCACACCTGTCATGGCTTATTGTTTAAGTTGCCATTGGAATTAAAAAACAACCTGATATTCTTCAGCAAAGCCCCCCAGATGCAGCAAGGCAAAGTGAAGCTGACTGTTCTATTAACTCCCATCCTGCATCAGCAATTTTCTAAAGTGTGGAAACATTATAATTGACTTTTCTGCTAGTAGCAAAATGTCATTTTTTCTTAATACTTCCTAAGTCAGTAATGCATTTCAAAAGCCTCCAATGCCACTACCACAATAGGACTTACAAATTAGCACATTTTTAGCTTTTCATTAAACACAATACCAAAAAAAAGCCTCATCATATTAGGGTTTCTCTCCTCATTATTGAAAGTACTGCTACTTTGGAACTTCGCGCAGCAAATTATAATGCACTCAGCCTGGGTCCATTGTAAATCAGGGCTTCAAAAAAGGTGTCATGTAGTTGGGCCCTCTTTAAGCACTGAAAATATTGGAGTCTATTTGAAAACGCCTTATGGAGTCTCTCACTAGCCTTGCAAATCATCACAGCACCAAGTAGAGTTTCCTTTTATTTTTCTGCCTCATAGCATCAAGTCATTTCTATTCCAACCAGAAAAAGAGGGTTATTGCTTGCTGGGTTGTTTTTTTTTTTTTTTTTTTTTTAAAAAAAAAAAAAAAAAAAAAAGCCTACACCTAAGATAACAAGCTGCATAAAATCCCAAAACCATTTAGGGCTCTTGTTCAGCTTTGCAAGGCATCCATGAGGCTGTCCTCTTCAAAGGAGAGGGGGGGGTTTCTCCAGCTCGACCCCTGGCTTGCTGGCCTGAGATGCTCCCACCCAATGATGCTTTGTATGAAGCTAAACCACTGCCATGGCACAAAGACACAAGGTGTCTGCACAGCTCTGCCTAATTCCCAAGCACCACACTGAGAGGCTGCTGCCCTGGGAGGACACTGCAGAAGATGGGTTGTTTCTTCTACAGAGAAGCCCATTTTTGTCTACTTCTACCTCTTGCAAAAGCACCAAATGCAGCACTGGTTGGGTTTTGGCACTAGAGCCCTCAGATAGAGTCCTCTTTCTAGGCAAGAAGCAGAAAACACCATGTTAACCTAAAAACATATGGTGGGGAGCAATCCCTTCCCTTCTACTGGGGGGAATTGGTAAGGCTGTGTGTGTAGGTATGGTGCCAGCTCATGGCCCAAAATCCTGCCCCATCCTTACATCGTCTTCTCCAGCCCACCCAAGGAGATACCTTCATCACCGAGCCCCTCAAGCAGGGTTCTGTCCTGAGCCTGCATTTTGTTTAGGTTTACAAAGCCACTGCTGCTACATCACCAAGATAATTGCCAGATTCTGCAAGTCCCCAACCCACTGCCCTCCCTGACATGCCACACCCTCAACCAGCAACACTAATGAAGGGCCCTGATGGAGGAGGGAGATGTCATGGGCAGCCAGCCCCCCACGTTGCCCACCCAATCCACCCTCCATGCTCAGTGGGGGAATATATTGGTGTGGCAGCTCAGGGAAGGCAGGAGATGTGGTGGAGGGGATGATATGCCAACAACTCACCCCACTGGGCGCTGCTGATGTGATGGATAGTCCAGATGCCCTCAGAACCAGCTGCCACATCCCAGCACAGCAACAACCTGTAATTACAGAGGTGATGATTCCAGCCTGTACCCCTCAAGTGCGGGGAAGGAGGGGGTAGGAATGAAGGCAGAGCCAAGCAGGCAAACCAGATGGCTCTCTTGTTGAAGTGCAGCTGCACCAAAGAGAGGTCATAGCCATAATGATTTGGGTTGAGTCCCCACTAATTAAGGTTGACAAGTGAAGTTCAGATGTGTCCACTGCTAAGGAATAAATCAATCCCCCAGAATGGATATGGCCAACAAGGGGTAGTTGAGTTTGTCCTGCAACCCAGAGGGCAAGTAATTATCTCTGTAACTTTCTAGTTAGACTGCACTTGGGAAACACATCTTCTGATTCATAAATACCTTCCTTCCATCACTACATTACACTCTCAGTGTCAAAAGTTAACTTTGCTTGGGAGTAAAATAGCACAGGATGCCATGAAAACGAGCAATGGGCTTGTTGAAGTTCATGGTGCCATCCAGCTCCTCTGTCTACCTCCCGTAGAATTTTGGTCAAGAAAAGCTTATTGGATCCCACTGATCCTCCCAGTGGAAATCCGTCTAGGGAGTGGAGTGGATCTGTTTCAGTTTGTATGAGTTTGGGAGAAAGAACTGGGCTTTGATTCCCCAGTGACCTACCACTGGGTCCTCATGCTATAATCATTTTTCAGTCCCTTTTTAGACGGTCGGTCTCTGAGTGGTGGTGTTGACATATGGCACATCACAGCTGTGGTTCTGCATTACGCACCTTACAAGAAGCCACTGTTCCCCACTGCTTTCCTTCTCCCCCTTGGAAATTCCATGGTCTTTCCTTCTCCCTCTTGGAAATTCCATGGTCTTTCCTTCTCCCTGAGGATCACAATGCCCCAGGGATGCCATGATATGATCCAGTGGTCACAGAGCATGGAGCTCACCCGCTTCGCACCCCCCTTCCCCGACAGCCAAGCCAAAAGAGAGCACTGACTGCAGCACTGGCTAGGCTGGGAGCAAGCCTACATTGTGAAGATGCCAAATCTTTCCCCTGCCTCAGCTCAACACAAAAATGCCTGCATGACCCAGTATCACTTATTGCAGTGTGCAGAGCCATTGCTACTTTGTGCTGCCCCACAAACCACTTCGACACAAGATCACAACAAAAAGAGGGGGGGAAATGTGAGGAAGAACTCTTTCCCATATCCCCAAACTACTGGAAACTTTGTGGCTGTGCCTACTTGTACCACTCACANACCTGATCTCCTTGCCACTGATTAGCAAATGCCATCAACCAGCATATTGTAAGAAGTCCACGTGACGGAGAGTCAGTCTGAGATGGTTTTCCCAGGTTGGCATCCAGGATGATATTTCACAAGCACATTATTGAGGGGTTAAATAACTGGTAGGGCTCCCTTTCACCTTTAAAAGAGGATATGCACCATGATTGAATTCCCAGGGGATAATTAACACAGACACAATTCTTCAGCAGGGAGGGGGTAAGAAGGGAAGCCTGTTATTTTTAGGTAAGCTAAGGGCTATAGTTATGTTATTCCTACAATTGATGGGGAAAGGGGGCAAAAGGAAATCACTGCAGTTATGAGGACTGGAAAAGGTTGGGGGTTTATACTAAATTGAATTATTTACGTTTGACAAAGGGCCACCATAAACCAGCGTAGCCCAGCATATCTTTCCATGCTATATAGAGCTGCTAAAGGGGAATGTTTTGGCACCATTTAAATATTATCTATTTTTCAATAAAAACCAGGCAAAATCAATAGAGCCTTGGGACAAGTCTATATTTCGCCAGGCAGCAGCTTTTAAGGGAGAGTTGGTCCAGTAGCAGTAGCTTGACTGGTTTCACTCACACAATTCCATCTGCAAAAGTTTTTTGGCAGGGTGCAAAATGTGACACTCCCCACCCAGCTCTGAGACATGCATCTTCTCTGGGCATTAATCCTGCTGTCTGACCTCCTCGGTCAGTCATCAGCCACATAACTGGACAGCACTGTCACATGGAGTGGGAGGGGGAGTGTTGGAAATATAAACATGGGGACATTTCAGTGTCAGGTTGACTGCAAGGTGGCACCTGGCTCCAAGAGAGGAGGTT
Source organism: Eubucco bourcierii (assembly GCA_013396675.1). NCBI lineage: Eukaryota > Metazoa > Chordata > Aves > Piciformes > Ramphastidae > Eubucco > Eubucco bourcierii. The sequence goes on from VWZE01018367.1 coordinate 14,536, forward strand.
CAGCCTCCCACTCCACACTGCCTGGCCGGGAATGGTGCTCAGGGGGGACGACCAAGCATTACCCAGGAAAGTCACCTTCATATCGCCATCCTTCCAAGGTAGGCTTGGGCATCTGATGGTTTACCTTGCAGTGTGGTAGCCTCACCATCCTGTCTGCAGACCCCTCACAGTCCCCTGGTAGCAGGCATAGCATCTCCTCCTCATGGCTGCAGGGTGCCAAGGGAGACACAGCCATGACAGGGAGCTTAACCACTCAAGCCACCTCGTTTTAATTATTTTGGGAGTAAGAGGAAGTGTAAGCTTTAAATCAGTCATGCATTGCAACTCACGCTTGAAAGCAGCTGGAGGAGGCAGTGCCGTGGGCTGCCAGCCCTCAGGCTCCTTCGCTGCACTGGAAAATTCCCTGGAAAAAAAATAAATAATGCCATTTTCCACTGCTGGAGGGCAGCTGTAAATCATGGTGGCAATGCCAGGAGCTCTCAGCATGGGCACATCTGGACTTGCTGGGGTTTTTGAGGCAGCCTCATGGGTTTTGTGAACCAGCAGGGCAGGTTATTATGAGCTGGAATGTCCCTGGTGTGAGGAGTAAGCTGTTATGCAGCAGCTTAACATGGGGAACAAGCTTGTGCTGAAGTCGTTTTGCTTCTGTGTGCTAGGAATGAGTTTTCCTCGTAATGTGAAGGCAGTGCAGACAATTTAAGTCATTATTAATAGATACACTTGATCTGGGGAAGTAAAATGCTTAATGTTTTGTTAAATGAGGTGTACTCTGCAAACAGTTGTGTGCAGGGAGAAGGTTAAGATGCTACCCCCGCATTAGAGATTAATGAGTATGAGGCTACTGCTAATGAAGGGCTCACCCTTGCCAATGTTTGGGGCCCAATTCTGTGTAGGAGCATCTCTAATGACCTAAGGAAACATAAGGATGATCCCAGGTTGCAGGATCGGGCCCTTGGAGCCTCAGACTCTTAAGGCATAAGGATTAGGGTGGTGGGAGAAGTGATGTGGTCAAGAACAGACAGTGCCAGAGGAAGGCTGCAGGGTCCCAGCCTTCCCCAGCACTCAGAAGTGCTGCCCAAATGTGACAAGCCATTGATAGGCAGTTAAAACTCCCTTATTTTCCTTGCAAACCTAAGTGAGGACTTCCCCTCTCCCAGCCAGCCCCAGGATGCTCTGCAGGTGTCCTGGTTGCCAGCTCCTCTCAGCAGTAAATCACTCCTGTCTGTAGGCCAGCATTCCCCTTAAAATCAGAGACATCCTTTCATCCTGACATCGCTTTCCACTCACCACTGGAAAAAGCACTTGACTTGGCTGGCAGGAGCTCAGGCTGATGCATTTATGTGTGCCACTCAGCTACAAGAGGACTTGCTCCTTCTGCCTGTACTGGCCCTGGCTATATTTAACCTGCTCCATCAGCGACGCTGTTAATCCTGTCATTCCTCTGACCCAAGAACTAAGTGTCACATGCAAATAAATGCTGATTAAAAAGGCTGTCAAGAAGGGGTCACAGAGTATTTCTACACACTCTCGATGGCAGTGTAATGCCACACGCACACCCTCCTTGCAAAATTAGCCTCTGTCTGACCAGCAAGGTCTAGACTCCCTGCTAAATATACCCAGCCACTACAGCAGGAGGTACTCCATGCCACAGGAAGGCAATCCCCTTGGCACGTGAAGGGAGGCTTCCTCTGTGCCACTGTGAAAATGTCACAGGGCTACTAATGAGTGGACAGAGGAAACGAGCCAGGGCTGTGCAAACACAGCCCAGGATAAGTCTCTGTGGAAAACGTGTCACTACCTGGGTCTCCCAACCTCCTCCTGCTCCCCTAGCTCAGGGACTGCAGAGAATACTGAGGCTAGTTTTCACACTGAAGCACCACTTTGGGGAGGTGGTTCAGTTGACACCAGAAGGGTGAAGGTGCACAGCAAGGAGGTAGCAGCATAGCAACAAGTGGTAAAAGAAGAGAAAAAGACAATGTGATTTCAAGGTTCAAACCAGCCAAGCAGTTGTGGGCAGGTAGGCAGGCCATCTCTGAGTTCAGGGGAGAAAGAAAATGGGAAAGAGCACATAGGTTGACCTCAGAATAGGTCCCACTATGGATGTTGTTGGACAAGGTCCTCAATACACAAGAGGTCCTTTACACAGGGACCCTAAGTTAGACATCCTCCCGCTCAGCACCACCTCACCCTGCACGGACACACTGTGGTATCTTTGTACCTTTGTCCTCTTCCCTTGGTCTCTGGGGCCAGGTATCTAGATGTCACCACAGCCATGCCAAGGAAACTCACAATGGAACTCTTGCAGAGGGGATGTGTTGACCCAGGATTACCATAAGGATGCTCGTGGAGAAGCCCAGGAAGGTCTCCACATGCAGGAGGGTATGGAGGAGGTGCTAAACATTTATTCCAGCCCCGAGTTGACTCCACATGAAATGACCCATGAAGCATTTCATCAGGCCCTCCATGTCTGGTTACTTTGATATGGTTTAACAACTCTCTGATATCCATTTTGATCACATTTACTCCACAAAGAGGTGGGGCAGGAGGGTTGGCAGAGGGTTGTGTCACCCAGACCTGTCACGAGATGCTGAAGTCTATTCTTGTCTCTTCCATGGATGTCTCCTGTGACCTTGAGGAACAGATCCATGAGTCTCAGTGCAGCTCTGCTGGCATCCGTCCCTGTGTTTAAATGTCAGGAGAAGCTGGGCTACTCCCTACAAGGCAGCAGCGGGGAGAGCACAGCTCAAAGTCTCAGGAGGATTTGCACCTCCCTGGTCTTTGCCAAGTACTTTGCATCCCTGCAGGGACGTGCCAGCAAGCCAACCTGTGTTGTGTTGACCACCAATGTGATGTTCAGATTTTTTCCAGACTGGTATGAGTTTCTTGAAGAAAAACAAAACATAATGTTAGGCAGAGGTAAAAAACTGACACAGAGCAAGAGCTGGGCAGGCAGGATCTGACTAAATCTAGTTTTTCTTCCTCTCTAAATACCAGGCACCATTTTCCTCTCAGCCTAAAGACCCACATCCCAAACTGCTGCCTGCAATTAAACCAGTCAATTTAATGCAGGAGGTGCTGCCACAACACAACCCAGTAACCATTTGACCCTCATTGTATCGCATGCCCGTTATCACCTGACCCCGCTGGAGTTATAAATACAACAACAATAGAGCCTTAACTGGATTATAATTAGACAATGAGCCCAGGAGGATGGAAACAATGAACTATAAAAGCCCAGCTATCCTCACAGTGAAGACCTACACACACACAGAGGAAGCACTGGAATGGGAGAGTTACCAGGACCTGTGACCGAAAAGCTACAGATTTCCCTCAAACTGGATTCGGAGCATCCTCTAACGCCTCACAGTCCTGCCACCAAGTATTACACGGCCCTGGTGACGGGAGACCTAAGAAGTCTTGAGGTCCTGACTGACAGATACTATCAAGATGTCAACCTGGTCCTTGAGATCAGTAAAAATGAGCTGGAGTGGCAGGTGAAAAGTCAAGCATCTTATGGACTCTCAGGTACTTCTCCTTTAAAGGCCAGTCAGTGTTAAAAAACCCAAACATTTAAATAGATATTTACTAACCCTAAATAGGAGCAGTGCAGGGCATTTCAGTGCTGAACACTGCTTTTATAGAGGTTGCTCCCGAGGTTGCTGGGTTGCGGGTAGCTGGATGTGCCCTACCCAGAGATATTCAGCATTTTATTTCATTATTTTTCAATCTTCTGCACATTCTAATCCACCTGAGGGGCAGGGAAACCCTAAAAATGTGTCTCCAGATGATTTTTTTCAAGTTGGGACAGGACACTCTGTGGCCTGGGCATTTTTGCAAGAGTGCTCACAGCCCAGATTCTCCATGCAGGAGGCAGCCTGATCTTGTCTGGGAGGGAGGTGCCCCCAGAGTAGTGGTATCTGGCACCTCCCAGCCCTAGATGGTCCCAGATGCTCACTATATACTGTGCATCTATTTATGGGCCCAGAAGTCCCAGAGCTGCCAAGAGCAGTAATACCTTCCTCCCTCTGAGCCCGAATCCATGTCCAGCCCTGTATCACCCTTCCAACATATTTCCACCTGTCTTGGGTGCCTTCAAGCCCAGCCTAGTCCCAGCAAAGACAGATTTTTTTTTCTCACCTGAGTACAAATGGAGAGTTTGAGAGCTGCCTTTTAGCACCCGCCAGCAAGGTCTGGTGCACAGGGTCCCCTGTGCAGCTGGTTGTGGACTGGGTTATAGAATGGCTTTAGCTGCAAGGGCCTTTTAAAGTACATCTAACTCCAAACCCCCTGCAGAGAGCAGGGACGTTTTCAACTAGATCAGGTTGCTCAGACCCTGATCCCACCTGACTTGAAATGTTTCCAGGAATGGGGCATCTGCCACCTCTCTGGGCCGCTGGATGGGAACATTGCTGAGCCCTGTCCCTGGTGCAAAACCTGTGGGTCCCCAGCAGTGTCAGGTTCACTTTGTCCTCCCCACAGGGCTGTGGTCACTGGAGTACAAGCGGGAACTGACCACCTCGCTGTGCCTCGCTGCCCGCCGCGGCCACACTGCCTGCCTGCATCATCTCCTCCACCGACGGGCTGACCCCAACCTAGCACCAGGTGGGCGTGGGCCCCTGCACGAAGCCTGTCTGGGGAGACACACTGACTGCGTGGTGCTGCTACTGGAGCACAAGGCTGACCCAAACCTGCGGAGTAAGGAGGGCCTGGCCCCACTGCACCTCTGCACTACCCAAGACTCCCTGGGGTAAGGAGAGGATTCCCCCATCAGCATCCTCTGAGGACAACCTCACTTTGTCTCCCCTGCATGCAGACAACCCTTTCTTTTGCCTCTGCAGGATGCAAAAACAGATGTCATAGTCCTCAGTAAGGTGTTCCACATGCTCCCACACCTCCCAGCTTTGTTGGCAGTTATATCAAGTTATAGCAGAGCTGAAGAGGCGGGAGGTGTCCCTCTCTACAGCAGGGTGTTGGAACTAGATAATCTTTGAGATCCCTTCCAACCTTACCATTCTATGATTCTATGATCTCTTTCACATGAACAGGAGCAACCCAGCCTAGCTCTACATGTTTTTCCTTCCTCCTCTTTTCTGATGATTTATCCTAAAAAGCACAATGTCCTGCAACCCCAAGAAACGTTAATGATGGTTTCCATCATGGGGCACATAAATCCCCCCAGCCCCCTCAGCCCATGCCAACTCCATCCTTAAAGGAGTCTGATGCCAACTGGGGCACCTGCTCCTTGTAACATCCCAATCCCAGGGCCATAACAAAGGGTTGTAACCTACAGGAAGGGGAGCAATCTTCCCACCTTCTTGTTTTGTACACTCCATGTATGGATCCGCCACAGTTTATAGTCAGGGCTCAGATTTGGCTACATACAGCTGCTCCTTTCTCATCCCAGATCAGTGTCAGTATCATACAGAGATGAGTATAAACCTTATGTTTCAAAAAATAAGCTTTCCATGTGTGCACATACGTCTCAGTAGGACTTTAAGTGCCTGAATCATTAGACCTAGAAAATCTGGATTTTTTTTTTTTTTAATTTTTTTTTTTCCCCATGAAGAGCTCACCTCTTGATATTCTGGCAAATCTACTTAGGACTGTGGCAAATTTCATTGCCTGTCATCTTCAGTGAAAATCCACCCTGGCTTCAATCTTCTCCCCTTTAAGTAGGCAGTGAGCTTAACTGAAGTGGGTGTTGAAGGCGAGGTTCCCACTATGGATCCAATGCATCATGAACTATGTGTCAGGAAAAGAGCTCTGCAAAAGAAAAGCAGCCAGAAGGGAAAGGGTTTGCAGATATAAATATCTCAAGCCTGGCTTATAAATAAGAGTCCCTATAAGATGGTCAAAAGTCAGATATTACTCGAATTTTGTTTCAGCCAAAAAAACTAGAAACGAATCAAACACATCTTTGGTGTGATAAGGGTTGGAGGGAGTGGGATGGGTAAGGGAGGATGCTACAAGCAACTCTCATCATTGATAAGAACACAGTTTTAATTCCTCCACTTAAGCTCACTTTTGACCTTAAAGTCTTCAGTTTCCAAAGCCCAAGCCATTCTAAAAGCCCCCACAGCGGGTATTTAGGCTTCACCAATGTGCTCTCACCCTACAGAGACAGGGCAGAGAAACATCCTGATGCTTGGAGAGAACTCCATGGCCTACAGAAGTCCAAGCATCCCACTTTTAGCCAGGCCCTTCCCAACTTGGAAGGAAAAATAAATGTACATATTAAAAATGAGCCGTTGTCACCAATTTACATATTATTTCTCCCAGAAGGATGGAGAGGGCTGGCAGGTAAGGCAGTAAACTGTAACACAGGGATCAGACATCCACAACGTGGAAACAGCTGAGTTACAAGGCCTTGAATATTGGGGCTTTATAATGGAAATGCTGAGAGACCCTTAACTACGCTAGCCGGCTCTACGGGGGCTTCTACAATAACTAAGCCAACTCCCTTGAAAGATCAAAAATTAATAGACATTTCAGACAGGTTTTGAGGTTTCGACCACTGCTTTTCAATCGCAAAGACTTTGCTAAAGTTAGAGACTGAGGAGGTCAAGCTTCACGTAACACAAACATGTCCTCTTTGATTAGGGGGAGACTACTTTACCTCGCCTTTTTTATTATTTTATTTTATTTTTTTTTTATTGAGTAGTAGATTTTAGGTCATCCTTAATTTTTTACTGACAATAAAGAGCAGGTCATCGACCTACATAGAGAGCTATTTTATTTTTCTCCCTCTCGATAACAATGGCCAGAACACCTATGTGCCAGGTTCTTCTGTATTCCCATATACTCGGCAATTCACCGTGGGGGCAGGACTTAAAACCTTTGAGCCTCTCAGTGACTGGGATAAAAAAAAATTATCTGGGCTTCCTTCCAGCCATTTGAGCTTCAGAATCCATGAGATTTCAACAAAAAGGATATCAGAGCTTTAATCTAGGAGCTTTTTGAAGAGATGGAAAAAAAAAAAGTTCCAGTAAAGTTCAGTCTTACCTTCTTCACTTTAGGAGCTGTTCATGCCAACATCGGCCTATTTAGTAGAGTTCCTCTCCTTGACCTCTTTTTTACAGCAGAGATAATTAACATGGTGGGGTAAGATGAGTCTCTAAATTCACTGCACTCTCTCCCTGGCGCTCTCCCGTTTCCCTCTTAAAGCTGGGATGATTAAAAGACTCTGCCTTTATTGGCACCCCAAAAAAAAATAAAATAAAAATAATTGAAGGGGAGAGGAAGAGTCTCAACTCTCACGGCGGTGCCAGGGGGAAGAGCAGGCGTGGGGCGGTGGGAAGGCACATTGCAGGGACACAGGATCTAGCTCCCGCCTCCCATCATGGGACCCACAGCAGAAGGGTAATGCTACCTCGTTTGTAGAGTCCTCCTTCAGATCTGTGAGTTGAAGAAAGCTCTTTGAAAATCCCAGGTTTCCCATGCAACCAAGGAGAGCCTACCTTGGAGAGAAATCCTCCAGGGCCTGCCTTCCCCAGCATTCCACACAGGGGAGAGGACTTAGTCAAGACAAGGAGGGAAAAAAGTAGATGTCACCCGTATCTCCATGCAACTTGAGCTTATGGCTGAGTGATACCCTTGTGTTCACCTCTTCAGCTTTCTCTACATCCTGGCAGCTGAAACTAGGATTGTCTTCTGACTTCAAGCCTCCAGCTCTGTGAGATAGGAGATAAATGGTGGGATGAGTCAGTGCAGGAGGAGAGTTCCTTTGGCAAAGCACTGGAACAGGCTGCTCAGAGAGCTCATGGGGTCTCCTTCTCCGGAGAGATGCAAAACCCACCTGGGCGCAATCTTATGCAACCTGCTCTAGGTGACGCTGCTTTAGCAGGGGTGTTGGACTAGATGATCTCCAGAGATGTCTAGATGATTTTCCAACCCCTACCATTCTGTGAATCTAAGAGTTAGAGTCCAAGGGCTCCACATGAAAAACAAGGTGGTAAGGGATTGAAGAGAAGAGCTGCCAGCTCAGGAAGACAGGATGGAGTTTACTTTAGGGGCTCTTCAGCCTGGAGAAGAGAAGGCTTCGAGGGGACCTGATAGTAGCCTTCCAGTATCTGAAGGGGGCCTACAGGAAGGCTGAGGAAGGATTATTTGCAAGGTCCTGCAATGACAGGACAAGGGGCAATGGGTTTAAACTGTCAGAGGGGAGATTTAGACTGGATGTTAGGAGGAAGTTGTTTGCAGTGAGGGTGGTGAGGCACTGGCACAGGTTGCCCAGGGAG
>VWZE01018367.1:41197-52527 GCA_013396675.1 Eubucco bourcierii
GGGGCCCTCCATTCCCCGGCTGTTCTGTCCAGGATTTGGCGTTGAGCTGATTTTCTTTTCCCCTCCTGCGCTGCCGAAACAGAGTGATGATGCTCTTTGAGCCGTATTTATTGTTGGGGAGGGTGGAGATAGACAAAAAAAGTTTTCCTTTTTAAAAACATTCGTTTTATTTTGGGAGGGGAAGTGATGGAAGGCTGGAAAAAGGCTTTTTGTACGACTAATAGTGAATGGCCTCGGGGCGGAAGGGAGTGGGTGGAGGGGACAGAAACATCCCCACATCCTCCCCCCGCCAGGAGCTGGCGCGGTTTTGTGGGGTACAGTCGCTCAGGGTGGGACATACACAACTGCGGCAGAGGCTCTGCGGCCCGGCTCGGGGATAGGGACCAGAGTGTCCCGCATCCCTTCTGCTCCGCATCCTTCGCATCCTTCTCCCCTCCTACCCCATTTTACGCATCCCAGCCGTGTAGCTGGCGGCGGCGGCGGCAGCTATATGGAATGCAAGAGCAAATTAAAAAGAGGGTGCGGGGTTAGGGGCGAAATGTCTATTAAAATTAAACTAGGCATCATTTAAGAGAGCGATTCACTCCTGAGGTACTGGCGAGTAAATTCAGGCTTTGACGTGGTCACATCTTTTACAGCGCTTGCACTTCATCATTTATTTATTATTATTATTATCATTATTATCTTGTAACGGCGGCTTCGGAGGGGGCTGCATAGGCTCCGGGGAGGGAAGAGGCGGCTACCGCTGCTCCCCGTTCCTACCAGCCGCATCCTTGGGACGGAATGGCCCTGGGCAGCATTGCTGCTTACCGCCGCCGTCCTCACAGGCAGCGCGGACACGCGGGGATCCCCAAGTAATTCCATCCTTTTCGGCAGCCGCCACGACTGCCCGACCCTTGGCCTCGTTCAGAAAAACAAACAAAAAATATTATTAATATTCGGTTCAGTTTCTGCACGGGAGTTGGGACACGCGTGGAGTGTCCTCACACTCCCCTCCCCTCCTCCCACTCCCGGCCTTTCCAGAAAGACTCCTTTTTTTTCTTTCTTTCTTTCTTTTTTCCCCTCCAGAAATTAATTTATTTTGGTTTGGTTTTGGTGCAAAGGGAAGTCTGTTTGAAACTCCGAGTCGACTCCCGCAGCCCGGCTATACCCACCCCACGGAGGAGGGGATGGGGGTTGTATTTTAGGGAGGAGCAGCTGGTCCTCAACCCTATCTTCCCCCACCTCAAAAAAAAAGCCATAAAAAAACCCATTAAAAAACAAAACAAAACAACAACAACCCCAAAAACCAAACAAAAAAACCCCAAACCCCAGCATCTGCCCCAGGGGCAAGAAAGTTATTTGCTCTGTGGGCTGGAGTCCTCCATTACCCCCTTCGCCCCCTCTCAGGAGCGGGACTTTGGGGCTGGAGGGGGGAGCCCCTGGCCGGGGGCCGGAGGAAAAGGAGATAAACAAGCGAGGGGGTTGATAGCTGTCATCATCACCATCATCATGGCTTTCATTTGGCTGCCTAATGAGTCAGATCACAGGCAGAGAGAAAAATTGTCAATCGCCCAGGCTCTAATGAATTTTTTTGCAAATTGTAATCAAGCCAGGCCGTCTCAGCTCGCTGATTAATGAGACCCAGGAGGCCCGGCCAGCACCTCAGCTTTTTATTCCATCCCGTCCTCCCTGCACTAAATTAACAGCAACTTGTCTGAGCTTCAAATTAACTCCCAATGATTAATTCTGATGGGGGGGTCTGAAGAATAGCTCGTCCTAATAGGCACTGGCCTCTGATGCTGTTTGAAATTAATACACTTCCCCTTTGGCTGCCGGCTTTAATCCAAGGTTGGGTTTTGACATCACTATATTTGTTGTTACAATAAATTCCTCTTACATCTGCAGATCAAATAATTGCACTGCTTGGGGAGTGCAGCAGATATGCTGGCCCGCTTCGCGGCAGCTCAAAGTCCGAGGGAAAGGAAAGCTGCCTGCTACCGTCCACCTCACCTCCTGCCTGCCTTAGGCAACCCCCTTCTTTTAATATATATAAAAATGTAAATTTTAAGCCACCGCTGTTCGGTGGCACTCAGTTGCAGTGGCCAGAGGAGCCAACTCTTCTCCGTAGGGGTGAGGAGCGTGCTGCTTTGCTCTTAAATAAGACATCACAGCTTTGTAATCCCCCCCACTCCTTACCCCGTCACCGCAGTGACCCGGCAAACTCACCGTATGCCAGGGCTGCCACAGAGACCAGACAAAGTCAGCGCATGCCAGGACAGGTCAGGCAGGGGTGGTGCTGAAGGGACGCACAACTCCAGCTGCAGCCCCCCGCTTCCTCAGTGGGGGCAGATTTGCTTTCTGCCTCGTTTCTGTTTGTATTGACTTAATTGGTTTAATTATTTCAGCTGGGACTGGCCAGGCTCGGCTTTGTGCCTTTTACCTGCCCTGGGGATGCGGCTGCACTCTCGACAAGGAACCCTTTGTGCCCAAGGTGGGAGGCACCAGACCTCCTTTCCATTGGGGTCATCCCCAGCGATAGTGAGGGCCTCCCCACCGTGCATCCCAGTGTCAGGAGAGCTGGGCAAGGAACCCATACCCCTGATGATGGGAATAGCCGCCCCCCACTCCAGGGTAGACCAGCTTCCGTTCCCCAATGGGTGCATGCTACTCCTTGCAAGAGGCACCCACCCCTCTAGGCTCACTATCCTCCAGGATCGAGCTCCCCTTCCTGCCTGCACTTCCACGGGCCGTATCAATCTTCATTGGCGAGGAAGGAGGAGAGCGGCGAGGCTGGTAAGCGGCCGCCAATGCAAATTCCCGCTGTCACCGTCATAAAGCACCCGGCACCCTGACACACAAAAGCAACACCATATGTACGAAGACAACCTGTATGAATTATAAATTGCATCATAAAAATTGATTGCCTATCCCGACCCTTCAGAAACACAGGCCGGGAGGGGGGAAAGAAACCTACCCGGTGCTCTGAGCTGGCTACCCCATGGTAGGAGGGGATTGCTCTGCCCAGCCACAAGGCATCCCTTGTGGGTGCGAGGTCCCTTCCCGTCCCCCTCCCTGCCATTGCGGGATGCTCACCCGCCCCTTGCTTGCTCTTTTCTCCCTCCTGCTACGCCTGGCCTATAGAGAGCCTTAATCTATTTATTTCAAGCCACTTCATCCTCTCTCCCGCTTTTGTCCCGGCCCCAGCCTCTGGCTTTGTGGCAGGACCGCTGAGGTTTTAAAAGCCCCTTCCCCTATAGTTTGAGGTCTCCTTGGCTGCCTGAATTACAATGGCTAAAACAGGATTACACTGACCTGATCCTATTAAACTCGCCAATCGATCTGTGCCGCCCTCCCTCCAGCTCGGCAAACTTGCTCGCCCAACTTTCCCCAGGGCGGAGGCTGAGAGGAGATGCAAAAGGCCATGCCTCTGAGCAGGCCCAATTCAGGAAGGACGCATGGAGGCTATTTTTTGCCCCTCTGAGCCCGTGGATTTTAAACCTCTGCTTTATCTCCCAGCATCTCAGATGCAAAGAAAAAACCCAGCTTTCCCTTGGTCCTCGCAGGTGTTGTGACTTCCAGCCCCGGTGAGAGATTAAGTCATACAGATAAATCACATCAAAAGGGGCATTTTAGCTCTAAGTGAAACGATTTTCCCTCCCTTTGCTAAGGGCCACCCTGAAGCTGCCTGCAGTGGGGCATGTAGGCTCCTACAAACAACCCAATGTGGAGAAAAAAACCCAGGGTGTAAACATCCTCAACCCCTTGCTGTGATGCTGAGCATGCTGGAGCAAAGCCTGAGCAAGTGTTGCCCATGCTCAAAGTGTCCCCAACCCGCTCTGGTAGCTACCAGGGCTAGGACTCCCCTGACGTTAGCATCTCCCCAGTATCCCTCTGCAGCCAGAGGACCACATCACCAGCGCAGGCAGGGCTGACTGGCAGCAAGTCCTTCCTCCTTTTTATTTATTAAGAGGAGCACAAACTCAGCTTAGCAACATTTCCCTTGTCAGTGTGTCCGCGGACCTGGAACTGCCAGCGTGATCGGCTGGCAGGGGATGCTCTGCGTCGCCTCGGTGCTGTGGCACGTCACCATCTGCAGAGGAACGGGTGCCTGGAATTAATCCCTCACCATCCCCTGGGAAAATAATTACAAGGCAGGGGAATAATCTGAAAACGGTAGTAAAATATGGGGTGTTTACACTGACCTGCCAGGATGACTGAATTAGTGGCAAGGGGCCTGAATTAGTGGCAAAGGGCCTATCGTCGACTCTGTGGGAGCAGTTTTAATGCTCAAATCCTATTAATTAACAGAGCAAAAGACAAATCAGGGACTCCCATTTATAATTTTCTAGGGCTGTGTTACCAACAGTGGGGAGCTGGAGCTCACGTGGCAAATATGTTTTGCCAAGTGCCTGGAGCTCTTCTCACTTCACCTTCTCAGGGTGCTCTAAAGGATACCAATGCCCTAAAACTGGCCTTTCAGAGAGGGACACAAGCAGTGATTATTCTTGTTTCTAAACATGATGCATTCTGATACTCTCTGGGGGTGACACAAAACTGCATCTGCCTAAGCCTCAAGAGAAATCTTCACTATTTTCTGTCATTTGTGTTCCTGTTCAAGATGTCTGCTCTTGCTTCAACAACATCCAAACTCAGAAATGATGCAGGAAAATGTGGGTATGGCCCCAGAAACCCCTTTGAGAGACACCTGCCTCCTCTACTGATGCTCCCAGTACAGCCAAAAGAAGCCATGTGCATGGTTATACAAGCTGAATAGCTGGGCTTTTTTGCTGGCAATCTCAACTCAAAGTGAACCAGATGACTTCTTCGGGCAACGGCCACACCTCCTCACCCAAAACTCTCTCCTGCACATCCTTAGGCCATACCCCATCAATCCCAAATTTGGCAGCTTGTGAAATAAACAACTTCCTTCAGACCTCTACACTGCAATTATCAGGACACCCTCTTGCCAAATTCAAGGTTCTGCACCAAAGCTGGAAGGCACTCAAGAGTCTTCAAGTAGCACCAACTGAATTTAATTTTTTTTTTTCCTCCACTGNGTGCAGCCCAAACAACGAGGACCAGTGCAAAGAGCTCAAAGGGCACCGGTAACAGTAGCTTTGTGCCCCAGCCCCAGCCAAAACCGACACCCACCTCTTTGCACAGAGGGGACAGACGACAGCAGAGACCTTCTGCAAACTGTCACTGCTTGTAGATAAGCCTTCCAGAGCCGAACATTTACAAATAGCCTGCTCCTTGCTAAGAACCCACTTGGGCTTTTACCAACGTCGTTAGGATCGTGGTCTAATCGTATCTATCAAAAACACTGCCTTTCTGAATTAGGGTAATGGTCGTTTTTGAGGCATACATCTGTATTTTCTTTGCTTTGCTTTTTAAAACAGGTGCTTGGCTCCTAAGCCCATGATTGCTATTTCTCCCCCTCCCCAATTATTTTCATATTTCCCCATTTCCAAAGCAGCAATCAGTTCCCATGAAAAGAAGGGTAATAGGAAGTCTCTCTCTATGAGAAATTGTTAATTTGGGATTTATAAAGGACTTTCCTTAATGAATAATAGTTGAGATCGATCTGTCTTCCTGTCTCCTTCTGCAAAGTAACATTTGTAAAGTAAGGTGATCCCAATTACTCCCTCTAATAATCCTCTCCAGCAAGAGATTTCGGAGCCACAGCGATGAAACCTGCCTGCCACCGCTTCCCCAGTGCCATGAAGATTGCCTGTGTCAGGGCTTTCTGCCCTCACCAGCTCATCATCCCCCTTCTCCTTGCCTGGTGAACCAGCTCCATCACCTGAAAACCCCAGAGTAGGACATCCCACAGCCTCCCCCATGAAGGATGGTCCATTTGGCCTTGCTAGTTGTCAACACCTGGGAGGTCCCACACTGGGATTGTCATCCCTTGCCACCAGGATGCCAGTGTTCAGAAAGGATCTAGAGCCCTTCAGAATGCCTGGTGCTTTGACATCCACCAATCTCCTATCTTATCAGAGATAGGAAACCAAGAAATTACTCAATTATTGTCCATAAGTGCCTTCATGGGAAGAAAACACTGGCACTAAAGGGCTCTTGAATAGTAGGGAGGATGGTAGCCTGAGAATCAACCTTGGTAGCTCAAGCCAGGCAGACTCAAATTAGAAACAAAGCTTTTTTTCCCCCTATGTTTCCCCCCCCACTTTTTTTTTTTTTTTTTTTGTTTCTTATAATAGAAAGGATCACTAGAAATCCAAGCCAGCTAAGAAGGCATGGGGGATCTCTTCAGCTTGGGGCTGGGCGCTTTCGTGGAAGAGTTGCTTCAGTTAAGTACATGTTTTTGCAATAGCAAGTACCTCCTCCAGCTGTTTTGCTGTCCTAGAATCATAGAAAGGTTTGGGTTGGAAGGGACCTTTAGATGTCATCTAGTATGACCTTCTTGCAGTGAGCATAGACATCTTCAACTAGACCAGCCTGCTCAGAGCACTGACCAAGCTGACCCTGAATGTTTCCTTCCTTTGTTTGATGTCATCCCGCACTCATGTCCCCACCCCACATTCAGAGACTGCCAGGAATTCTGGAGGGACAGCAACTGAGGGGAGGGAGCTTTTCACCATGCTTGAACTAGAGAGCCCTGCTTCTTCAACTCACCTTTTAGAAGAGAGGCAGGCTCTGCCACAGCACCAGTTCTCCCCTTTCTCCTTGCCTCTGCTCCAGAGAGAGATCCTGTGCCAGTCCAGAGATACTCTAGCAAACCCAGGGAACATCAACATTGCTTCTTCAGTAAATTCAGGGGAAAACAGAAATTCAGAAAAATTCCCATAGTTCTCTTTTTTTTTTTCAAAGGAAAAAAAAAAAAAAAAACAAACACCTCTTTTATATAATCTTCACGCAGCCAGAGAGAATTAAGAAGCATAAGTTGTGAGAGGCTTGCTCTGGGTCACATCTTTTGAAAGTGACCAGTGAACAACAGTGCCTTTGGACACCTTGTCCCTGCCCCAAGGACTATTTTTGGTGTTTGAGATCTGTTACTCTGCTGGTGAGCAAAGAGCAGAACATACCCTTTTTCTATCCTCACCTTGCAAGCGTCATCCTGCCTGTGAGCCAGAGCTGGCCTGGGCAGAGTGCTCAGACCCTCCCTCACTCCTCAGGGAGGGGATGCTGTGGGTACCATCTTACCCACATCTCGACCTCAGGCACTGGCCAGGAACATTTTGCCAACTCTGAGTGCTAAAAAGGGTGAAATCCTGACATTATTTGTTCACCTGGCACAAACCTCAGCGCCGCCAGTATTAACTGGCCAGGGCGATTAGAGGCAGCCATCAGCCAATAAATAAATTGGAACCATCTCCAGACCTGATTAGCTTGCTAATTAAGCTCAGTTACAGGGAAATCTGCAGTCAATCAGCCCGGCCATTACCAGTTGGATCTGCAGAGCCGGAGCTGTAGATGCTGCATCTCTGGTGGGGAGGAGGAGGAGGGGAGCCTGCTGGGGGTGGGAAGGAAGGTGGTACCAAAATCCGCTTTCATCAGCAGCAATCGGAGATGCTCATCCATCCGGGGCGACTCCCAGCAGCCTTCAGTGCCTTCACACCCCCAGGGGCTCCTGCTCTGATGCTTTTGGGGAAGACTGCCCCATTCTGTTTCAGTCGCCAAGCTGCTTGGCAGCACAGCCCTTTCCAGTCCACAAATTCCCAGGAACTGCAGAATGCCTCCAAAGACAGCCCATTGAGAAGGGTAAACACGGGGCTGGAGGGTGGGTTTTTTTGGTTGGGGTTTTTTTGGGGTTTTTTTTTGGCTACAGCAGGCTGTTTCCCCTCTTTCTCGTGGCAGTGTGCAGCTCTGACATGACTTTGGCTCTTTCCTTCAACACTCAGCCATTGTTTTTGGGTCCTACCACAAAACACTGTTCAACATCTTCATCCTAGCACAGAAGCCAAAGGTTCTCAGTGGTTTCTTCTTGCGTGCAAAGTAGATGCAACATCCCCTGTCTGGCCCAAAGCAGAGGCAGGATTTCAAGACTCATACTGAGCTGTTGATGCCAGCATTGCAGAAGGAGATGTTTCAGCATTCAGAGCTTCCTTGCTCCCCACAGCTGCAGCCCCATGAGCCTGGCAGCTGATGATGAGCATTGGGCATTTCTTTTTTTCTTCTACCTTGTCCTTTTTCCAGTTCTAGCAACTCAAGGCTAGTTGGGATCCTAGCTCTCACTTCATTAGATGAGAATATCTGGCCTCCCATTTCTGCTAATTCTCCAAAATTATGTGAATTGTTACTCATGCACCAAAATAACCACAAATGATTATTTCCTACTGTAAATGGTGATCAAGAGGTTCTCTTCAACTGGGCAACGAGCAGCCCTTCGTGTTGGCAGCACCGATGCTGAGCTGTTTCCCCATAGGCTTGAGCAAGCCCCACACAGGTTATGTTCCCCAAGAGCCCAGCATTAATCCTCTGAGCAAAGGGGAAGCCCTACTGATGGTAGGGATGCAGCTCTGCATCCCTCCATCCCTCCTGCCCCACGGCACAACATTGCCTTTCTTCTTCTGCCGCTGCAGCTCTTGTCATCCTCTCTTTGGCAAATGCAAGGAGTTTCCCTGGCTTAAACCCAAACCAATCTGGAAGTCAGGGACTGGAGACTGGTGGGGGCAGAATCCAAATAAATAAGTGCTAATTGCTGGCTGCAGCGCTGCACGTCGAGCGCGGTTACTGCAGCTGCATTTATTGGCCAATTAAGGGGCTTTACTGGATGTTAGGTGAGATAAATGACTGCCTGGTAGGTTTCCCAGTCCTGGTGCCCATTTGTGGGGTTCTTGCTGCATATTTAGTGGTTTCACCAGCAGTAACCACATTTCCCTAATGCTCCCTCCCCAGTAGCTCCTAGTTTTTATGGTTGAATTTGATGATCTTAAAGATCTTTTTCAACCTTAATGATTCTCTGAAGACATGTTCTGGGCATTGACCGTGTGGGAACTGTAATAGTATAGGAATAATTCACCAAAGTAAAAACACTGTTCTTGCTTCTCCCTGCAAGCATCACCTGCCTCAGATCCATCAGGGAAATAAAGAAGCACAAAAGGATGAACTTGAAGGCAGGTGATGCTGGACTCAGGAGGGCTTTGTGTGGGACATGCTGTCCTCTGGCCCAGGCTTCTGCCGAGTTTTTCACAGTCAGGATGATGTCAAGTTTCTGAGCAGCCTCTATGGACACCACTTCCATCTCCTTCCACCAAGTCACTGAGCAACTTTGGATATGAATGACATGCTACCCCTGGGAAGTGCCCTCAGGAAGATAAATTGGGCCAGATCACTCTAAAGCAGGGGTCCCACCACCGCCCTTCCTCTCCAGGATAATGTAAATGAAGGAGGGAATGGGGAAGGAAAATGGTGGTGGCTTTTCACCACCATTGAGGAACTCCTTGTTGTGGGTTGCTGTGGATGCTCACAACTTTCAATAGAGTCAGAGGATCAGCCAGACTGACACAGAGAACTCACTGAGGATTACTAAACTGGCTGAAGCTCCTGAATTTTAAACAGGCTGGGGAAATACATAGCAAAAGCCTCACAGAAGCTGGTTTTTACACTTTCCTCCATCATTGGCTTTTGGCCGCAGGTGGAGAAAAATTGTTGGTGTGGGTGGATCATTGAACTGGCTCTTTAAGGTTACTCTTACCTGATATTTATGAAGCACAAGAAGCTTTGCTTTCCTGTGAAAACAGCTGAGTTTGGGTGAGCTTGGCTCTCTTCTGGAAAACAAAGCTGGTAACCAGGGGGCCAGCCCCATCCTACCAGTGCATCGCATGTGATCACTGTGTGGGATGTCCTCAGTTGTCTCATCCCATCGCTCTCTTCACACCAGTTTGGATTTGGAATTAAAGAACAATTCAGAAACTGGCAAGGCTGCCAAGGGAATAATTTTGACTGAGGGCTAAAATGATGCGGTATGGAGCAAGCATCTCCCGGGTTCTGGAGCAGGTTTCTTGAACTGGTGCTCCCAGCATCCATCAGAGTTAATCCTTTGTAGGCAAGGGTGGAAATGCACAGCAAGGCCTTATGGCAGAGCAACAGCCCAGTCTTTACAGTAATTGCTCTTTTCCTGAAAAAAAAAAAAAAAAAAAAAAAAAAAAAAAAAAAAAAAAAAAAAAGGGTGTGTTTCCCTTACTGTCATTATAAGAATCTATAGCATTCTTTCAAAAATCTTTTTCTGACCCTTGTTGCTCTGCAGTAGGACATTTTCTTTCCTTCCCAGGCATCTGTGAATGCCACCAGCTGAGAGCATTTCAGGGTGACACAGGGGTGGGCTTGGGGTAGGCGAGAAATGCGAACATAAAAGACATCCTTAAATCTGTTCCACCATTCCTGGCATGAGGACCTTCCAGGAGAAGCCAGATCTTTGGAGGGTTGTTAGAGAGAGCACAGCCAGCCATGCCCATCACAAAATCAAAATCCATATGCCTTTAGGAAGCCAAAGGAGGGGAGGGACAGATGATCCCTAAAAAAAACCACACTACTATAGTTTTATACCCAGGGAGAATCCAAAACAAGTTCTCCCATGCTGGAAGTTCACATTTCAGATCCAGGAGGTGAGAACACAAATCACCCACCTCCTGTTTTGGTGCTGGTTGGACATGTGACAGGGTTAAACAGAGTGGGAAAGCCTTACAAGAACAAAGGCATACCCCTGCTGCATGACAACATAGTCAGGTAGACCCCCACAAAAGACAAAAACCAACCAACCCAAAAGAAAAAAAAAAATTATACTCAGTTCTGTAGCTTCTTATCATCCACAAGTTCCCTGGAGCACTCGGAGAATTGAAGAGCAGAAAGGAAACCAAAAACTCCCCCAAACGAATCTCCATCAGACAAGACAGAAGCAGTAACTCTCTGCAGGTGGGATTCCTCATGAGATGGGCAATAACCCAAAGGATGGACAAATTAAAGCCAAGGCACAAGCAGACCTACAAGATAAAACAAAATATCCCCAATCCCATACTGTGGGCAGTCCTGTTCATCTTGGAAAATGCAAACTCACCTTGGCCAGGTCTCAAGCAAAATCCTGCTGCAGTGGGGTCCTGTGACATATTGGAAAGTCCATCCATCTTGGCACTGGTTTTGACCAGGCTGCCATTTGGTATAAGCCCATGCACTGCATTGGGTGCAAGACCAGAAAAAGAGACCACAACCTGTTGCTTCTCTATGGGTATCACATCCCCATCTCTCTGAGGGAAATTGCCTACTTCTCCCACCTCTTTTGTTAATTTCTGAACATCCCTAATTTCTCCCTGTCTTTTATAAGGTGAGACAAGCACAGGTGGACAAACCACAGCATTGGTCACAGTATCACCAAGGTTGGAAGAGACCTCAAA
>VWZE01018367.1:52696-109960 GCA_013396675.1 Eubucco bourcierii
TCGAGGCCTCTCACCAGCCTCGTTGCCCTTCTCTGGACACGGTCAAGCACCTCAATGTCCTTCTTAAACTGAGGTGCCCAGAACTGGACACAGTCCTCAAAGTGTGGCCTAACCAGTGCAGAGTACAGGGGGAGAATGACCTCCCTGCTCCTGCTGGCCACACTATTCCTGATGGTCATCTTGCTCCATGGTGTCCTTATGAATCTTAAGATCCTACATTTCTCTCCTCATCCCAGACCATGTTATTGAAGTCACCTTACTCTTTTCCTCATTGGAGTGCGTTTATCGAATTTCATCTGCCATTCTCTGTGTACCCACCTCAATACCATACAGCTGTCTTGGCCTAATGTAGTTTTTCCACAGTCACTGTTAATACCAACCACCTCATCAACCCCTTGAGACACACTGGTCCTGGAAGAGGCCCTTCTGGCATGTGGCCTGCTCAGGTGAAAACCCATTATCATTTGCTTCCTTCTCCATCCCATCTCCCAACCTTCCGCATCAGGACAACATTTTGTCTTCTCGGATCAGCTTAGATTCCTGATTTCTTCCCACGATGTACTGATGCCAAGACCTTAAAAAATGTAAATAGATGTCAATCAGTTGGCCATTGTTCAGGGTTTTAAATGACTTGTTCAGAGAAACCTAATAGAGAGCCATGATTTTCCTTGAAAGAAGTGATTAGACCATATCATGACCTTAAAGATGTTTTATTATTCTTATTTTAAATGACCATTTCAACCAATTTAGCAGATACAGATGTAGCCGTTACCGGCCTAATTCCTTGGATCTCCTCCAGAGACTCTTAAAGCCTAGGTGCAACATTTACTACTCTCTCTTCCTTGGGGAGAATAAGTGTTTTTAATGAAAGCTCGCATATTTTTGCTGGGAGATCCGTCATTCAGTTCATAAGCACTTTCAGAACTCTTAGATATACACCATTAGGGTCTGGCTGACTTATTGCTTTTTAATTTATCAATTTGCACCATTACTAGCTCTTCTGACATCCCAGGTCTCAGATAATACTTCATCTTTATTACTGGCAAGCAGTGACAGGATCTCATCATTAATACGGGAAGAAAGTGGGGCCAGGGCAGGTGTATCTCAGTAACGCGGCAATGAAGACTCAAGCAAAGAAGCAAGCTGCGACGAACAAGTTTTCTTGTCTTTATTAGAAAGAGACCTATACAATATAGTAGCCTCTCTCTGCAGTACTTTACAACTTTTTTTTTTCCTTTTTAACTTGTTTTTCTTTTTTTTTTTTCCTTGTTGTTTCTATTTTAATTATTCAGAATACTGTACAACTGACACAAAAAATCTCAATGCGGAGAGAGAGAGAGAGAGAGAGAGAGAGAGAGAGGAAAGGGAAACATAATACAAACTGGCATACTTAATCAAACCAAAAATCATATGAAACAACAAGCAAAGTGAAATGTTTGTCAATCAGTTTAATTACAGTACAAACAATATAAATAAAGCATCATTGAGTCATTGTAAAACAAACTTGCTGAATGAGGTAATATAAAAACAACAACGAAAGACGTATTTTGTGGTTTGGTTTTTGTTTTTTTTTTTTTTTCTTAATATTTTCCACACTGTACTGTCATCATTTATACATTACTATTTACAGAAACAGAAAAAAAAAAACCCTAAACAAAAAAAAACCCAAAACAACTCCCCCCAAAAAACCTGGCAACAAACCCAAAAACCAACCAACCAAACAAAAAAACCCCACAAAAAAGCCCACCAGCCAAAACCCCCAAAACTTGCTCTAAAGCCTGCCGTGTGCTAAGTAACTTCTGCCTCTCCCCCAAGCAGGGCTCTCGGGTGTCCCTACTCACCTGGGTTCCCTTTCTCCCCATCACAACCAGAAAGACAAACACCACAAAGCAGAAAAACGGAAAGACCTGGGGGGGCAAACGCAGCTGGATGTCAAATTGAGTCTTTGCAGGTAGCCACAGGGTGTTACCAAATAGAGAAAAGAAGCAGGTTATGGATCTGCTTCCCAAGTGGTGCTGAGGGTGCTTCAAATCACAACCTTGCTGAAACCAGGGGGCAAACTCTGACTTCAGGGATGTCAGAATACAGCCCATTTGTGCCCAGCTCTGCTGCCTTGAAGCTCTTTTGTCTTGGGCTTGGGTAAAGCATGTGTGACATGCTCAAATCCTGCGGCAGTCAAGAGGTTTAAAGGAGCAGGAGCTGCAGAATCAGACCCCCAGCAATTCTAAACCAGACTCCAAAAGCAATTGTAACATAAAACAAGTCCTGGTGTTTGTTTTGTTTTAAAAGCCACTCCTCTCCAAAATACCCCTTCAGTTTGTGCAACCACCTACGCTGGCTGCCTAAAAGTCAGAGATGCTCTTGACACTGAAATAGCAAAACAGAGCTGGACCAAATGCATGCAGTCCCTTGAAAGCTTGGTATTCACATGGAACAACGGGCTGTGCTTTCAGAGGATGGTTACATCCTATTTTCCCCATGGGTTGGCAAAATTATCTCAGTAGATCCAAGTGAGAATCCAGCTGAATCCATGTACATCAGAAAACAAGTTCAGAAGGGTTTTCAACTATTTCAAAGTCATTCTTGTCATAGGTGCAAGAAGAGGAAATACAAGATGCTTCCATCATTTTCATGCACCCAGCCGTGATTCCCACCACACACTGCCTCGCTCCAGCAGACATCCTCCTTGTGCTGCCAGAATTGCCCTCTCCCTACTGGTTTCTCCTGACAGGACTATAAACAGAAAGCAAGGGTAGAAATGGTGCACAACACTTGGTCAAGCTTCCTGGGCTACTCGGTACATGCAAAGCCTCAGCACACTTTAGCTGAGATTTGTGTCTGTCTCACAACAAACTTATAGGGCCAGATCTTAATGGCCAAGGACACATGGAGGGAAGGATGAGGAGTTGTTCTTGGGGAAGAACCACCTGGAGAATCCTCTTCAGATATATCTGACCATCATCATCTCCAACAGCCCTACAAACAGCAGCAGGACCTGAAACATCACTGAACCAGCTAGAGGAGGGCAGCCTGCTGCTCCCACACTGAAACTCAGCCAGTAAGTTGAGTTTCAAGAAAATTTATATAGAAAAGAGCCTCTGAGCAGCAAGTCTTCTGCCCTTTCCACTTTTGGAATCTCCTTCCCTATGTTTTTCATAGCAATGCCCCTCAGGGTTGACAAGCTGGGATTTCTTCTCTCAAGCAAGAGTAACCAAGTTAAAGTTTTTTTTAAGTTCAGTGTTGTTGTCTAAAGGAGTAGATTTTTATTTTTTTTTTGAGGTATAGCAAGCCCGCACCTCATATTCCTGCATTTGTCCATCCTTCAAGCAGGTGTCCCCCACCCTGCACTGCCCCTCACACTCTTGGCAACAGCTGGTCTTAGTCAAACTGGAAAACTCGCCCATGTAGAAACATCTAACTGAAAATCTGGCTGTAGGTATAGATTTTGATTACTGTGTAAATGTGCGTGCATACATTTCCATGATTGCTAGTAGCAGTATGCAGAGCATATAAAAGCACACAGACACACACCAAGTGCAAAGCACATGTACTTGGGATCTCCATCTGATACACACCTTGGCTTTAGGACTCAAACCACCAGGACCTGAGGACTCACCACCTCAGCTGCACTTCATCCAACTCAACTCAATCTCCAGATATAGGAAGTAGTTGCCAAATAACAAACCACCTTCAGCACCAAAACCCTCCCTCAGTCCTGCATGAGCTTGGGGTTTGCCTTCAGCACATATCAGACCCTACCAAGCTGTCTGCTGTGAGGGGGTTTGCTCCCTCTACCTTGTCATTCTAGAGGACCAGGGAGATCTTTTCAGCCTTTCACTTTAGTTCTCAGAAAGGAAAAGAAAAAACCCAAAACACTCACTGGTTCTGGAAAACAGGGCATACACAAAAGAGCTGATGGTGCATTCACTGCCAGCAAGCAACGTGGTCATTCCAAATGCATGCCATTAGACCTCCATAAGCATCCCCACCCACCCCCCCTTCACATAACACACAGGTAAAAATTACTAGTTCTGAAGCACTGCAAAATAGTCAATCCTTAGTACCAGAAGCTAAACACATACCCAGAAAGTTCATGGCCAAGAGAAAGCTGAAGCTCTGCTCATCAACAGAACTGACCACCACCACTTCAATATGCCACAGGGATTGAGAGATAGGCAGACAGAGAGAGATGAAGAGGTTGCAACTGCTGAAATGCACAAAGATACTTTTATTTCATCTACTCGCAAGCAAAAGCTCCCCCTTGAACATTCAGGGAAGGGCAGTAAATGATGGGAGAGTTAATTCCCCCACATATTGCTGTCACCTGAAATGAAACATGGGGGCCATGGTGACCAGATGCATACTTAGTTATTTGGGACTTGAGATGGCCCTAAAAAACAACCCCAAACCAACCTTTCGTTTTCAAAAGTCATGCAGTCCTCCTCTCAAAACATGAACTATCCACAGCTCCTGAATATCTCAGCCAAAATACCTCACATCTCCCTTGAAAATGTAGGACAGATTCTGTCAACTCAAAGTAAACTGTAACGAGATGAGATTACCCAATGTTTACTTTAAAAACTGGCCCACGCTAAACAACAAAAGGAAACCTAGAATGTCATAATACAACAAATCTACCTCCCTACACCTTTGGGTATTTTCCTCTATTACCTCTATTTTTTTTTTGAGCAGGAGATTATTTTCTAATAAAACTACACAAACTAACTCTCTTTTTGTAGCTTAAGAGTTTAGGAAGTCAAAACTCATTGCATAACCTTTAATTTTAGTGTTTTACCACTTTGAAAAGAACTTTAATCTGGAGCATTATTTTTTTTTTTTCTCCTATGCAGCAAACAGAAAAACATCCCAAACTGGGTTTTCTATGCAATCAACGTTTTAACCCCAAATCACCAAGAATGGAAGGAGATGTTGAACTGAGGATCCAAGGCTCATAGCCAGAGATTCTATGTACAAATTGCTGTAGCAGCCATCAGAGGGGAAACAAAGGCGCTTGACCATGAGATAAGGATGGGCCAGCTGCCTCCTATCAAGCCAAGCTGCCCCAAGTTTGGTCCCCAACAGTGTTGTCCTCCACCTTGAGTCCCTCCAGCCACAATGACCATTTGTTCCTGGTTAAGGTGCAAACGTGGCTCCCCGAGACGTTTGGAAAGGGTCCCTTTGGGACTCCCTTGTGAAATCTGTGCTTGTCTCCACTATTACTACTTTATACTAGAAACTACAAATTACTTCATTTCCCCCCTCTCTCCATACAAATATAAAAGATGAACCTATCCAAACCCCATATAATCTAATTATAAAACATTACAGTGCCAGAGAATTTCTAAGCCTGTATCTGCATTCTCTAATCCTCTGCCTATGTTACTCAGCTTCCTCTGGCCAGGGGAAACCTCCAAGTGCAGCTAAAGCTTTTTTTTTTTTTTTTTTACTAACACACATAATTTAAGGAAACAGGGAAAAAGACAGCAAATTAAACAATATTAATGTTTACGCAGTTATCACATGCCATGCCCAAATGCTTAAAAATCCTCTCTGCCTTCCAGGAGCTCACCTGGCTTTCTGAGCAACACCTAGCCCAGACTACAACATGGTTCTCCAAAAGCAGCTTTTCTTCTGCCCCCTTTTAGCAACAAAACCAGAAATCTGGTACATGCGAGCCCATGGCTAAATCTGTGCACTGGCAAGACCCTGAATTTTCCCATGGTTAGCTCTTGTTTCTTCATAAATAGCAAGGAGAAGCAAAGTCTCCTCAACTCCAGGAATATCAAGATTCAGACGCCAGATAGGACACATCTGACTCATCTCCACCACTCCAACAGCAATTAGCTCAGAATAAACAGAAGGAAAGTGCTGATGTGACTAGCAACAGCTGACTTGCTTCTAGGGTTTTAGTCATTGTGGATAAAGTGCAGAGGAAGGGGAATTTAAAACTATCTGGGATGATAAAAAGGGTTAAATGGGGGATGCAATGAAAAACACAGCTGCAGACTCTCTTTTTGGAGAAAGCAGCTTTAGCTAACATGTTTCTGCTGGGATTTCTTACTGTCTGGATCTCAATTTGTTTTCAATTTGCTCGTAACATGCTCAAAGGGCATGTACTGTTAGCAGCTTGGCAAGTGAGTTCCAGAAAGGCAAGGAGAGGGCTAAACGTGAGACAAAGAACAGACAACAGATGGGTTGAGTGAAAGCAAGGGGAATGATTCCTGTAGGTTCTCCAAGCGTTGGTCTATACTGCCTGCTCCTACACCAGGACAGTTTCAAGAACATCTTTTGCAAAGTGGAAACACCTCTCCTGAAAAGCACAAAGACTGGAGACCTTGGCTCACAAAGCCAAGCCCTGTCAGGCTCCAGCCACAGAGAACTTCCTTCCTCTTCCTTTTCAGCCAGGGTGGGGAGGGGTTTTCCCTCCCCTTCTTCACCATGCAAGAAGAGAATGGAGCCTATGCTGGCCTGCTTTCCTTTCCAACTGGGCTGTCCTACTAGCTCAGGAAGTGCCACACAACTTCTCACAGCCATTCAACCAAGCCCATTTGAACAGAGGATGGTGCAGCCAATACTCCATGAAGCACAGACCCTCAAGGTCTGTTTTCCCATGGCTGGAGCATCGTGAGCAGACAAGCTCTCTCCTGACTTGGAGAGATGGCACTGAATAATCTCCTGTTTCTTGAAGGGATTATCACTGCATGCACATCTGGGTATCCTCCCTGCAGACCGTCAGAGCTTTGGGGCAAGTCATCACAGTCTCTGCCACTTCAACAACATTATTGCCAATGCTCATACCTCCACAGGACAAAAAAAAACCCCAAAAACCAAAAAAGAAACAAACCCAAAACAACATTAAAAGCAACTGTGCTACTGTTTAATTAAAGTGTGATGTTATTAGTTAGCTAGCCTGGATATATAACTTTTCCTTTAACACAGTGGAATTTCCTTTCCTAGAAATCTTGGTTTTTTGATGTTGGCCATCAGAAGATGTTTATGAAAGCAGGGTATAATTATTCTACCTGAAATCCACAAGACGGCCTTGTTGCCCTTGTTTCACAGACATTACTCTCAGCTTCAGAAGAGGAAGGTGGCCCAAAGACAGCATTAAATCATGCACAGAAAATATTTTCCATTGGGAATAGGACAGCTTGGGACGGAGCACGCGTTGAGAGCTTAATGGTGACAAATCTGCATAGCATGCATTTGAAACACTGGACTTGCCTTTCAGATACAAACATCCTCAGTGCTCCCAGGGGAACAGCAGGCAGCTCTAGCACCTCTGAGACCATGAGCCATGACTCCTGAATCCCCACTACATCCCTCTATAGAGGTGTGAAACTCATGAGCACCAAGACACAGAAGGTTTCACAGCATCCCCTTCAGCTGCACATTAGGTGGGTTGCCCTGTGACTGATGGACCGCCCATAGTACCAGGAATCAGGCAGCTGCACGGGAATGATGGAGAAATAGTAATTACAACAGATACCATTCCTTAATCAAAACAAATAAAGTAAAACTATCCCAGGATGAATAGAATCAGCTATAGCCTTATTCTGGTGTAGCCAGCCTAGGTTGGTTGAAGATTCTCCACCCCCCGCCCCACCCCCAAATAACTGAAGGTCAATATAACGACAAAGTACAAAATGAGAACACCACCAAATAGGAAAAGCTGATCAATATTCTTGTGCTTCCACCTTGAGGCTCATTTTTTTCCCCACAACTTGATGAGTTTGCATTAAATATTTTTATTTTCTGAGTCTCTTTTTCCTTAAGATAACCAGATTATGCTTTTTTCCTCTTCACATTTTATCCACATAAATTTACTTAGCAATCGCTATGCTCCTCCCTTTGTATGCCAAATGAAATCCAGAGCCCCAAGGAAGAACAGCACTGAAGGCTTGGGAAATAGATACGAGCAGGTAGATTTGCAAATTACTATGCTGTGTGCACCTCACTGCCTTCACATAATTGCTCCTTTGCCATCAAATTCAGTTGAGTTTTCAACTTTCTCCATGATATACCCTTCCCCCACCTTCACATTGCCATATGCTGCTTAAAAAAAAAAATGAAAAAACCCCACAACCCCCCACTTTTCTGCCTGCCAAAACCTGTACAGCAGGCTTCCCTGTGCCAGGATCCTACTTCACTGAAAACAGGAGAAGCCGGGACCTGTCTGATAATACCAAAATAATCAAATTAAGTATTGAAACTTGGAATTCAAATGAACTGTCCAGGCTACTTTCACAAGCCATTTTTCTTCCAGAAAGCAGCCAAGTTGGGAGTCAAGCGCAGCCATGCCCTGCCCGCTGCGGTGAAGGCTATCAATTCAGAACTTAATCAAATCTGATCTTCCCACAGCTAGGCTAGGACTTTTTGTCTTGGCTTGTGAAAGCGTCATGACTTCTGGAGTAAAATATATTTACAGAGCTGAGAAACAGCCTCTTTCTCCTTTCTAAAAGGTCTCATACACTTTCCCCCCACCACCCCCATGCCAAATGTGCCATAATCTCCTCCTGATATGTTACTCAAAAGCCTTGGGATGGAAACAAGAAGTTCACTGCTGGGAATATTTTTCGATGTACAATGATCTGTAACCCACAGATCCTAACTAGTTGCACATTATTTAGTTCACATCCATTACAGTTTATAAATTAACAGAGATGTCATTTTCTGTACAAAACAAAGCAAAAAAAAAAAATCAATGCATATTTATGCCTTTTTTTTTTATTCAATTAGATTTTACATACATATAATCTAGAGACACAATACAAAAAAAATCTGTATAAGTTAGGCAATGCATCACAGGAGTGACCAAAAACTCAACACATTTACCTTGGCAAAATGACAGAACCTATCTTTGCTGGCTGAAAAAAAAAAAATATTAGCCTTTTAATGCGTTTATTAATTTCACTAAACGTACTTGAAAGGTTTTTTGTTGTTGTTGTTGTTTTTCCTTAGCGGTATTCATTATTCCTTTTTCTGTTTCATAGTTACTCTTATTTATTTTTTCCATTTTGTTTTTACACCAAGGAGACTGCAGTCAAATAACACTCAGCAACTCATTTCCTCTCTTTGGACTGAAAAATTAAACAGATACTAAATTATGACAGTGAATTTAGAAAGGAGGGCTCCAAGGGCTTGAAAGAACATGTCTGAGATAATATGATGCTTCTAAGAATATTGCAATCACATCCAAGCAATCACCGAAGCGTGCCATGTAACTACCTCCTCAGCTAATATGCTTTTTTCTCCGTGATGACTAATCATGTTCTATTAAACAGCGGTAATGCTGGAAGAACTCAACTATACAAGTGTAATGAAGCCAGTATTCTCCCCGGACAGATTAGCTACAACT
This sequence comes from Eubucco bourcierii, assembly GCA_013396675.1. Lineage (NCBI taxonomy): Eukaryota > Metazoa > Chordata > Aves > Piciformes > Ramphastidae > Eubucco > Eubucco bourcierii. The sequence continues at coordinate 62,055 of VWZE01018367.1, forward strand.
GATTTGACACATACCATCATAGGAGCTTCAAACCTGACAAACTCTGTGCTTGCTTCTGATTTATGCCGTCAAGCTCTTCAGAGAAGAGAATGGAATCCAGGCGTCGCGTTTGGTAGAGGTGAAATGTACTGATGTGCTTAACTGTCAGTTACGGAAAGTCACCATCTCTCCTTCCTTCTCCTCTCGCTCGCCTCTCCCTCTGCCCCTTCCCTTCACCCTCTGGAAGCCTGCGTCCCCCAGCAGGGACGAGTGCTGTCCCATGGTCCCGGTGCCACGTGTGGCGTGTCCTGCTCAACCCACGTGCTCTCGCCTCCTCACTTCCATCATTCGAGAGCTGACGCTGAAACAACTGCTTTCTCTGCAGCCCCTTTGGCTCCTTCTCGTCCCCTCGCGTTCTCCAGACGCGCCGTTTCCAGATGGGACAGGGATGTACCGAAGAGAAAAGGGAAAAGGGGAGTTACCAGACTCACAGAGCAGAGCTGTGATGAGGATGGAGGACTATGAGGCTGCGGATGTAATTCAGGTCAGCGAATACACAAGTGAGCTCATCAGATGATGGTGGGCATCCTTCCACTGCTGTTGTTCCGGTTGTTGTTCTTCCTGGACAAGTTTGGCGTGGCCATGAGGACAAAGCGCTCGTCGGGGCAACCGTACTGGAGGAGAACGTCAATGCACTCCTGGCTGGAGGCCTGCCGGGCGTAGGCCAACGCTGTGTTTCCATGGGCATCACGTGCCATCACATCGACACCATACTACAGAAAGAAGAAAGGTGGTGTTGGAAGAGGGTTAAGGAGAGGTGTTGGAGAGAGTGGCAAAACATAGAGGGGATGGGTTCGACAGACAGATCTGAATTTAATTGAGTATCACGGAACGAGAGAAAGGTTTGGGCTGGAAAGGACTTTTAAAGATCACCTAGGCCAACCCCTCTGTAGTGAGCAGGGACATCTTCAACTAGATTAGGGGGCTCAGAGCCCCATCCAACCTGACTTTGAATGTTTCCAGGGGTGGGGCTTCTACTACCTACGTGGGAGAGGGAAAAGGAGAGGTAGAAGAGGGAGTGGGCAGGATACCAGCCTGACACGGTGAGTACAGAAACTTTTACAGTGTAAAAGTTTTTACAGATAGAGAGTCTCATGTGTGAAACGTTTGCCTCAGTAGCGTCTCAGAGGTGTAAAAGAATCTCTCATTTCTTAACCTCTCCTCTACTTTACATCAAGCAGCAGAGAGGTAGAAACATACTTTTTAATCATAGTGCTGTCTTTTGACCGTGGGCTGTAAGGAGCACACGGACTCAGAACACCAGCAAGCTCTTTGTGAAATTCTCATGTCTCAGAGGTCCTATGGAAGGACACAGCCAAGTAAAGGCCAACCCAACCAGCTGGCTGCCCTCGACACCAAGTACTTACCCAAATCAAGAGCTGCACTAATACCACATTTCCTTTCCTGCACGCCAAGTGGAGGGCAGTGCGCCCATCACCATCTCCGCAGGTCTCATTCACCTCTTCCCGGGTCCCGTGGGCAAGCAGCAGGATGACTGTCCGCAAGTCCTCCTCGGCTGTAGCCCTCAGGAGATGCTGGCCCAAAGAAAGCTCCAGGCACTGCAGCGGGGCAAGGAAGAGCTTCTGCTCATATTTTGCTCGTATCCAGCGCTCTTTTTCTTCTCTAGAGAAACCAAAGGGGACAGGTCACTCTAACCTGGTTTTGTTACCTCCAAGTGGTGGCAGCTTGGCTACCAGCATGCTAGCAAACAGCAGTTAACCAACAGGAAAATTACTGGCTCTTCAAATTTTTGGAAAAAAAGCCCTCACAAAAACAGTTCACCCAAACCTTATCTTTACAGTAATATTTGTGTTCCTCGTTTCATCACTATTGAGCAGTATTAATGCGGTGCCCAAGATCCCCCTTGGTGTTGTAAGCTCACAACAGGTCTTAAAAAAACTGGGGCATGACTTAAGGGTTGGCACAAAGTCAGTGCAAGAGCCTTCATCCTCAGGAAGACCAAAGACAAACCAGGCAGCCTTCATTCCAAAATATATTACAGAAGGTGTACCGAATTTCTGTATCTAAGAGCAGAAGTAACCAAACATTTGGACTCGTGTTACAGATAAAAAAGCAAGCTTTGATAGACAGTCTTGCTTCCAGGGGTGCTTTTTCCGTCTACAAATTGAGTAAGGTTTCCAATGGAAAAGGCTTATGGATGGATGGATGGTTCCTTTGTTTGTTTTCCCAAAATGCAAACCACCAAAACAATACTTTGAAGCACCATTTCCTCCTGATATGTCAAAGAACTATCAAAAGCTTTCTGGATGCTATTAGGTTACGGAAGAACAAGGACTACAAACATGTCCCTCAACTCTCCATTAAAAAAATTACCATACAATTATATGATCTAAGAGATCTAGCCCTAGACAAAGTCCCATTTAGAGGTACCTCAGGTAATCTGTTCAGCCTGTGAAAGCCATACAGATCACCTAAGCCAGGCCACTTGTTACTGGTGACAGATTTTCTCCTCTGGAGTACAAAAGACAAAGCTCTGTTTATGCCTTTCAGCACTGTTTACACTACTCCCAGTAATCTAGTGTCAGGTTAGCCCTAATCTGTTTTTAAATACTTATGTAAACAGACTCTTCCAACAGCAAATCTGGATTAGTTTTGCATCATTTCCTGGTACATGTGGAGTGACCTTGCTTTGACCTCCCTGCATGCTTTCAGGCACAGCTTCCCAAAGCATCCCCTTCTCTATCCCAACACAATTTAACTTACAAACAGGTCCAGGGCTGCTGCTGCTTTTTTTTTTTTTTTTTAAAAAAAAACAACAAACACCAACCAAAACCCCTCAGATCAGAAGTACAAACAGAAAATCAACTCCAAGAGCGCTTCGTTTAAAATCAAACTTTTGAATGACACAACAAAAAAAATCTTGACAACCCAAACATTTGAGGAACTGCAAATTAGCCTTTGAAGGTAGGATCTGATAAGTGGAGTAGCATTTTAGGTATTTCAAAGTGAGAGAAGGAAGAAAAGGACTTCAGTTACTACTGCATCCCTAACTCAGTTTTTTGGTGTTTGTATTTTTTTAGTGTAAACAACAACAAACCAGAAACAGAGCCAGGAGGAGGATAAAGTAACACTCAATTATTTACAATAAAATGGGCATTCTTGCAACACTACAACAGTTCTGCTGCCACTAACCATCTAGAGTATCCTCAAGGATGTTCAGCAACTATCTCCTCTGTTTTTCAAACTAGTATGAAGATATTGAGAGTATAACCAACATATCCACTACATGTTTAGAACGTGTCAGACTGAAAAAATTAAGGGATGCAGCCTCTGCTATGGTAGACATCAGGGTTTAGAGAATTATTTCTCACATGCCCATACATTCTAAGAACAAAAGATATCACAGACACATAAGCAGCAAGAAATTTTAGCCTCATCAAGAGTCCGCAAATGAATTTCCCCTTCTCCCTCACACCATCTTTTGAGGGATAGTAACTTTTGGCTCCTGTTGAAAACATGATCACCATGGCTTGAAGACCTTTTTTGTTTAGAAAACAAGTTGTTTCTACACAAGTCTCCCACTTCTAATCACAATTCACCTTAAACCATAGAATCATAGAATGGTAAGGTTGGAAGGGACCTCAAGGATCATCTAGTTCCAAATCCCTGCCATAGGCAGGGACACCTCCCACTAGTACAGCTCACTCAAGGCCTCATCCAACCTGGCCTTGAACACCTCCAGGGAGGGAGCATCCACAACCTCCCTGGGCAACCTGTTCCAGTGCCTCACCACCCTCACTGTAAAGAACTTCCTCCTAACATCCAGTCTAAACCTCCCCTCTGCCAGTTTAAACCCATTGCCCCTTGTCCTGTTGTTGCAGGACCTTGTAAATAAACCATAATAGTGACACTATACTGAAACAGAGACAATAATTGCTACACCAAGGCAGAACTCCTCAGAGCTTCATGCTGCTGGTTTACAAATTTATCAGCACAAACCTTGCATTTGCTCTGCGTAGCATGGGAGCAGCACAAAGTCGAACTTACTGTTCATGTGAGGCAAGACAGTAGGATAGACACCAACAAGCCCAGTCCTGCTCTGGTTTATCCTACTGCCTCAAAAGCTGGGTAAAAAGTAGAAAACCTCTTCAAGAATATATCTCACAGGGATGGGAAACATGCTGCCACCAGCATCAGTGATGGAGAGAATGTAAATGGTCTTTCCTTAAGGCACCCTTCTGCAGCATGACCAAGTGACCAACTCTTCCTTTGGAGTCACATTAAGGGTCACAGTGCAAATAGAACAAAAACTACAAACAAAACTGTATGTGTTTTTAAAGCCTCAGAAATTTGGGGGCAGCATATCACTGACATTGGCTACTGAGAGAGATACAGGTCTTGCTCAAGGTACAAACTGGGCACAACAAAGATATACCTGGAAGAAAACAAAACTTAATCACAGAGGTAGAAGGAAAAGTATGCTTGCCCATGCCTTATGGACAGCCGAAACTGAGAAAGGCTGTTTTTCAACAAGTATCCAGAAAGCCAGTGTCCACAGACATCCTCCCTACACCTCTGGCACAAACCATTTCATTTTGAATGAGAAGACCTGAGTAATTTACTGGAAGACAGCTGCAGTTCTGCCACTTGCATTCATCTTGTAAATCTCAACAAGAAGACATAAATACTGTAATTGTTGCTCTGATGCCCAAATTTCACTTCTGGGATCCACAGCTTGTCTTGGTTGAGGTTTCATTTCCCTCAAGGAAGGCCAGTCCAAGAGCAGAGTTGTCAGCAGTAGATCACTTAACCTCATTGCTGTTCCCTGGAGGACCACTGTTCACATCCCCTGTTAGCTAATGAGCTAAAAAATGAATTATTGGAGCGGTCAGCAATAAGCAGGAAGAGAAGACACAGAGTTTCATTTCAGCCAGCACTGACATACCTTTAAATAAATCAGCAGAATAAGAGCATGAGGAAATGCGAGGAAGAGCAACTAATCAGGAGAAAGACATTGAACCAATCCCTAAAAATAAGGGAAAAGTACATCAGCTAGTAAACATTTTCCTAAGTTCTTTCTCTTAGCCATAACTCCTGTAACTTCCACTCTGAATGACCTCCTCAACCACAGAGACTTTCAACTGTAGCAGTCAAAGTCAAAAGAGGATTCTTTTACAGAACTCCCGAAGTCCAGTGGAGTCCTTTTCTCAGGACCAGATTAAGACCAGCATGGTAGAAAAGCAACACTGTCATGTGTTTAGATGGTCCTGATGATAGTCGATGCTGGAAACGTGTAAGCTGCCTTTTCCTCAAATGTACTACCAGAACTTTCCTTCAGTGATCGTGCTAGCTGTTATTTTTCAGTGCACAAAGGAATTAAGAGATTATAAACTCCTAGGAAAACCTGAGGATCACAGTTTCTTTGAGCCTTTCATCTCTGAAGTTATGCATGTAAAGCTACTGGCTACTGATAAAAACTTTAAGCCTCACAAGGGCCAAATACAACAGAACAAGACTGCAAAATGCTCCATGGTAGCAGGAGGAGAACGAGACACTAAGGTTTGGCCAAGAAATACCACCAAGTTCTTTGCTCTTGTGGGAATCTCCATCACTAGCGAGTTCCGAGCACACACAGTGGTGTGAATAATGAAGTCTCTGCCACCGCAGCGATACTGTACATAGGTAAAGGGTTATTAGAAACAGAAGAAAATTTCAGTTCTCAGTTTATTTTGATCTAATTAGGTGCTTGCTTCTCAAGATAATGTCCAATTATTTAAATTACTCTGCCAGCCACATCACATCATTATTATCTGGAAACATAAATACTGGGCACTGGCAAGGGGGGAGGGTTAACTAGGTAGCATGAGAGAATATAAAAAGCAGATTTGGTTAGAGTACGGTTTTGCTTCAGGAGCTACACTGCATTCCTCACTTGTGGTTTTGCACCAGAGATGCTCCTTCAGGAGCCCACACCCTGCACAGCTCAGCCCCACAGACTGCACTGACTGCCTCTCTGTGTATGGTTTTACACCTAACAAGTATGAGTAGGATCACTGCATCACTTGTATCCACTGTCCATTTTGCTCCTCGCTCCTGTTCACCTTTGCCTGCAACTTCCTTTGTCCCTCACATACACTTGGTGGAGCAACATAAAAAGCAAACACAGAAAGGATGCACAGGGTGGAAATGAAACCCATGTATCATACAGCAACTCAGAACTGATTGTGCAGATAAAGGCACGTGGATGGAGAGCCTGAGAACTTGCCACGAAAATTAAACAGCTCCAGTGCAAAAGCAGTCTTATCCTTACTTAAAGAGATAACAAAGATAACAGAAATGTTGTGTTGCTTGTTTGTTATTTAAATTAGTCACAGCTTGTTAAAAAGTTCAATGAAATTTTGAAAGGTTACACTGAAAACGTAACAGACAGCAGGTATTTACCATGGCAGACAATGGATTTCCCAACATCTGAAATACTGAGCAGCATTGGTGTAGGCATTTTGAGGTGAAGTTTTATCCTTCATCCTTTTGATAATTCTAAAAAAAGCTCTTGAAATTCTGTATCTTTTCCTCTCTCTTGCTAAAGAAAATAATTCTGTAACTGAAGTGGCCTCTAAATGGTGTCTCTGGCATCGCCATGCCTGTCTGTTGCCGTTTCTGGTTGCTCACTGAAGTACAACTGTTTAACATAGGAGTAACCTGGCCAGCGCAGCAAGAGCGCTGCCAAATTTCTCTCCTGTTGGCCAGCTGACAAGGTTAATGTGTCTCTTCCAAGAAAATGAAATAAATCTAAGCCACATACCTCCCAAACTCCTGGAGAGTGCCAGAATATGTCATTAGCTTCATGGTCTAGCATGCAAGAAGTATGCATCACCTAATGACCAGTGCTGGGCATGCAGTTGTGCCGGGGCTTGCCGTTTAAAAAAACCCTTTGCGATGGCCCCATGTGCATGCAATAAAGGACATTGCTTTGGATTGAGCTGGCAATGCAATGCTGGCATGGGTAAAAGAGAAACATTGATGTGAGGGAGATGGGATTGAAATGTTGGGTAAGGTTCATGATGTTTTTAATTGCAACTAGCAAAGGGGGGGAGATGAAGAGAAGGCAAGAAGAAAGGGCTAGCAGCAAGGAATTTCCAAAGTGTCTTCCTGCCCCAAGCAAAGCAGGAACTGGGAGGAGAGGCATGGAAGAGGAGCTGGGAACAATATGCTGAGAAAACACAGGGGTTTCCTCTCTCTGCAGGAGAAGACCCCACTCTATTGCAAAGTAAGTGCTTAGCAGTTGACTGCTTCCGAGCATGCATGCCTTCTCTCTCCGGTTGCGTTGCTAAGGGGGAAGGCGTACAAACCCACTGAGGATATATAGGTCCCTGGCAAACAAGAGGGCTCCAGACAGCAAACAAAGACCGATAGGTATTTATTCCTTAATTACAAAAAGCTTTTAAGGAACAGGCCACTGTAAATCCCGCCTGCTGAGGAAAAGGACCAAGATTTATGTGCACTGGGGCAAAGAGGAAATAAATATCCCTCTGGCTCCTGATCAATATTATGAGTGTTTTGCCAACCTAAAGGGTGTTTTATGAGCTGTAAGGATAGAAAGGGACCATTAATAATTAAATAAAGTCAACCTATTAAGCTTATTACTTCTTGCAAGTTAAACATTCCTGATGGATGAAGACCAGCCCTATGGGAAAGCCACAGATAAGCCAACCCATGTCGTGTCTTGGACTCTGGACCAGGGCTCTCCAGATCAGTAGCATAGTAACCCAGCTTGGAAATGAGGTAATTACTGTGTCTGCCAGGGAAGTTATCTGGCTGAGGACTGTGTTCAATCTGCTGTTAACCCTGCACGTTTTTGTTCACCAGTGAGAGACAGAGAGAATTCAGTGCTGTAAAATTAGGTCAAATTTACCTCTCCTACCACCAAGCAACCAAATCAAAACACCAGCCCCAAGACACAAGTAGAGATGGTTTCCCATCAGAAACATGCCCAAAGCCCTCCTTGCCGTCAGGAAGCTGTTTTCTGAAGCTCATAGGTCAGGATCTTCTCCACCATTATCTCTACTACTACATTTTCTAGTTTCCCTTTCAGAGTTGTGTGTTTAAGAGGAAAAAAAAAGCCCTACTGTGCATGACGGACAGAGATCGCTCATACATGCAGAGCTCAGTGTGCTTCCCAAATTAATCACGGCTCGCATGACACTTACTGGGATAATTGTAATTTGGATTCAACCAAGTTTCTCCACTTTCTTTGCCCTCTTTTCTGACAGCATACCCCTAACTAGGCGTCCAAAACAGCTGCTATTCCTGCACTTCCAGGTTAGCCTTCCAGCAATGCCATGGAGTAAGCAGCAGCACTCCCTTAGGTATTCTGACACCTGTGGGATTTATTTCTGCACAACATTAATTACCAGTCTGACCAAGACACCAAAGTTTACTAACTTCAGGCTAGTTAGATAAATATTCTGCAACTGTGGGTTCAGATACATCATGTAGCATTGCAGAAAGCCCACGTTTTCATTGCACAACACTTAATAATTTTTAAGGTATACTCGATAAAATACATCACACTTTAACTCCATATAAAGTTAAGCAAAAGCTATGTGACCTACAACGGCAGGGAATATTGCAGGTACTATGAAAAAGCTTATTAAGCTGAGAATAAAGACTGTAAGTGTGACAAGTGTAAGCCCTGCAAGCTGGTTAAATCTTATCACAATACAAATTCAAGCTTTTTTTCATTTTGTGCAACTACAGCCCCTAGAGATTTAACAAAAAGCTTGAAGAACACCACAAACTGTACTTTTCCACTAACCCCCAACCCCCCTGATTTTTTCAAAAATAGTATTGCCAACCACATTTAGGAGGAATAAATGGCAGCACTGGTGAAATCTAAGGGTTTTAAACATTTATATTAGTGAAAACAACAACAACAACAACAACAACAACAACAACAACAACAAAAAAGCGCTGTGAACAGTGGAGTAAGATGGACTTCTGCTATGATGTACAAAAAGAGACCTCAATAAAAATCTGGAATATTAACAGTCGTGAATGACTGCTCCCTTCCACCCACTCTTTGCTGACCAATAGGAAGAGCACTGAGTTCACAATCCAATTCCTTTTACCCATTGATGTACAATCACATAAACATCCCTGTGAAATTTAAACCAAAAAGTATCACTGGTCTGGCTACAAAAAAAAAAAAAAAAAAAAAAAAAAAAAGCTAATAAGTGAATTATCAGTATGTAGACTCTTTCCTTTTCTTGAGTGGTCAGCTTCAACAACTGGGCATGGCACAAATACTACCTAAAATTAACCAAAAGCTGCTGTACAACAGTTGCATGGAGATGCAAAAAACCCAAGGAGTATATTTGCTTCTTGTTTGTTTGCAGGGAAAAAAAAAAATTAAAAAAAAATATGCAGAGAATATTAATTGCAAACACGTATCTAATGCATTTCATTATTCATGTGTAACCATACTTAACCTGATGTCTTAAGTGTATAAATCAAATCGCATTGTGCCAGTACCAAACGCAGACTGGAAATTTCAATTTACAATTTGATATACAGTCACTCAGGTTAGAAGATTCCATTAATTTGCAATTTGCTAACACTAACTTCCTCCTATAGGAAGGTTACATTTAATGCAATAGTATTTTAAACAGAGCTGAAAAAATGATTAAGAAGGGGGGGGGAGGGGAGAAGGATGTAAAGGAAAAAATACGGAAATTGTATTTGCAATCTATTTTCACAAAAAACATGGCAGTAGTTTTGAACAGATAATGGGACTATAAATGAACTTGTAGAAAATATTTTGTGGAAATGAAGGCAGTCATATCCTCATTGTTCTCATCTACAAATCCAGTTGTTTTCACCCCAAACCAGTCTTCTGCTTTCATATTCATATCAGAGGAAGCTCTTGTGCAGTATTCAAAGAGGGGAGAAGCGACATATAAATATTTCAATGCATAAATCTCAATAATCTGTGCCAGGTGAGAGACAGAGCGAGGTAGCCAAGTGAGGTTCCCACAGACCCTGAGTAATGTGGCATGTAACAGGGACGTACATCAGCGATGAGCTTTCCAGTGGCTCTTCCCGTGATGCGACTATCACAGTGCATTAAGGATACCATAACAGTCGCTGATGTGATCTGCTTTGGAACGTATCACATCATAAACAGATGAGAGAAGAGAAATGGAGCTTTTCCTCTGCTCGTAATGCTGCAAGGTGGAGAAACAGCATAACTATGGGTGCACCGATGCCTTATAAATAATGAGGGGTTGGGGGAAAACCTCTAAGGTTTACCCAAAAAGGTAAAAAGATGCAGCACAGATATTAAAGACACCTCAAATGAGAGCTTGTTTAGCAGGCAAAGTGGGCTTCAATGATCCAAAATGGAAGAAGAAAATCTCTCGTGGGCTGCAGAATGGGAACACGACTTTTACCCAACGATCAGGAACAGAGGACAGTCCAACTACAATGCTTTTGGTTTTGATTCTTTGATGCCAGTAACTCCTATAGTTTGTCTTACAAGGAACAAACAAAAGCCCTTTCAGGGGGCTTTACTATTGTCTTAATTCCAGCAAAAGCACTAAGATGATACTCTTTGGAGTATTTGGAGAAAAAGAATACAAACATTACACTGAATTTATGTAACACATAAAAGCAAAAGTACAAGTAATAAACATTGTATTTGAGCACAGACTGCAAAGAAAAACACATTTGGAACAGCAAGCAAATAAAAAACCAAATATTTGCTTCATACAAGTCAGTAGTAGAAGGCAGGCATCTTTGCAGTTGAAGAGGGCTGAGAAGTAGTTGGACCATCCCCATGAGCTGCACTTCTGTGACCCACACACTTCAAAAGCTACAGGGGTCTCTGCTGCCCAAATCTTCCCTAATGACTTAGAGCTCTTCCTTCACCTTTCAACAACTCCAATATACCCCATACCTTCCTCTCTGACACATTATCTCCTCTCCACCTACACACACTTGGTTGTTCCAACACACCTCCTCCGATGGTCACTACTTCAGCTGTTTGGCCATCTCTTACACCTCACTGATGCTAAGGACTACAGAAATCATTAATATCATCACGTTTTTCCATTAGTTGCCTTTTTGCAATGACTACTTTTATTTAGTGAAAATGATGCCTGTCTTGGCAAGTTAGATCTCCTAAGTTATTCTCTCCATTCACCAAGCAATAAGACTTTGTTCTATCTCCATTTCAGTGGGCTGCAGGTGTCGGATGTTTTTGTAAAATCACAAACCACAATTAGTTTGAAAAAAAAAGTTGTTGGTAGATTAGCTTACATTTCTTAAAAAGCAAAGGAGATAAAGAGAAAAGAAAAACTTGAGAAAATGTCAATAGTTAATATTCCAGCAACCCATGAGGTTTCCACTGTACCTAAGGAAAAAAAAAACAGTGGTGGGTTTTCTGTTTGCCTATTTTCTAACAATGGGACACACAACACTGGAGTTTCCCATATGTACCCCAAAATGTGAGGTTAGAAATGGACTCAGTTTTCAAAACACACTCAGAATGCTCAAGTACTGCTAAGGCATTTCTAATTGTACCCCTCTCCCTATTAATCACTTGCAAACCTTTAGGCTTTTATGATTTACAAGCCATACGGTTGATGTTTAACTTTGGGAAGCGCACATAAAACCTGACAGCAAAGAAAATCCTCACTGGAGATGCCTGACAAAAGTGACAGCAAGTTCCACTTTGAAAGCACCTTCAAACAGAGGTGTGCAGGGATTTTAATAGCTGTATGCCAGAATAAAAGAATTTAAGCCTTTCACCCAAGTGCTCTCAGTGCGTATGTACCCTCCTCTCTTTCAGCTACTTTCCCTGAAAACTCCTCTTCAGGACACATTTGGAAATGATTAAAAAAAGATAAAATATCCCTAATCTGTTACCAATTAGCAGAAACATGTGAATATTATTTTCTAATTTGTGACTCAATCTTAAAAGCAAAGTCATTGAAATAATTACATCGGCTCCTGAATATTTCTATTGTGCTCCTGAAAAACCACTCCAATAGTGGGTATGTCCTCTTCTGCCAGATATGGCCCAGAGCTCAATGTATCAATAAGTACATCAAAGCCCTGAACATGAACTGCAAAAAATCGTAATTTCTGGTTTGTGGCAGTTGCAGTCCAAAGGCTGCCAAACTGATTAGTTACCTCACAACGGTCTTTGTGCAACTTGAGTTTGCTGCAAGGAGGTGAGGAGGAGGAATGAGCCAAAGAGAAGCTGACCAGTAAACACACGGTGCTCAAGTTGTCCACTAAAGAAATGACCAATTTCCAGCAAGCTGTTAATGTACAAGCTTCAAGTCAGGATTTAAAAGACCAGTGATGTAGGTAGGCTTCTTTTTAAAACCCAGATGTGGTGTGACTTGAGTGACTAACTCCCGAAAATAGGTAATTTCCTGGTGGTTAGCAGAAGCTCTGCCAATGGGAAAGCAGAAGCTGCTAATAAATTTATAGTGCGTTATATGCCAATTAGACCCCTTCATTCCTTCAAGAGGGAGCACCACCAATCAGGTTATCATTCCATAAATGTACTCTCTAGAGCCAATCTCATCACAAATCAGTTCCTGCATTTAAAGTGCAGTTCTCATTAGCGTTACCTGGGAATGCACTTGTGGAACAAGGCAAGTGGGTATTTTCCTTCTCCCCTCTAAGCGCTGCTCCCCAACGCCCTGTGCACAGCTATTTACTTCTCACACACAGTCACACATCGGAACTTCAAATGGTAAATAATCATTCTGAATAGCACATTAATTCTGCATTGAACCAGATTTATTACACACGTCATACCTGCAAGTTTCACCGTCATTCACAAGCCAGCCGTGAATCTCTCGGTTAAATTACATCCTTGTGTCTGACCATGCACCATGCAAGATTCTATCAGTACCGTCACTCAGCTTCCCACCTCGTGACATCCACAAGTGCCAAGACACCTGACGCTGCTTATTTGGGCATTCAGAAAAAGGAAAAATACAGAAGCAGAGAGAAACAAATAGTTTGCATTGCTTAGCATCTTCAGCATAGTATGGATCTACTTTAAATCTCTGGTCTCAGATAAACCACATCTTGATGCTTATAGCCTATCCAAGCAACACTATGTTTTGCATGCTTTGCAAATCAAAATTGCCTTCATTTTCTACTGAACAAGGCTAGATGCAGACTTCAGTTTCTGCTGTGTACCCTATGGGAGCGCAAGGATGCCAAGAAGGCCAACGGCATCCTGGTCTGCATCAGGAATAGTGTGGTCAGCAGGAGCAGGGAGGTCATTCTCCCCCTCGACTCTGCACTGCTTAGGCCACACCTTGAGTACTGTGTCCAATTCTAGGCCCCTCAATTTAAGGACATTGAGATACTTGAATGTGTCCAGAGAAGGGCACCTTGGTGATACTGCAATGTTTCCTGCTCAAGAACGCAAGTCAACTTGAGTCATGAGTAATGCATTTTTCTTTTCCCTCTCAAACTAAGTTCAGATCTCGGAGAAGCACACCCAGAAATACAACCTAAGTTGAGAAGGCCTCTGCATATTTTGATTCAAAAGTACTTTAGACCTAAAAGTTCTGTGTTTTGCTCTTAACGGTTGCCACATCATGAGAAGGAACAGCAGACAAACACCATATGATTGTGGCTCTGAGCACTAAGAGATGTTCCTATGAGGACTCAGGAAAATGGTCACAGAATCTCCTGAGACTGTGACAAGAAGAGACTACTACAGTCTTCCATGGTTCTTTGTCCTCCTCCCCTGGGATGCCTAAGAGCATCCAGACATGGTAGACAGTGCTGGAAGCTCACTCAGTGCACCACTTCAAGAGACATTACATTCATGTTACGTGGCTACAAGGAACAGGAACTGTCCAATGTAAGACTTACCAAAGCAACCTCCATTTCCCTGCTCCCTCTCCTATACAGCTAGGTAAGGTCACAGCAGGACCAAATTTTAGTTGCCAAACTGCCCCTGCCCCTATTCATTTTACATTTTGTGGAGACTCTTTGCAAAACCCCAACATGTTAGGAAGCGCAGAGTGCGATGCCTCAAGCCTTGGGCTGTCACCTGCATCTTATTTCTACTTAACCTCTTAAATAACATTGGAATTCACTTTGTCCCCTGATGGGCGCCGTAATGAGAACCACCTGTCAATCACAGCTCCATTAGCCTGGACAGACTTTCACTTCCTGAAATAATTTATTAGATTCCCAGAAGCGAATGGACCTTCTTCCTTTTGAGCTGGGTTTTTTTGGGGAGCTATTCAGCGGGAGCGGGTCTCCCGTCTGTTCCTGCTGAGCGGGCTTTGTTTACCCCGTTTGCTCATGAAAACGGTTTCCTGAGTTGACCCACCTCTTCTTGTCCTGGGCAGGCCGACTGTTTGCCAAAAACGTCTTTGGACTGCTCAGTTCACCGGCGCTATACAAAACCCACCAGCTGTTTCCAGCCACTGGGGCAGGGGAAAAAGCCAATCAGACTGTTAACCCCTTCCCAACAAAAGTCCTCTGCAGAAGGAGGTCTGCTTGGGTTGGGTGGTTGGTTGCATGCAGAGATCTAGAGGGGTGTGAGCCTGTCATCCTTACAGCATATGAGTACGATTCTGAGGTAGCTTGCTTTCTTAGGAAAGAAATATCTGCTCTCATTTAGTGTGAAAACTAAATATAATTTTGTCTTCCTCTTCCTTTCTCTTGGTTACACTCAAATTGCAGCTCAAAGAAAAATCTTACTAATAGAGGCTAAAAGCACTTTGGTTGAAACATTATCTTGAAAGGAGTATTTTCATTTCCCTGAATGTGTGCAGTCCTTATGAGGTTCATTTGCAATGCGCCTATCTGTTTTGATGAGATAATAAAATGCATTTTATTTAAAAATGTTTCCATTTTCGCCCCAAAGGAATTTAAATGGTCAGTTAATCTTTCTGCTTCGGAACAACCCACTGAGTAAATAAAAGACAGCTCAAGATTACATAAACCAATATTTTTTTCATTCTAACACTGATTTTGAAGACTTAAAAATCCAACTGTACCTGAGCATCAGCTGTATGCCCTTTTAGTATAAATCAGTTTAACTTTTAGCCTGGGAAAGAGAAAAAATTGGAAACAAGATGATAGTTATCTCTACCCTTCTGTGATTCTCAAGTCAATAGTAAATGAGGGGACTCGTTAGTGCCATAGTGATCCAATCAGGGTGAAATTATGCAGTCATGTAAGAAATAATATCTATTAGGCTAATTTAATCAGCGAATACTTTACAGATGAATTAGAATGCAGAATCCAATTATTTCAAACATTTGGACTGTCAGCCGCTGTGTTTCTGAAGCAGTAGAAGGGGAGAAAAGGAAGGTTTAAGGATCCTTTTCAGACGAGGGTGGCTGGGTTGTATTTATAGCAAGAGAGCTTCTAACAGCAGAAACCTGACAACTACAATCAACACCTTCCGCAGCTCAGAGGGCTCGTGCCCGGGCGCCTCTCATCTAACCCCGCTCCTGGCTCCTGGGGCACCTTCCTCTGGGATATTGGTATGGACAGCTTGATTTGCTGTTTGCAGTGGCTGATAATTACTGTCTCAAGTCTTGATAATTTCCCCTTGCCAGTCACCCCTTTAAAAGGAGGCTTACACTCTAATTACAACGAGTCTTTTTTTTTTCCATTTTGAAGAGATGTTTCCCTGGATTGGTGCAAAATACCCTGGCACTGCCAAGCTCCATTGGTTGCACACAGTTATTTATTCCCCATGAAAACAAAGAGCTTGCTTTACAGTGCCAAGTGAAGGGAAATGTTGTACACTTAATTACTACTAGAAGGGGAAATTAGTTTAAAATGCAGCTTGACTGAAATGCGAGAGGACAGAAGATCTGAAGGTTGTGTGTACACACAAATCATATCCTTGATCCAGTGTGACTCAGATTCTACTTTGCTGATGCTTTGTCAGATCACAAGAGGATCATAATAGTCACCCGAAGACCATCATTCCTCAACCAAGGAGATTTTTGTATTGGGTCCTTGCCACAGAATAAAGGCACAAGAAATCCCACAATTAAGGCCTCGCCATAGAAAATTTTCTGTACCACTGGAACCAGTATTTCACAGAGAAATACAGCAGCCACCCTCAGGCTGAGAAGTGACTGCGGGAAGTCATCTTTCACAGTTCAAAGCAAACTCAAGTTCCCTTGGACTTCTCAAGAACTAGTGAAACACTTTACACATGTCTAAACCAGCCAGTTTCATTACATGAGGACTGCGCACTGCATTTACTCTCAGAGCAGTTATTATAAGAACTGAAGATGGCAAATAAGTTTTTGCTCAAATCTACAGGATAAAAAGAGTCTTCCCTCCCTCTCACCCCCTCTCCCATCCAATCATTAATAGACAGGCTATTTCTGAGAGTTAGCACTAGTTTGCATAGAAGAAAACAAGGCTACAAGGAAGCAAATCTTTAACTACCTCCTGGACTACCTTCTGGTCCGTGCTGGGACCAGTGCTGTTTAACATCTTTGTCAGTGACAGGGACAGAAGAATCAAGTGCACCCTCAGCAAGTTTGCAGATGACACCAAGCTGTGTGGCACAGTCGACTTGCTAGAGGGCAGGGATCCATCCAGAGGGACCTGGACAGTCTGGAGAGGTGGGCCCAAGCCAACCTCATGAAATTCAACAAGGCCAAGTGTAAGGTCCTGCACCTGGGTAGGCACAATCCCAACAACAAATCCAGGCTGGGTGGTGAATGGCTGGAGAGTAGCCCTGAGGAAAAGGACCTTGGAGTCTGGGTTGATGAAAAGCTCAACATGAGCCTGCAGTGTGCACATGCAGCCCAGACAGCCAACCGAGTCCTGAGCTGCATCAAGAGAAGTGTGGCCAGCAGGGCAAGGGAGGGGATCCTGTCCCTTTACCTGCTCCCCTGAGACCCCATCTGGAGTACTGTGTGCAGTTCTGGAGACCCCAGCACAGGAAGGACATGNACAGGAAGGCTGGGGAGGGACTATTTACAAGGTCTTGCAATGACTGGACTAGGGGCAATGGGTTTAAACTGGCAGAGGGGAGATTTAGACTAGATGTTAGGAGGAAGTTCTTTCCAGTGAGGGTGGTGAGGCACTGGAACAGGTTGCCCAGGGAGGTTGTAGATGCTCCCTCCCTGGAGGTGTTCAAGGCCAGGTTGGAGGAGGCCTTGAGTGACCTGTACTAGTGGGAGGTGTCCCTGCCTATGGCAGGGGGTTGGAACTAGATGATCTTTGAGGTCCTTTCCAACCTTATCATTCTATGATTCCATGAAGAGCTGAATGAGCTTCACACTGCAAATAAAAAAACATACCATTCTGCTGGCTTATGCATTTCTTTTGAATATTTAAACAGCGTCACAAAGAACTCAGAAAACTTTGTCCATGTTGCAGAAGGTAGATGCCCCATTGCTCTGCAAGGTCTGCACTGTGATTCCCAACATACCTACAATCTAAACGTTTTCCTGCCCTGTCATCTGGAGCGGTTAATGGACTCTCTCATTGACTGTCTCTTGCTTATTTAAACATTTAATGCTCTTCTGATGCCCAAATGATGCCTGTTTCATGTGATGGATTAGCAGAGAATGCAGCAGCGACAATTTCCTGCAATCTGTGAAATACCAAATTTTGATTACTTGAGGAGGAAAAAGTAAAGTCCTAAGTAAACTGTTTTGATTGATAAAGAGCAGAGGAACACTTAATGCAGGAGTTCATTGGAAGCCTTGATGAATGCCTGGCAGGACTATGATGAGTCTTCATAGAAGACATGCACTACCTCAGAGAAGATTTAAGATATTTATTGCTCAAATAAAACAAAACCAAGTGAGATGAGCAAGTAAAGTGGCACAGGGTAATTGCAATCTGCTGATGAAGACCAAGCACAATTCTAATTTTTGCAGAGCAAAACCAAAACTAATTTTTCAGCTTGTTTGCAGAACATTGATGGTTATTTTAGAAATGTTATATGCTGCTTTTTTTTTCAATGAGGAAAAAAAGTATCATTTCAGATTGAGGTCCTCATAGGGTGAATGAAGCAAAATCAGAAGTGAGTAGATTCAGATTGGATGTTAGGAAGAAGTTCTTCACCATGAGGGTGAAGGGTGGGACACTGGAACAGGTTTGCGCAGGGAGGTGGTAAAAGCCTCATTCCTGGAAGTTTTTAAGGCCAGGCTGGATGGGGTTCTGAGCAACCTGGTCTAGTGTGAGGTGTCCCTGCCCATGGCAGGGGGGTTGGAGCTAGATGGTCCTTGAGGTCCTCTCAAGGCCTGACAATTCTATGATAGTGGATTACCTTCCCATTAATGTTGTCCCCTGCTTTTGGTCTGTAACTTATTTAGCAGTACCTCTTCAAGCTAAAGATGTTACATTCCCATGGGCCATGTTCCTTCCGGCAGCTGCATTTCTAGCTAAGAAATCTCAAGCTGAGAAAGGTTTTCCAAAAGGAGCAGCTGCTACCTGTTGAAGTTTGCACCTCAAGCACTACCTTCTGATCCAAAGCAAGGTGTAGAATTTGTCTGAAGAGACAGGCTGCTTTCTTTTCAATTACAAATTGCTCTTATCGAGGGCTTCGATGGCAACAACATGTCAACAATCTTCTTATGATGGTAGAAGCAGATGTGATCCCCTCCACTTTGAAACAGTTGCTGAACTGGATCTTTGTGAAAATCCCTAGAGCTCTCCTTGACTGCGAGCAAGGAAGGGACTTTGTATTGAAAGTATCTTCCCAAAACAGTTCAGACTAAGGGAATCTTCTGAGACATACAAGAAAGAAAAAAAACCACCAGTGAAGAGTATGATGCATTTCAAGGGAAGATTGTATCAGAAGCACCTTCTCCTTCAGAAGAGAAACCTACCTGAGGCCACAGTGCTGTTTTGCCACCAAAAAGGGCAGTTAAAGAGTTATGCAGTGAAGAGAATCGAGTTTTTATTTTCAGGGGTTGATGGATGTTTTGGACA
This sequence comes from Eubucco bourcierii, assembly GCA_013396675.1. Classification (NCBI taxonomy): domain Eukaryota; kingdom Metazoa; phylum Chordata; class Aves; order Piciformes; family Ramphastidae; genus Eubucco; species Eubucco bourcierii. The sequence continues at coordinate 81,024 of VWZE01018367.1, forward strand.
GAAAAGTCTGAAAGGAGGCTTTGTGACCCAAGAAGATTAAAACAGTTGTCTTGAGCAGAATTTGTCTATTCTGAAAAGAAGTAGGGGAGAGTCCAACTAATCCATCAGCAATCTACCTCTGGCAGACAGATGCACTGATTAGAAATGACAGCTTGGCAACAGGTTCGAAATCAAAGTGCGGTAAAGCTAGCTAGCTGTCGTATGGTGTTGAAAAAGCTGCCCAAGAGCTACAACTACCCTGGCAACTTTCAGTTTTTCTAGCCTCCCTACTCCAAGAACCAATATGTGGTGTGATGGGAACACCAGAGGCTCTGCTGGCCCTCCAAGGAGGACAAAGAGCCTGGTAACAAAATGAATGATGCTTTCAACTGTATTTGCAGCCTGAGAACATAGTAGCTTTGGAGGAAGCTTTGATTATTTCACATGCAGAGCAGAACCCACAGACCCAGCTGGGTCTGTTACTGAGGACTAGCTAAACAGATTATGCAAGAGCAAAGGTCTGTTGCCTTCCCTGAAAAAGTTATGGATTTTCCAGTGCTGTTAAGATTGGGCTACCACATACCTCAAATCACATGCCTTCTGCTAAAGATGTTAAGAATGAGATTTTTGAGATGTAGTCAAACTATTTTACTTACTGCAAAGGATTGATTTTTTTTTTCTTGAAGGTAGAACAACGATTACTGATTATTCTGAGATCCAAACAATTTGGCACACATAGCTGGTTATTTTGTACAGCTTTTATAGTGAAAAAAAGAGAGTTCCTATTATTGACATGATCTGGCAATAAAAGATGCATGTTTTAGTTTCTTGTCTGTGTTAAGAAATTTTTCACACTCCACCTGACAAAAGCCAGGTAGCTCCCACAAACAGTCAGCAGGAGGTCTATCAAGTTTCTGAGTTTTTCTTTTTTTAAGCTCCTGGATCAGGCCAGAGGGATGGACCATTGAGGGCTGCTGGGTCACACCCTAAAAAGCCTGTCTGTGAGGAACTGATTCGAGCCCTGCCTTGCTGAACCATGCCCGGTGATCTGAGTGCTGGCAATCCCAGTAATCCTGCACTTTGCTTTCAGTTCATCATTTGGGAATTGCTTCCACATCTGAGGAATACAATAACCTGGTAACTACCTTGAATTCTGCCCGGATGCTTTGAAACAAGCTACTGCTCCCTTAGAGATCAAGTGGGCAGCAGCCCCTTAACAGGAACTGGTCTATGAGCTACCACCACATGTCTAATTAATGACCCTGCCGGTCGCAGCTGGAAGAGCTGAGCTGGGGGTGATTAATTAAATTAGCTGGCAGAGGAAATTACAGTGGAAAAGCCAAAGTTTGATTGCTCCATAATTAACCGCAGTGCAAATAATATCTGCATCTATAACTTCCAGCGATGAGATCAGAAGCCAATTGAATTTGGCACTGATTGAAGCTGTAAATATCCTGTGGTGAAAAATGATAGGTTTGTTCTGAAGGGAAAACTTACAGAAATGGACATCCAGCGGATGTGAGATGGGAGCAGGGGACATGGAAGGAAAGAGTGCAGGAATTAGATCTTGATTTCAGATGATTTCTGTAGTCTTCTGGAGTGGTACAGGGCACAATATGAAACAGAAAGAAATATTTTTAACATCTGCCATAGCATCTGCTATGAATGCTATGAATCCTTAACCAGATATTCAGCAACTCTGGGAAGTAAAGACTACCTAGACCATCCGATCCCTTGACTCATTGCCCACCATGCGTTTCCTAGATGTGGGATTCATTGCTCTCCCTGGAAGGTGACAGCACTACTCTAGAAGCACTTTCTTGGACTACAAACCCCCATTTTCCCATGGATCATACCACCTCCAAATCCCTGAAAACCCCTCCACTTCCCTGGTTGTAATTTCATAGAATCATAGAATGATAAGGTTGGAAAGGACCTCAAAGATCTTCTAGTTCAAATCCCCAGGGACACCTCCCACTAGTACAGTTCACTCAAGGCCTCATCCAACCTGGCCTTGAACACCTCCAGGGAGGGAGCAGCCACAACCTCCCTGGGCAACCTGTTCCAGTGCCTCAGCACCCTCACTAGAAAGAACTTCATCCTAACATCTAGTCTATATCTCCCCTCTGCCAGTTTAAACCCATTGCCCCTTGTCCTGTCATTGCAAGACCTTGTAAATAGTCCCTCCCCCGCCTTCCTGTAGGCCCCCTTCAGATACTGGAAGGCTACTACAAGGTCTCCTGGAAGCCTTCTCTTCTCCAGGCTGAAGAGCCCCAACTCTCTCAGTCTGTCCTCATAGGAGAGCTGCTCCAGCCCTCTGATCATCCTTGAGGCCCTCCTCTGGACCAGCTCCAACACTTCCATGTCCTTCCTGTTCTGACCACCCAAAGTATCTTCTCCTGAAGATGCTTGCTGAAGACTTGAAATCTTCCCTCTCTTCTCCAAAAATTCCTTTCTATTTTGGCAAGTTATGGTCATGAAATGCAACCACTTCGATCCCTGCATTGAGCTTGAGTGAGTCTTACCTCACTTTCACTGTGATGTAGCTCTAGCTTAAAGGAAGTTTAGGTCTTTAACTCATGCCTGAGATCTAAAATCCCCCTAAATGAGCCAAATTTTATTTACATGCTTTACAAGTGCTATCCAGTGTATTAATGGATTAAAAGCACTTATTTCAGAATGACAATTATTCATTTAGCAGTGAAATTAGTTTTCCTGGATGTCAAACCCAAAGCTAAAGGGCAATATAGAGATATGTGAATAACACTGTATATTTAATGTACTTTATGTATTATTTTGCTCTGCTTGACAAGTATGAATGTGTGTAAATGCACACACCTCAGATGAAATTCTACTTACCAAGACTCCAGTAAAAACCCAGAATCAAATACTCTAAGGCCAGTAAGAACTGGACTTCAGCAGAAAGCCCCCAGATTACACTGCAAACCCTGAGGAAACCTGGACGCAAGCATTTCAAACAAGAGCTGATTCCTGGGTTTGGGCTAGGCAGCATAATTCCATCTTCTGTTTTTTGTGGAAAACTCAGGCTGTGCCTATACCTGCAAATAAATAGGTGTAATAGCAGCAGACATGTAGGTTGGAGCAGCTTGTGCCAAGGACCCTATATATTAACAATTGGAGGGTGCTACCTTTAATTGATTGAGCCTCATCCTTTGAATCAAACATTCCCAGCTATACAAGAGGTTCAAAGCATCACAAGTTGGTCTCTCATGTTCAAAGTAGAGTCTAGAGCACACTGCATACATGTGGAGCTTCCAACCGGGTTTCTCCAAAGGGAATCACAGAATTGTTTCTATCGGAAAAGACCTCTAAGATCATGGAGTCCAACTGTCAACCTAACACAACCATGGCCATTAAACCATGTCCTGAAGTGCCTTGTCTACAAGTTTTTTGAACACCTCCAGGGATGGTGACTCCATCACCTCCCTGAGCAATCTATTCCAATGCCTGACCACCCTTTCAGTAAAGAATTTTTTCCTAATATCCTATTTAAATCTCCCCTGGTGCAATTTGATGTCATTTAGTCTCATTCTCTCACTTGATACCAGGGAGAAGAATCCAATCCTCATCTCACTACAACCTCATTTCAAGGACTTGCAGAAACCAATACTACCACTTTGCGTGGATCAACACCATCCTGTGAACCAAAGGAGTGCCTTCTGCTCCAGCCCAAAATGCTCATGTACATATTGCCAATCCAATCCTCTTCGCCAAGTCTGCTGCCTTGCAACTGAGTGATACAAACTTGTGCAGAAGCATATCACAATTCCTCTATTTGCATGAAAACAAAGGCACAGTATTGATTGTAACCACAGAAGTCCTTCTCTGCTTTGTCATTTCTTTTCAACTGTTCTGTGAGCCCAGACTGATTGTAAAAAGTCTGAGAACTCTCATAGTACATTAATAGACAGCACAGTTATTGATTGCTGTCAAAGAAAATAGGCACATTCAAATTTACAGGCTACCCTGCCCACATACACACTCACAAGCTGTCCATTAAACATTGCCTGACAAATTATTCTTGTGATTAACTGGAGACGTAACCAGTTTCCCTGCAGAGAAGCCAGGCACTGCACTTCATTTACCTCCTCAGAAACACATGGTCCTGCTCTTGCTCTGCAAGCTGCAGCCCTAGAGCACCATTGTGGTGGGGTTTTGTTTCTTTGAGGTTTTTGGTTTTGTTTACTTTGGGATGGTTTCTTTGTTTTTCACTTTTAGTTATGAAGGTTCTCTAGAACTACTTGAAAGGGCATTGGAGTGAGGAGAGGGTCAGTCATTCCGTAAGACAAGAAACCCTATCCATTTAGCCCCGATTTTTTGTCTCTAATTTGAGAAATAATAAAACCAGCTTTTTAAAAAAACAAACAAACAAACTTTATTATTCTTCTTCTGTCAATATTATTTTTTTACTCTACCCTGAAAGCCTTCCCCGAAGACTGGGTTGATTCCTGTATGGAATTGATTCCCTATGGCACTGAGAGTGTTGGACACACAGAATCATAGAATGGTTTGGGTTGTAAGGGACCTCCAAAGGTCATCTAGTCCAAATTCCCTGCAGTGAGCAGGAACATATTCCACTAGATCAGGTGCTCAGAGCCTTGTTGAGCCTGCCCTTCAGTATCTCCAGTGATGGAGCCTCAACTGTTAAAAATACAAACCTCTTTGCTGCAGGATGCCACATGCAGTTGCCTCTTGGTCGTTTTTGAAGAGGCTTTTTCTCACAATACTGAAACATCCTTTCTGAAGTTCACAACAAAACATAATGCTGTGACACCTCATGCTCTCTGCTCTCAGCCCACATTTTAATGCACACGTGGGTATCCAACAAGCTGTTTGCCTCCACAAAAATGCAAATGTGACAACAAATATCAGATTTGGACACATATTAATTTGATGAGTCCCAAAGTGTTATCAGAAGAGTCACCTTCTGGATGCTCTCTTCTCTTATTTAATTTTGAGTCCTCTTGTTGCACCTCCTGTGTTTTCCTAAGCCTCGTTTGCTTCCTATGCCTCCCTGTCAAACACCTCGAGACCCCTTGTAAAAATAACTCTGTGTCTTATAAAAAAAAAGTGAAATGTGGCTTATTTGTAACAGAACTGTTACCAGTCATACACAGAATCACAGAATTAACCAGGTTGGAAAAGACCTTTGAGATCATCGAGTTCAACCTATCACCAAACCCTTCTAATTAACTAAATCATGGCACTAAGTGCCTCATCCAGCCTCTTTTTAAACACCTCCAGGAATGGTGGCTCCACCGCCTCCCTGGGCAGTTTCACAGTTTAAGAAAGATGTTGAGGTGCTTGAATGTGTCCAGAGAAGGGCACCAAGGCTGGTGAGAGGGCTGGAGCACAGCCCTGTGAGGAGAGGTTGAGGGAGCTGGGGTTGTTCAGCCTGGAGAAGAGGAGGTTTAGGGGAGACCTCATTTTGTCTACAACTACCTGAGAGGAGGTTGTAGTCAGGTGAGGTTGGTCTTTTCTCCCAGGCACCCAGTGACAGAACAAGAGGACACAGCCTCAAACTGCACCAGGACAGGTTAGGAATAAATTCTTCACAGAGAGAGAGATTGGCATTGGAGGTGGTGGAGTCACCATTCAAAACAGATACTCTGCACTGCACAGGGACCTTTGGCAGCTGAGTTTATCTATTACTCCAAATGTGTTTCATGGAGGCATTAAGCAAATCTGTGTGCAGTTACATGCTGCCATTAGGGGTCCTGGAGCTGATGTGCCACAAAGGGGCTTCACAAAGACTGGTTTTTGAAAGGATATGAATTAAAGAGAAATTCCACAACATAATTAAGAAATGCTCCTCTTCCCCAAATTTGAATTCTCTGATGGCGTTAATTAACTTGCCCTAGAGCAATAATCCAAGCAATGAAGTTGGTGCACTCCTGAAAGTATAAAGCAAGTTGTCGCTGCACAGGTCCCACTCCATTCATATTTCAAGCTATGGAATTGTTTTCTTTCTTTTTTTTTTTAAAAAGAACCCAACAATCCATGGTTTTTTAACAAGTAAACACAGTCTGGCTAAATGGATAAAAACCTACACCCTGCCTGCAAAAAGCTAGAGCTAGTGAATTTTGATTTAAATAAAGTGAACAAGAAAAGGGGTAACTGAATCATAATCCAGTGTAAGACTTGCATTACACCATAGGAGGGAATGGCTGCTAATTTCAGAAGTGACCTGAGAAGGTGAATGATTTTGCTGTGTGTCTGGAAGGGGCCCAATCCTCAGCTAGAACACGGGCAGCTCTTCTGAGCACCATGGCCCATGAGTACGCTACAGATCATTGTCTATGTCTCTCCACAGCTGGGAAACCTATCCTCTCTTGCAGATTGCAGAAGAGAGCTCTACTGAAGGCAGCAGTGCTCACAAATACCTGACCATCTGAACAGCAAGGAAAGGCTGCGTGCAATAAACCTCAGACACAGGCAGAGGGTTGGACATTTCTCAGAAACCCTGAGTCATCTGTATCCATGAAAATAATTTACAGTGTGCATGCAGCACATTAGTAAATCTTTGTCTTCCTCCAAGGGATGCCAGACAAGACAAGCACTGACCTACACCAGTACTGACCCATTGGTGATGGTGCCCACAGCAGGCAGTTGAAACCACAGCTGGGTGCACCTATGCCAACCAAAATCGCAGTTCTACTTCAGGTTGCAACAGCAATAATATTTTAAATCCAATAAACTTCTACTTCTCTCTGACAGAAGGCCCAACAAGTAACTTCAATTTCTGTAGCTGCTCTCCACCACAAACACACACACTTTTTTGCCTTAATGCAACAGGTTGGTTCAAGTAGTCTCAGATACCTATTTATAACTGGTCTGAGTTGTGGGAGTTGCACAAGTGCCCAGAGCAGATCTGGTCTGGAAAGGCTCAGACAGGAACACACATGTAATTAGGAAAGGATTAGAGTTGCAAATGTTTGCTTCTTGAGTTGAGAAAGGAAAAAAAGTCAGCTTCTAGATACTATATCGAGCTGGAGGCTGAAGATACCACAGAATGGTTTGTGATGGAAGGGATCTTAAAAGTTCATCTAGCTTCAATCCTCCTGTCATGGGCAGGGACCCCTTCCACATGTTGTTCAGTTTTCGTACATGGTATCACAACCCTATTCTTTCCACCTGCAGAAAAGTCATTAAAAGTGCTGATTGAGGCTGTGATTTAATTGTACATGCACCTTGGTTTTCCCAGCCTGGCTGGTGCCGTGGAGAAATGAAACTACAACAGAAACATCACTTAGAAATTTCGACCTGGGTGAAACCAGGAACATTTAAATCTTTTTGGGAAAAAGAAAAGTTAGCGGAGAGATTTCTAGGCCATGACATAATAATCTGTTCAGCATGAAGACGTTTTGAAGCTTATCCCATCTGTACCTTTTGAGGCTTACCAATTAAGAGACAGCTTCTTCTCACTACCATACATCTCTGCAGACTCACATGAGTAAAAATGCTCCGGCGACAGGACTATGCACCGTCTGCACAATCTACTTAATAGGCACAGTAAAGTATTTAATCTCACTCTAATTCATACCTTCTAAAGGCTGAGATTTGTCACCTGTGTTCACCTCAACACATTTTAGCCTGTCATTTAATTACTTTAAAAGCTGAAGTGATGGTGGTCTTATTCCTTCCGGTCACTCTCCTCTTTTAGGGGTTTGCTGCTGGCTCCCCCACTAGCACCCTCACATCTGAGAATCCAGCGGCAAGCGCCTTGCTTCTGACAGACAGGTAATATTCCAGAGCCGTGGGGAAACTGCATTTGGGTTGATGTGTATATCAAGTTTCAGTCCAGTCAAAAGCCAGCACCATCTTTTCACTGCTGCCCTTTTCATTTAGTTATCTTACTGAAGTCTTATCTCCCCAGTCCCTTGCCATAGGCTACCAGCTTCCTGCAGAGCCAGAAACAAAGCTCAGTCTTAAACAAAGGAAAAAAAAGGAAAAAAAATCACAAAAGAGAGAAAGTTGGTCACAGTTACTGTTATGGAGCCCCGCAGGTTCTGTAGCCACGACCAAAGCAAAGGCATGCTGCTGCTTCTGTGCCTAGTGTCACTGGCCAGCAAAGCCACCAGTAGCATGGCAAGGCACTGCCTTTTTTTTTAAAGTACTGTTCAGCATCAGCACCGCTGGGTTTAGGTACACTCTCTTCTCCACTGCACCACGAGCTCAAACAAAGCCATCTGCCATCCAAACAACCTCCAAAGGCTACAATGGTCACAAAAAATGCGGGAGGGTGAAGGAACACAACTGCCACCATCACTAGTAGTCACTACTGACACACTAGTGATCACCACCACCATATGTGATACAACCTTCTCCTAATATGCCATCCAAGCTAAGCTCAGGGAAAAGGTAACATGAAGGATCTGCTTCCCACCCTCAAAGCCTAACCTGTCCTAATACCAAACCACACTGGTTTTGTATCCCCCTTGATGGTGGACAATGTGTGTACTGACATTAAAGATAATTTATATAATAAAGCTTCAGCAACACAAACCAGAGGTAAACCAGCTTTAGAGTAACTGCTCTTAGGTCATGTTTAGCAAACAGTTTGAATTAGGCTTAAACTGCTTCATGTTTGGTGAGCCCTGACAAACACGGTGACAGCCATGAACCTTAGGGCAAGAGAAATGAAGAGAACAGGTTAAACAGCAAATACACCAAAAAGCTTCAAATAAAAAGGGAATGTTTTACATAAAATCTCTAACTAGATATATTTAATACACTGACTACTTCCTTTTCCAACTAAGTAGCTCTGCTGAGTTGCTCAGCAGCAGCAGGGAACCAACTTGCAGTACTTTCTGAAGCGAATTCAACTCATAGATGAGCCTTTGGGTCTGAATTGAGGAACCTCATAATAGCTGATGTTTGGTATTTGTCTTTTTTTTCCTCAACTGCTTTTTTCCCCCCTTTTTATTATTATAAGATCTAGTCTCACAAATGCTTGAATTTTGATAGCAACAGAAGTGTTAAATGGTTTTCTCTTTGGAACAGAATCATCGTAAGGTTGGAAGGGACCTGAAGAATCATCTAGTTCCAACCCCCTGTCATAGGCAGGGACACCTCCAACTAGTACAGTTCACTCAAGGCCTCGTCCAACCTGGTCTTGAACACCTCCAGGGAGGGAGCAGCCACAACCTCCCTGGGCAACCTGTGCCAGTGTCTCACTACCCTCACTAGAAAGAACTTCCTCCTGACATCTAGTCTAAATCTTCCCTCTGCCAGTTTAAACCCATTGCTCCTTGTCCTGTCGTTGCAAGACCTTGTAAATAGTCCCTCCCCAGCCTTCCTGTAGGTCCCCTTCAGATACTGGAAGGCTACTATCAGGTCTCCTGGAAGCCTTCTCTTTTCCAGGTTGAAGAGCCCCAACTCTTGTAGCCTGTACTCATAGGAGAGCTGCTCCAGCCCTCTGATCATTTTCATGGCCCTCCTCTGGACCCACTCCAACACTTCAATGTCCTTCCTGTGCTGAATAACTAATGAAACAGATACTATTTAAGACAGTGAAGGCAAAGAACCCATTGGTAAGACTGCCCAACTTAATACACAGTAAATTTAATTTTTCAGTTGTTCAGTTGTTTCAGCACTCTAATCCTAACTTGGTAATTTCATTCTTAAATAAGCACCATAAATGAGATCTCACACTTAGCTTGGTTTCAATCTCCATGCACCCAGTTCCAAGCATGGTGAGGTGGCAATTTTTATTTTTAAAAATATATCAATGAGTAAATGTACTCTAGAGTCCACCTGTTACCTATTTCACAACAATTCACCACCAATCTGTGTTTTTGATGTGTGTGAGAAATAGCAGGGTGCTGTTTCACCTATGCCTGATGTGCTCTAGCTGTGTGCTGCTGCTGGAAGGGCTCATCTGCCTACACCTGCCCCTTGCCATAAGTTCTCATAGCTTGATTTACATTGATAAAGGGCTTGCATAGGCTGCAAGGTGGGAGAGACATCACCTAAGTAGTGAAAGGGACCTCAGCATGGAAGGGCTACTTCAGTCTGATGCTTCTTTCTTAGTAAAAGCCTTACAGATGTCTTCAAGACCCTAGAGAAAACTGAACTAACCTGGTATTCTTTGCACTTCTGCAGGTGAGCACAAAGAAGCCTGGTCTGGCTTCTGGACTAAAATACAGCATTTTGCTTATGGAGCTGTCCCTTTGCAAGTCTGCAGTGATTCTGGGCTGCAGTTAGACTGTTGAGAGGCTATACTCACCAAGCTATGGGAACTGCCACCGCCAGATAGGTACCATTGCCATCTTACAGCTGAATTTCTTGCAGCTCAATGTCATGTGCAGTTTAGTCTCATTTCTACTTTCTTTCTAAAGCTTACACAAGTATCAAGGAACATTCTTGGGGACAGACTAGTTTTACGTGCTGCTAGCCTTTGGCCATTACCCTGATGTAAGCCATATTTCCCCACAATTTATAAATACAATACCCAATTTTTTTTCTCATTTGATGTTAATATCTTGGTTCTAATTACTCTATATTCCTCTGTTGTAGTACCACAGTCAAACACTGCACCCAGCAGTTTCTAATAAACACAGCAATGGTTATCTCTCTTGGTAAATTCAGTGTTGACCTTCTTAAGCAATTTACAGCTGAGATGTGAAGTCACAGCAAAGACAGTTTGGACTTCAAATCCAAGATGCTCTCTAGCTCTGATAGGTGTTTAGGAGAGAACTTGTACAAAACATGAAATAATCGATTCATAACTAAACAAAAAACTAACTCTGAAGCAAAAATCCTACACCATTTGGAGACCTTTAAAACAGGCACCCAATCAACAGACTGATTCTTATTCTAACAAACAAAATAATCACTTTTTCTGTCAGCTAAATATTGACTTATGAATACTGTTTTCCCAATGTAACTCCCCACTGCCTCACTCATCACTGTTCACACAACAGAGAGAAATCCTCCTTGCTTGACTTCTAAACTCAAATCCTAGACTTCCCAAAGTGCAACACCTCATCAACTACCTGAAGGGAGGTTGTAGCCAAGTGAGGGTCAGTCTCTTCCCCCCGGCAACCAGCAACAGAACAAGGGGACATAGTCTCAAGTTGTGCCAGGGGAGGTATAGGTTGGATATTAGGAGGAAGTTCCTCATAGAGAGAGTGACTGGAATTGGAATGGGCTGCCCAGTGAAGTGGTGGAGTCACTGTCCCTGGAGGTGTTCAAGAAAAGACTGGATGGGACACTTAGTGCCATGGTCTAGTTGATTGGCTGGGGTTGGGTGATAGGTTGGAAGAGACTTTGGAGGTCTCTTCCAACCTGGTTGATTCTACGAACCTTTTAATTTTTTAAAAGAATTTCAGCTTAACTTGGTGCTTTTCAGTGAGACAGCCAAATGCACACCAAAAAAACCCCAAAGATTGTCAAGAATCACAGCAGAACAAAGGTAGTTTGGATTGATGGTTGCTTCAAGGTAAAACATTTCAGTCTGTATGACCTGTCCTACCACAGAAACTTCAAGTGGCAAGACATCCTGAATGAGCTCTAATTTGTTAAGTTTACTACACTTAAGGATTCCTTTCTTCAAGTCCTCTGTGTGTATTCAGAGTGGGTTTCTATTTTTTTTTTTTAAACCAACACTGAAAACTGCCTTCAAAATCAAGAGGTGATTGCTTTCCTCAATTCCTGGGGATGACACGTTACAGGAAAACACCCACCAAATGTTGTAAGACTTGTAAGGGACTGCTGAAATAGGGACTACTGCCTTCCTCTGCTGTATGACAGCAAAACTACTTCTCTTTCAAGGTCCTTTGAAGGTTCTTCCCCATCTTTCAATCTTCAGTTCAGTATTTGAAGCTTAACCATTGCTTCTGGCCCACTACTCTGATACTCATTTTTGTCCTGTCACCTTACCCAGAAAGTATGGGTTTGAGGAAAGACCTTAGCATCTTATCTAGAAGGTATTTTAGCTAGCAGATATCAAAACAATACCAGAACACATTGCTTTCCCTTGTCCTCTTAAATTTTCTTTTTTCAAAGGATGAACAACAAATGGAGGCATGGATAATCTAACATAGATTATCCATCAGATAATCTAACATATATTATCCATAGGGAAAGACAAAAGCAATGAGCATTTCTTTGACTCTTTTGTCCAAAACCTCTATACTACAGCAAAAATACATGGGCAGTCTCTCCAGAAGGTAGTGGGTAGTCAAGATGAAACGGATGCACTATAAACCAAGTGTAACTGGAAGCCTCAGTAGACCATGTGCCATATGGGTCCAGAACATACTACAACTCAGCACAAACCAGTGCATATGTATGTTCCATGCGTGGCATGAACACAGATTGCACTGAGCCAGGTCCACATAGACATACATTCTAAAGACTCAGAGAATTCAATAAAGTAGTACTTCTGCTATTTAGATTGAAAAAAACCCAAACAACTAGTATTATTGGTTTTACACCTCTGCTTTTTAACAAATGCTCTGGTAAACTGCAGAAGCAGATAAAAATATTTCCCTTGCAGGTTTCTCTTTCCCAGGCAGCGAGGAGAATAATGATTGTAATAATAATAATAATTGCAAACTAGGCTTCTGTTTACAAAGTGTTTTGAGTTTTTATCAAAGACAGATTTGCACGTAAGAAACATGCAATTGAACCAGAGAGCATTTTTTTCTAAAGCACTCATTAATTTGGACAAGAGGGGTTGAGGTTTTGTTGTCATGTTTTTATTTTTAATCATCCAGGCATCTCCTATGCTGCTATACAGGCACCTGTGTTTCACCATATCAGCTCCTGAATGACAAGGTCTGCCAAGCAGCTACAAGGACAATAAAATAGGTCATACTACTACTAACCTTCATCTTTGGAGTACTGCATTTGAGTTTCTGAGGCCTCCAAACGGTACAATCTGACCAGCCACCACCCAAACTGACATTTCATTTGCCTCACTTAATTATTCTTATTAGATACATTTCCTGGAAGCTACTGGTAAGTGACAAATTTTATTCTATTTTTAAAATTTAATTTTAAAACAATTACAATTACTCTAATCTGAAAGCATGCAATCTAGCACGTCAGAATCAGTTCATTTCTACAGCCATATGGGGAAAGGTTTTAGTTTACTGGCAGCAGTGAATCGGTCTTTTTATTTATGTGTGCGGTTGAAAATGCAATACTCGCGCAACTAATAATTTATGCATTTTCCTCATTATCTTTGTGAAATATCTGCTGTCCAAAACAGAGCTAATACAACTCCAGTTCATTGAAGATGTGCTGTTCAGTGTAGTTCAGCCACCAGAAAGACCAGGACTAAGTTACAACTCTCAGGGTTTATTGCCATGTTTTCGGTATTTTAATTTTTTTTTTTTCCTCCTTGTTTTTATTAATTCCTTCCCAAAGACTCCTCTGTTCACAGGACTTGCTGAAATATCTTAAGTTAAATCTTAAGTCCCCTAGCAGCTGTTGGGTCGGCAAAAGCCCAGCTGTCTAAACTTTATTGGCAGTAAATGTCATTCTTGCACACGAACTGCATGCCTGGAAAACCCAAAGGCACATCTTGGGCTATCACATCCCATCACATTCCCCGACGAGATGTGAAAACCGAAATGGAAAACGTCAACAAACTCCGGCCGCGCCGAGGAGCGGGGCATGCCCGCTGACAAGCGTGCCGCAATGACAGAAATGGACTTGGAGTTGCAATTAGTGGCACTGTCATTTTTGGGCGCTCCTGCCAATTAATTAAGCCTGTCAAATGGAAAAACAGCGGCATTCACATGATAATTTATATAGGGAGAGACTAGCCTAGCAAAGCTGCCGCCGCCGCCAACAAAATTCNGTAGAAGACGGGCTGATTAAAACTCCAAACGAGCCCCTAGCTCGCTTAAATCTCAGAGTCCGGAATGATAGAATCAGAGGAGTTTATTCATACCATTAAGCCCCAGAGAACTTAATTGAAAGAAGAGCATAGCCTGGACCTTGACAAGCGGGAGGTCACAGTAATTGCTGCCGGACATATTTAACATTAAGATAATCAGGCCATTAATTACCCTTTGGATCATTAAATCAGCCAGTTGCAAAATGAAATTTCTGCCTCTATTACTCACTTGAGAGACCACAGGGGTGGCTTTTAATTTATCAGTGAGCTTGAGATACAAAGGACCAGGCTTGGGGAGGAAGGAAAGGGGGAGAAAAGGGGGGGTTTGCTTCAGCAGAGGCAGGAATATCAATCCGCCATGCTTGGTGATCGTAGCAAATTAACTAGGTAAGATAACCTCAGCTTCTAAAGGCAGAAGCTGGGGGTATGTAAATAGATGAGGGCAGACAGGGAGATCAGAGCCTGCACACCACTTAGCAGGATAATAAAGGAAATCATCCTTGATTATCAGTGCTAATTTGGACACTGCCGGTAGCTTGTTATGCGTGTTCTGAGTAGCATTTAATTAATTCAATTGCTTGTTAATGAGGGAAGTGACATGTGGGGAGCAGATGCCACCCAACTGCAGATGGGTTCTGGTCAGCCCTTCACAATAATTTTTGTTGTTAAAAAAAATTTATTTATTTATTTATTTTTAAAAACACCCTTCCCCCAGCCCTGAAATGGGAAAGGTGTCAAGCATGGAGGAGCATTCAAAAGGCACAGAACACTGACCTCATCAGGCCAAGAATCGCTAAGAAACCAGATCTGACAATCGTGGATAGAGAGGTAGTGATGTTCCCCCAGGCCCCATTTGTAACGCTGCGGCCTTATGCCAGGAATCGGAGACCGACACGACTGTAACAGCAACCTAATGGCCAAAATGAAGAAGAAAGGAGAGAGAGAGGAAACCAGCATCCTTTCAAGATTCAGGATACAATACTGGCATCTCATCTACTTAGTTTCCCTGAGCTTGCCCTTTATCTGTACTGTCTATAACGAAGGAGTAATCATTTTTAGGAAGAAAGGAGGCATGGGTTAATTCTTCCATAGGAGGCATGGTTTAACATTTTCCATAGAAGTTGCTTGCTCCCCAGTTGTTCCCCAGAATCTGGCGCAGGCTCTGCAGAGCAGACGTAAGCCTCAGAACAGCAAGCCAGGCTTCAGCTTAGGACTGTAAAATTCTGCTAAATATAGTTGAGCTGCATAATGTTTTTTCTGACACCATTAAATTCGGTTCATTAGCAAGGGAGGGATCAAACTGAATCTTGCATTGTAAGGTGAAAGTCTACTCTCAGCACTGCCAGCTCCCAACTTCAGACTTCTCAGACAGCATTAAGAACCTCTGGTAACCAGAAGAAATGGGATGACAGCTACGCACCAGACTACCTGAGCAAAATTGCAGCAGATGCCCTGCCCTCCAAGCTCATCTCTCACTTTCAAAATACACTTTCATGGAGATGGAGGTTCCTTCTATTTGGGAATATTCCTCAGAAGATATCAAAATGGTGGAACCCTTTAAGTTTTGCACACAGCTAACGTAAATATTCCGTATCACTCAAGCAGAAGAACAAAAGGTATGGCTGGGATGGTGCTAAGATACTTATGTGGCTCTCTTTACTCTTGGTCTACAATTTCCAGAAGGTGAAGGTGGTCTTGTTGCTGGCACATCCCAGTACTCCCTGTGAGACAGACACTTTGGGAACTCAGAGAAAGGAGGTAAGGGCCAGGGAGCTGATAATCACCTTCCAGAGCAGGCAGAGGGATGGTGACAGTGTGACAGCTCACCTGATTTGGAAAAGGCCAGCGACATCTTAGGAAGCTGATGGTGGCAAGCAAGTATGCAAACCAGAAACCACAAGGACAAGAATGGTACACTGAGAAAGCTAAGCATGTGAGGCATGTCTAGAAGAAAGCTAAATATCTAGCAGGAAATCTACATAACAGTGCAAAAGGCGCAGGTAAAACATGGCACAGACTCGTCGAGCTGGCTTCAACACATCTCCAACATTCCTTGACGGAGCAATTCCGGGCCTGCCCTGCCAGGCTACTCCTCTGTTACACCATTCCAAACCAACGTTTTAAGAGCATGCTCAAATAGTATCAATAGCAATTAGAGGGGAAAAGCCTGATCTCACCCCTAGACCCAGTTAATTGTCACAAAATTGATTTACTCTAATTTGACTTCTCACTCCAAATTAAATCCGCATTATTGAAGGAGGGACTACAGGCAAACTCTCCTCGCTCACCCTCTTTCCCTCCAAGACAATAAATTTAATATTGAATACACTTGGAAAAAAACCTGGCAGTTGTTACAGGATCTATACTGAAAGATCTTTTTCCTGTTTTCCCCATATTTTTTTTTTTCTTCCTGTGAGTAATTAAAAGATGCTTTTCTTGACTAATGATCCCCCTGTTTAGAAATGGGAAGTCGATACTCCTTCACCAGCAGTCAGCTTCAATTTGTCACAAGGCTCCCGAAGTTTGAGCGGCGGTTCTCAGGGCTGCTAGTAATTGCTGGAACCAATTACCAGCCTTCCAGAGCTGACCTAATCAGGGACCCACAGACACTACCGCTCAGAAGCCAGCTGGTTCCCTTTCACTTTCACATTCACATTCACGTATGTGCCCGTGCTTGGGTTTTCTGCTTTGCCAACTTTTCGTGCTTGCCAGCAGCCTGTGTTTATTCATCTTTCCTGCCTGTAATCACACCAACACCCTCAGTCTGAACTTTGCCTTGTGCTACTGCTTTACTCTGTGCTGCTTCCTCAGGGATCCCATCACACCTGTGCTCCTATAACCTGTGCTGCCTTCCACTTTCATGCTAGAGGCCATCCAAGGTGTTGTTTTTGATCCAGGGGCCCTGAATCACCTGGAGATCTGCTTATTTTATAAGCTGCGTCTCAAACTTGATGAGACAGGGCAATATATCCTTGATGAAAGCAACAGAAGCGATGCCTTTTGCCACAAACCTCTCACATTCTGGAGTCCAGCCCCTCCAATCTGAGAGCCTTTCTGACCTTCAAAATATGTTTCCATTTTTCTCTTTGCCCATGACTTCCTTGCAGAAAGAGTTTTAAGTGAATCTGAGTGGACTAGGAAGGGGCAACAGCACAGCTTATTTGATGTGATTTAAGCTTGATAATATTTATCTTATTTTTGAGTGTATGAAATTAAAAATGCAAGCTGCGCTTCAAGCCCAGTATAGTTCTATTTTAATAATATTGGTGACATTTTCTTACACAAAACTTTTTTAATTGTTCCATGACCTACAGCAGCCTTTTGGCATTACCTCCTGCAAAACACTGGTCTTCCTGTATCTCTTCACCTTTCCCTCTACTCAACAGAAACATGTGGGATGTCACTACAGTGACCGAGCATCAGTGTCAACTTCTCCCAAGCTGAAGGGACTTCTTCTGAAGCCGCATCAGGACTTTCAGGTTCCTTTTGGTCCAGCATGTGAACACTCCTCAAGTGTCCAAACCAAACAGATTCAGTATCTGTAGAGCTGTCAATAACCCTTTTTGTGCCCTTAGAAAGCTTCTGGGTTTCCACTGATGGCTTTGTCTCCAATAGTAAGATGCAACATGAAATGTGGAAAACCATGTATGTCTGATGCCCTCTACAAACATCTATTAACAGAAGTTCATCATCGTGCTGACAACTTTTGGTGCTTTAGGCATAACACAGTGGAGACAGAAGACATGCCTATCACGAGAGAAGGTTGTATTTAAGGTGTTTTACTGATGCTTTGTGCTGAGCTTGTGAATCAGTTAAGAGGATGGCTACAAAATCTTCTGCTCTTGTTTCCAACATGTTGTCTGCATGCACAGCCTGAAGGTCTGAGCATACAAGGAAAGCCAGGGAGAGTGGATTTCCAGTGGAACTCAAAACAGGAGCACTACACAGGGCAGACATAGTAAGTGGGGCTGCAAAAGGGAACAAGGATGTAATCAAGTTCAGAAGAAACTTGGAAGAAAACATGGGAGTACTTCCCTCTCCCATCTGATGGGGCTTTGGTGAGAAGACAAAGCAGAAGCATGTTGAGCATATGAACTTCCTCACACAGCGGCTCCCAGACTCTGACTGATCTCACAGACCACCAGCATGGGCAGGAACAGATTCCCAACACAGATTCTCAGCTCTCTGCCACTTCAGAAAGAGTTTTGGTAAATGCCTCTTTCTTCCCCCATCTCCAAATACCTATGGACTCCTTCCATCCTTCCTTTACCAGAACTCCAAAACTCAGCTCTCCAACACAGTTCTAACTTGCTTACTTTCTTGCCTTTTCCTCCAGTCCTTCAACAATAGAAAAAGAGGAGTTTACGTCTGCTTCAGGCCCATCGCAGATGCTTCTGGATAGGATTCCTCACACAAAGCTGCAAACAGCATTGAAAACTGAAGCACACAACTTCTGTCTAAAGAATTGGAAGTTATTTCATTGCCAGAAGGACTATGATGCTAGTGGAGACCAAAGTGAAGTACAGGGGCCCCAGACTTTGAAAAATCCAGACCTTTCAGATTTTAATGTGAAAAATATCACTTCAGCCCCCGCTGCAAACAGTGGAAAAAACAGGAGTAGCAAAGCAAGACTGCAACTACTTTGGGGGAAAATGTGCACATTACCTCAATTCTATTTTTTTCCCCCACAGCTCTCCTACCATTTAAGTGTGCACTTGGACATGTAGCTGGAAATACATATTTATAAAATTAATCTTTTTGTTCAAAAAATGTTATGGTTCAGAAAAGAAAGTGCAGTTATGGTACTGACAAACATAACCAGCTGACTATAAACACAAAGATGCATAGAAACACAGAACTAAAATAAGCTCTTTGTATTTCATTTTCAGGCAACAAAGTGGATTTTTTTAAACCTAAAAATCTGAATGATTTAATTCAAATGGATGGCTCTCCTTTCATCATAGTCACACGTATGTTACATTTTTCATGATACCATCTTTATTATATGAGTACTAAAAGAATGTTGCTGGTTTTTTATTTAATAAAAAAAAAAATCAAATTGAATTAAAGCTTTTTCCTTTAAAAAGTATTTAGAATTAAAGCATCTCTCCAGACCACCTCAGCAAAAGAAACAACATGTATTTGCTAGGTGCGACAACGTAAGAACTCTAGAACAAACTAATAGCAATGACTGAAAAGTAGGAATAAATTAATTTCAATCTACCTGATGAAATAATTACATTATCTGTCTAACAATATACATGTATACACAGACATAGAGCTTATGTATGAACAAAACCTCTGTGTATGTCTCTCTGAACATTTTTATATGCACAGTCATTCATCTAAGTAGCCTGATTAATGCACTGGCTTCATTCTCGAAGATGAACCAAAGGTGGCACCACAAATTCATTTTTCAATGCTAACGAAATAATGCAGTAAGAAACAGTTGACTTTATTACAGGCGAACAGTACAAAACTACTCCTACACCACAGCAGGCGGCCCAGGTATGTGCTCCCAGGTTGTAATTTCACTTGATCCAGTATTGGAAAAAGCAGGATCCAGAGATACAGACCAACAAAACCAAAATGCAATTCCCTCTGATTTCTCTCATATGCAGGAGGCAAATACTGAGAGCTTAACCTCTACCATGCTGTTTGCTACCTGGGGACCAACCAGTGCTTGGATACAGGCTGCCCTCCTGGAGCTCACCCTAAGACAATTATAACATGCTTCTGAAGACAACTTCAAAAGCCAGCCCAGCTGTACAAGGTAGTCCAGAAGGTTCTCCTCCTGTCTGAACCATCCTGCTGAAATGCCGTCTGCCAGAGGTCACTCAGCTTCACTTGAACCAATATCCTAGTTAGACCTAGCAGCACTTACACACCTCAAATCTAAAATCAGGAAAGTATTTTCAAAACAACTTTCTTTGACACTGATCTGATAAATTAAGCATGAAAAAAAAAAATCTTTGTTTTTTTATAGGGCAACATATTGCAGAAGATTTTCATTGTGTTGTGAGAGGTAGGTAAAACACTATTTCCACCAGAAATGCATATCTGCACCCCCCAACTTATGGTTGCACATTCATCACTTAAAAAAAGTTGCTGATTGTGGAGTTGTTTATGTTTTCAACATCTGTGATGAGAAGCCAAAGACCTGACGACCACCTACCAATTCCTGGGCAAACTCAAAACTACTGAAAGCAAATTTTTAATCACAAACTTACAGTCCCAAAGCCAGGAACTTTGTGGTTGACCGAAACAAAGAAACGCATTACAGTATAATTTAGACAGAGGAAGAACCCAAGCAGGAGGTTTCAATCTCCCACTGTTCTGTCAGTCAGTCAGTTGAACAAAAAAAAAAAAAAAAAAAAAAAAAAAAAGANGTAACGGGGTCACTCAACTTTTGACACCCCTCTCCTTTGACACACGTTCTCACTGGGCACGCACTGAAGATATATATATGTAATGATTTTTACAAAGGGTACTTCCAAGGGAGAATTTTAAAAGTCCATGCTGTAAAAAGCTGCAACACCCTACCACCTCTGAATGAAAAGCCTAAATGAGGATTTATGTGATCATAGCTTGCAGCTTCGGCCACGTGCAGTGTCATATACTACCCACCCACTGTGTGCCACAGTGAGATGGAGTAAGCCTACCTTGTGGAGTCTGATGAAGGTTTCATATGGCCCTGGCTGCTCTCCTCCCAGACGCTGTTCGCCAGCTCGTTGCCGATAGAAGACATCACCTTGATGAGCTCTATAGGCCAGTCATCCAGGTCGAGAGAGCGGACCCGGGACAGGTGCGTGCCAAGGTTTCGGTGTATACCTGAGCATTCGATACATATGAGGGCTCCCAGATTCAAGCTGGCCCAGTCGGGATCTACGGGAGAAGGGGAATAAGCAATAAGTACAGTGAAACACACAACAAAACTGTCTAGTTTATGGTAGTGGGCACAGATTTTGGCTTCAGGGAAAAAAACCAAACCACCAAGGAGATGTCCAGTCCAAAAGCACAGTTGAAAGTTCTTCCAGAAGGGTCAGATTTAACCTGTGGAGGTAATAATCCATCTGAAGCAACACTCAAGGAGTAAGGAAAGTAAAAAATGGGGAGGTGGCTCTCAAAGCATGCATCATTCCATCCCTAGTCTAAAAAAACCCTATGAGTTAGAACGAAAAGAAGAAACAAAGAAAATATAAACATAGCGGCAGGCAGCTTATGATGAAGTGGTGGAGAAAGCCCCACCTTAGGAATCTAGAGCCACTCGTAGCCAATTACAAGGGAAAAAGGAGGAAAAAAGAAAAAAAAGAAAAGGGAGTGACTAGATACAAGGTCTCTATTGCTAACTATATGAACTCTCTTAATAACCATCTATATCATCACCTACTTTTACATCTAACACACTATGGGGTATGTTTTCATCTCTAAGATGAGGGAGATAACTGCTAAGATGAAAATGTGATACTTTGAACACTCCCAGTTCTAGTGTACGAGCCAGAAGGATTCCACCGACGTGTGCACACACATACACACAAAATAACCCCACAAACGATAAGGCTGTGACAAACCTGACAAAAGCCAGGAAATTCAAAGTCATTTCCCAAGATGCTTCATTTTTTTGTCAATTTCCTGTGTTACTTAAAACTAGATTTGTATGAATCTCCCTCTCTCAAAAAAAACACTCATTTTAACAAGTGCAACAAAAGACTTCTGGGAGGAATGTTTAGTGGCTTCTTTTATTCCTCCTGGTGTCAGATCTTTTCTTCTTGACTTACCTCAGGCCTCCCAAAGAACTAGTAAGCTATCATGACTGCTAAGTAGGAAAATGGTGATTTTCCTACTTAGAAAAAGGGCAGGCAATTTTCATTCAAATCTAAATAAAATTTAGAACTTAAAGAAAATGAATTTCCAGTGCGCCTCCTTCCATTCATGGAACTCAAAATCAAAAAGTTATTTATGGCAGCCAAAATATGTGGAAACAAAACATTTCCTAGCTCTTTGTTGTGTCACATTTGGACAATAAATATGAAAGGAAAGCAGTTAATTCTAGCTGCAAAGTCCTGAATTTTATTTAAGGCACTGATTGTCATTTTTTCAGTCTCTCCTTAGAAATCTAAAAATATCCCCATCTTATTTCGGTTCAGCAGAAAAACACATCTGATGTTTAAAAAACATCCTGTCCATACCAAGTTTTACTAGGAATATACAGCATTTCAGATCCTCCAAAAAGCAAGGTGAGACAAAACTCCTGCCATGCCTCTAAGTTCTCAGTAAGACAACCATGAGAAACCTCATTCCTGCATATTTCTTTAGGTCACCTCCAATTGTTTTGATGTCTTGCTGGTGTGGAAACCAGTAGTGAATTTGAAATGGAATAAATTAAAAAAAAAAAAATCACAAGATACTAATTTGTTGGTAAAAACTTAAAGAGAGCAGAGAATAATTTAAAATCTGCGATCTGTGTCTTGGAATAAAATCTCTGTTCCTAACCTGCAATGGCCAGGGTTATCTTCCAGCACCTGAATGGGGCCTACAGGAAGGTTGGGGAGGGACTATTTACAAGGTCTTGTAATGACAGGATGAGGAGTAATGGGTTTAAACTGGAAGAGGGGAGATTTAGACTAGACATTAGGAAGGAGTTCTTTACAATGAGGGTGGTGAAACCCAGGTAGCCCGGGAGGATGTGGATGCTCCCTCCCTCGAGGTGTTCAAGGGCAGGTTGGATGAGGTCTTGAGCAACTTGTTCTAGTGGGGTGTCCCTGCCTATGGTGCAGGGTTGCAACTAGATGATCTTTGATGTCCCTTCCAACCTAAGCCATTCTAGAATTCTATGATTCTGTCTTCACAAAAACCAAAACACACAATGAACTCAAGGAAGCATAAACTCAGAGTGAAGCAAGAGGAAAAAATACTGATTAATATTTTCCCAACAGAACTGATGTTAAAGATCTCCCAAACACCTCCATCTATTTGAAGTACAACCAATACTTTTACTGACTAAATTCTTAAAGTAGTCACCTGCATCCAACTGACAGTGCTGGTACAGTGGAAGGAGTCCACCAAAGCGATAACCAAGTTATATGAAATTTTGTCAAGACAGTATTTTAAATTTCAACAATCTGACAACACACAGCTGATTTTGAAGGTGGTGAGCTAGGAAAGGCAAGTGTTGAACTCATTATTCAGTGAAAAAATGGACTTGTTGATTTTGCTTACAACTGGATCAAGACAGGGCTCTAATGAGGAGTTTGAACAAGCAGCAGTGTTGGATGGATTCTGGGAAGAAACTGACATGATGTCACTTACAACTTCTGTTTCAGTCTGTATGCATGAAAAATTGATCTCAAAAGGATGCATGCTAGATGACAGAAGTCCCTACTCACCAATAATTAAGGCAAATTATGGTAAACTGCGTGCTCAGAGTTGTCCCTAATTGCAATTCACTGCTCCGATCTGTATCTTCCTCTTGCTGTATGTAGCTGAGTACTTTTAAAATATCATGCTTGAAAATTGTTATCACAAATCTCTACTGAAAAGAAACACGTGTGCTTAGAAAACCATAACCATTCAAGCTGGTTTCCCCCCAGCCCCTTTTCAAGATGATTTAAAAAAAATCATCTCTCTTTTCCTGGCAATGTGAAGAGGATGCCCAGAACACATGTGGCAGGCTTTTCTCAGGTACATACACACACAAATTTGATGGCAAAAGGAGGAAAAAACCCATTCAATGTAGCTGGGGGTGCTAAAAAACTAAATTACCTTTGTTTTATTTGCAATTTAACAAATAAAATATGAGTTTTATAACATAACTCAATACTCCTAGATCATTATTTTCAGTTGCCAATATTATTAAAGGTGTTTAGTTCTAGAGAACTCCTTCCCACTTTGACTTGCACCTTAGTCTGACCATTTGGAGGCTAAAGCTCTTGGAACAGATGCTCTTTTTAGGAGAATAAACCCTCCCCACTGTCTCCTTCATCCGTTTGGACTCAAGGTGCCTGATGAAAGGCTTTGCCAGATGAAAACCTCATGAGCCCAGCATGCGTGGGATAGCTCTGGGGGAATCTCTGAATGAAGGAGAAGAGCCATGAAAAGAAGCATCATTTTGCAGAGTCACAGCAGAAGAGAAAGGTTTGCATTTTTACTGTTCTTTGAAAGTTGTATTTTGGTTTTTTTTTAATATTGCACTTAAAAACGAATCTATTGATGACTAGGTAAGCTTGCCAGGGCCACCCAAATTATTACTTCAGTGTTTGGCTCTCAAATACAAAACACACCATGGTAAGCTATTAGACTCCTGGACTAGAAAATTCATGGTGAGACTCTCCCTCTCTAAGGCCTCCCTGCTTTCTTCTGCCAACAGAAAAACCTGGTATTTCACGGCCTCCAGACATCTTGAAAAGTGACTCATATTTATCATCTCATCTGCTTTTCAAGCAGTAAGACTGGAAGAGCTAAAATTCTTCAGGGGCAGAAATTTAGTTGGGTTTGCCTAATCGATTGGAACATCTTCAGTCCCTTGTCTAGATAGAAGCCAGCACTGGAACTCCAATGCTCTGGAAAATGACACCATGAATTTCCTTCTGAAACACAAAGCGAGATCTTGTTGGGCAAAAACTCCAGCATCTAAAGAGCATTTCCTCATCTATTGCTCAGAAATCAGAACATTAAAAAAAGGACTCTGAAAACTTTAGCTTGAGACTGCCAAAGGGCCAGAAAGCTGTTGGCACACAGATGCTGCTGGTACCACTACTGCTGATTAACATACAACAAGGCAGAAATTCCCTGGTGAAACAAAGTGCTGTGATGAAATGCTAAAAAGGCAAAGAGCTCTAGAAAGAGGAAGAATGAGACTTCTGAAGTGGAAGATTGATGGCTCTTGAATAGAGCTGAGGGACAGCAACATCTCATATTCCTTTGCTCCCAAACATCTGTCTTTGTGAAGATGCAAACTAGGTAAGCTTTCCACAAGAGCACTGGTGTTTGTAATGCTAAATGCTCAGGGGGTAAGGACTTGCTCAGGCAAAGCAGAAAGGGAGTGAAGGAAATAAAGCAAAACCCGGCAGAAAAAGCAGAAGGCTGAGGTTAACCTCATACATGTGCTTAAATTTTAACATATATCAGTTCAGAAATATCCCAAGATTTTCAGAAGGAATGATGATGGCCTTAAAATTAGGAAGGCCACATGGCAAGAAGAGTTAAAGAGGGTATAAAATTCTTCAAGAATACAAACAATTAAGAAGTTTTAGTTCAGATTCCAAAATCACCCCTGCACAAAAGCAACACAACAGAGCCAAAAAAGGCCAGTCCCACTTGGTCCCAGCAACATGTTCTTGGTACATTCCTCCCGGTGGTACCATGCATGAGTGGTAAGCTTGACCCATGAAGCAATTTGGATGAAAAACAACCTGACTGAAATAAACAAAACCCAACCAGACAAACAAAACCCCCAAACCCCAACCAACCAACCAGAAAAATACTGGGGGTACTTGCATGACTGGGAGAGAAACACACAATGGTATGGGGGACTATGGGCAGAGCTGAAACAAATCATGGATACACCTGAAGGCCACGTGTGGGTATGAGAAGCTGTCTGCAGTGGAACGATGGCATGTTCCCAGCCTGCCCGGGTCACCACTTGGCA
Source organism: Eubucco bourcierii (assembly GCA_013396675.1). Taxonomy (NCBI): domain Eukaryota; kingdom Metazoa; phylum Chordata; class Aves; order Piciformes; family Ramphastidae; genus Eubucco; species Eubucco bourcierii. Next base: position 106,523 of record VWZE01018367.1, read on the forward strand.
GGGTCTTGGTAAATGCCACCCACAGCTGTACAGACAGACTGGAGCAGAAATCAGTGAACACTCCCATCATGGTCTGCTCACAGACAGCAGTGAGTACTTCAAATGAGCTAAATATACATCTAGGTCACTCGAAGACCCTGTGCTTCTCATATACAGCACAGTGTCTTATATGCCTTTTACTTGAACTGTATCAAAGCCTTGGTGTAAATCTTAACAACTACCAGGTTGATATGAAAGAACACCAATAAATAAGAGTTGATTTGGGTTGTGTATGTTTAAGTATCAGCCAAAACAATTTTGCCTCGTTTATTGTGTGCTGGATTACCAGACAGTAGAACATAAAGATGTTGATTCATCAGTGTTGCTATTATTTCTCTCTGCTTGCAAAAAGTCCCTGTGAAATTTCTCTGTAGAATCTCCCTCCAGTACATCAACAAGCTCTTCCCACAGCAACCCAGTTCTGATGCTCAAACCCTGTTTCAGCCAGGGCTCACATTTCTGCGTGCTGAACCACCAGGGACAGGGCAGCTGCCTTCTCTCTTCATCTAGCTTCTATGGACAGTACAAGAATATCTGAGAGTGTACAAAAGAAGCATTAAAACTAGCCTGCATGTAAGGCAAATTTTGATGGTATGGAAAAATCTTTTTTCTTTTTTATACTTTAAAACAGCTGTCCATGTGCTAAGCACCTTCTCCTCAAGCCTTCTAAGGCAGGGGGCTAACAGGTTTGTTTGCTAGATGACCAAATCATCCAAATTACTAACCACACAGACAGCAAATCAGTTCTGCAAAAGCATTTGCACTTCTGTATGAATGTTCATTTGAAAATTAACTGAGATGTTAGAATGGTTTGGACCAGCACTCAAAATGGCAAGCCTTTAAAAAAAATTATACCCAAATTAAAATAAATGAATATTTTTACATTTTAAGCACATGTAAAAACCATGAAAAAAGTTCTGACTTTTGAATATAAAAGAAATAAAAATGCACACGTTCTCCATCCTTCTGCTTCTACAACTAATTGCTTTACAGCAAGAGTACTTCCTTTTTATGGCTTTGTTGCAAACCCCTGGAACTAAAGAACACCAGAATAATGACCTCAGCTGGGGTTAGTGAGGTGAACCACAGCTCAAAGTGTTCTCAAGCACACTTTTCTGAACACTAAGTATATGTTTTAAAAAATAAAAAAAGGCAAGGAAACATAAAGAGGGAAAAAAAATAATCCCAGATCAGTTTTCTAGCACCCAGATAAAATGAGTAATGACTGATTTCTTTTGACAAATAACCATTAAAAAACCCAAACCAACCAACAAGCCAAAAAAACACCCAGCAAGCTCTATCACTTTGAAAATATTAACATGGCACCTGTGCCCTCTCCATATGGAAAAGAGGAGGAAAATGGAAGAAACTGGTGTCAAACAGCAAAGTTCTTTTTCCTTTTCTTCATAGAGAAGGAAAGAAATGCTGATATTTAAAGTGCCGAGTGAAACAAGGGCAAAAAAAAAAACCCCAAGCCTGGTGAAGCAAACTCCATAATTAAGAAGAAATGTGCAAGTAACATACAAAATGTAATATCCAAAAAGAGAAAGTCCATGGTAGGCATTCATCTAAGTCTCAGCCAAGGAGAAGAGGTCAACTTTCTGAAGTCATGTGGTTGTACTTACTCTGTGCTTCACAGTCCACGCAGTGGGAATTGCCTCTGATGTTCCTTATGGACTGAAGTGCCATGGCCTCATTCTGACTCGTCAGGCGGGACTGTGTAGATTTAAAGAAATGCATTAGCAACAAATAAACCTCCCAAAGCTGCACAGCACAGCTGAACAAGTGACAAAAATCGAATGAACAAAACCAAGGAACTTCAAGTCCTTGGTTTGCCTTTCAACAAATGGTGATCCTTGGACATCTCCACATCCTGTAAATCCATGCCTGCCAAGAAGGGACACTGTTACGGTTTAAGACTCAGCTGTCAGATGAGTTCCTACAGTCTGCTCACAGACAGACTTCTATATCCTCTCACGTTTCTTGATGGCTCAGAATTTCTCCCAAGGCTCTCTCCACTCTGTGCAGGTGTTCCCAGCATTGTGTGGTCTCCAGCATGGATTCTAACAAGTGGGGAGTCCGCAGAGAGGAAAACGGAGTTTGAAAGTGAACCCTGCTACTCACGAGGACAGTAGTCACAGCGTAGGTTTGCTTCAAATAAATTAGATATGAATATTATTTTATAAAATCAATTCATTTTATTGATGTGTACGCTTTTGCTAATGAAGACTAAGAGATGGTTTGCAAAAGCAGCTGAAACCTTTTTATCATCAAAAGGTCAGATTTAATCATACAGCTCCCATTTAAATTCTCTCCATGATGACCTGCCAATGACCTCTACTTAGACCTGGAGAGACTGTCATAATTTACAACTAGTTCAGCTCTGTCCAACCAAACTGTCTCGTGAGCTCTCTGAGAAGAAAACTGTTAGGTGTAGCAAGTGGTGGACTGTTTGCAATGAATTGGTTTAAGCAGGATGAGGACAAGTCTTAATGTATGGCCACGTGGAGATATGTCCTCCTGATCTACTATGGGGACAGGTACTAAAGTTGTCCGCCTAAACTGCTCTTCACTTTCCCAGTTAGTTCTTCTGACATGTATTGAGACCTCATAGAAGTATCTTCACAGCCACTCCTTATCCTTTTTTTATATTAATATTTTTATACAGGACTTAGTGCACAAATTTCCTCTTTTGTGCTCCCTTAACACAGATACTAGAAAATGTAAATCCACGAAAGGTAAGATAACATGTAAGCAGTGATTTTTCTTGATCTCGGAAATATATTTTGAAAACAGTGTTTTTTAAAACAAAATAGGAAGTTATTACATTATGATGATGATAACTACTGGTGGATCAGGGCAATGAAAGTAGGCATTCACTTCAGACTATGAGTCTTCTCCTTGCAAAAGAAAAATCATAAAACATGGACTTGATGGGTGGAGCACTGCTGGATAAGGAATTGGTTGGATGGTCGCATGCAGAGAGTAGTGATCAATGGCACAATGTCCACCTGGAAACCAGTGCCAAGTGGCATCCCTCAGGGGTCAGTGCTGGGACCAGTGCTGTTTAACATCTTTGTCAGTGACATGGACAGAAGAATCAGTGCACCCTCAGCAAGTTTGCAGCTGACACCAAGCTGTGTGGCACAGTCGACTTGCTAGAGGACAGGGATCCATCCAGAGGGACCTGGACAGGCTGCAGAGGTGGGCCCAGGCCAACCTCATGAAATTCAACAAGGTCAAGTGTAAGGTCCTGCACCTGGGTAGGCACAATCCCAAGCACAAATCCAGGCTGGGTGGTGAGTGGCTGGAGAGCAGCCCTGAGGAAAAGGACCTTGGAGTCTGGGTTGATGAAAAGCTCAACATGAGCCTGCAGTGTGCACATGCAGCCCAGACAGC
>VWZE01018367.1:109986-171206 GCA_013396675.1 Eubucco bourcierii
AGCTCTCCTATGAGGACAGGTTGAGAGAGTTGGGGCTCTTCAGCCTGGAGAAGGCTTCGAGGGGACCTGATAGTAGCCTTCCAGTATCTGAAGGGGTCCTACAGGAAGGCTGGGGAGGGACTATTTACAAGGCCTTGCAATTACAGGACAAGGGGCAATGGGTTTAAACTGGTAGAGGGGAGATTTAGGATGTTAGGAGGAAGTTCTTTCCAGTGAGGGGGGTGAAGCACTGGAACAGGTTGCCCAGGGAGGTTGTGGCTGCTCCCTCCCTGGAGGTGTTCAAGGCCAGGTTGGACAAGGCCTTGAGTAACCTGTACTAGTGGGAGGTGTCCCTGCCTATTGCAGGGGGTTGGAACTAGATGATCCTTGAGGTCCTTTCCAACCTTACCATTCTATGATTCTATGCTAATAATAGATAATGTTAACAGTTATTGTCCATTTCTGTCCCTAAACTATTACTCAACACCTCATTTTCTAGTTGTGAAGAGTTAGCAGACACAGACTTAAGAAGTAAAAGTTCTCCTGACTTTCCAAAAATAAGCAATGACTGAGGAAGTCTCAGTTTTTAAACATTTATTTTGACAGGAAAGGAGAACAAATTACTTGCCTCTTCCTCTTAGGTCGTGTTGCTCCCCTAGAAAGCTTTGATGAACTGTTTCTGGATTTGCTTTGTGTTATGTCATTTAAGACAGAAACCCAAAAGAAATTAATTCTGTGTAATTAAAGAAAGATTGTACATACACTTTGATTTCTGTGATTTGTATTACTTCACCGTGGCAGAATGTTATGGTTAAACATTATTGCACATTTTTAGTTAGGTTGACCAGAATGTTCACTTTAGCTTTGCTAAGCAACAAATTTAACTAGAGATTTGACTAGTGAATAAGCTGGGTTTAGGGTCTGGTTCCACTCTTCTCCAGACTGGCTTTTCTCAAAGGGCCTTTTGCAGAGCTCTAACCTGAAACAAGCCTGAATGTGCAACAGCGACTACACTATAAAACTTCTATGTAGGGAGAGTCCATAACTGACCCCCAGGTTTCACTGAAAAATTTAAGAGTACTATTAAGGGCATAAAAGATAATCCAGGAGCTCCTGTTGGAAACTGTAGAACAGCACCAGCTGTCTTGAAATATCTGAGGTGTGCCTGCAGCTCTAATGCTGCTCTCTTGTGTATGTAACACACGCAAGTCTCTAGGAGTACAAGTTAAAACTCAGAGTTCTTGATTTTGCTTTCATCTTAATGATCATCCACCCAACACTTACTTTCAGTATCGACCTGTTCTTGCTGCTTACCTTGTTCTTGCTGCTTTCACATGACTGTAAACTGGCCAAGATCTGACTCTCTATGGCTTGTACCCACGCATCTCTTTCTTCATATGTGGTAGCTTCAAAGTGCCAAGTCTGGCCAGTGAGAGAGACAATGATAAACTCAAAGTTTTCTTCTTGTTCTGAAAAGAAATGCACAATAGGAAGGAAAGAGGAAGTTTAAGGATCTTGATAGCTATGGCTAACCAATCTTGACTGACGAGCATCTCTGCAAGGTAACAAGCAAACCCAGACGTGGACATAGGAGCTCTGCAGCTGGCTATATCCAACTACACTGCAGTCGCACCATGCAGCACGAAACATCTCATCGATCTGCTGCTGCTTCTCTCCAAACCTCATGCAGATTAAGTGCTGGTTCAGGTGAGTATTCAGCTCCTGCATGCATTTGTGAGTTTGGTATGGAGTCTCTACCTCTCTCAAACACAAAGTGGCTAACAAGCATCACTTAGATTTAAACCTGAGGTGCTAAGAGTTACATAATGCAAAAATCAAGATGTCACAAAATAACTTAAAAGATGAATGGACTGTAAAGAGATGACAATACAGAAAATTGGATGATTTATACTCTTCCCCCAAGTAGTTTTTCACGTGCATAGATATATTAAAAGTGGATGAGTACATTTTCTTGTCTACAGCATAAATGCACTGGGTTATAATACAGGATTAAATCAGTTCAACCTATTCAACATTCACATTCAACACAGGAGATGAGAAAATGAGCTGAGAAGCTAGTAGAAAGGGTCAGTGAAATACCCTCAGGGCTACTAGAGTATATAAGGACAAGTATTCAGGCCAGAGGACTGCAGCATATGAAAACACCAGCTGAACTGAAATAAATGGACACAGGCTTTAACTACACATGGGACACCAAAGTCAAATTAAAAAAAAAAAAAATCAAGGAAGCTAAAACAGAGCAACTGAAGTTGGGAAGGGTAGGCATGAAGCATGAAAGGAAAAGAATAATAGAGCACAAAGTTCTCGTGAACATCAGTCGTAATGGGCTTTAGAAAGAACACTTATATTTGGTTGTCTGCTAATGACTTCTTATACATTCAGAGTCATGAAACTTGTGCATTACCTTGTCATCCATAAGCATGCAAAGATAAGTGACAAATCTAGCACTAGCTTTAAAGACAGTACTGTTGCTCACTGGCCGTCATTCTCTCAACCTGTGGGTCAACTGGTTTTCTTTGATAAATGCTGTGCTAAGAAGGCCAGTGCCCACACTGCTTTAATGATGCCTCAAAAAATAACAGGTTACTTTGCACCTTTAGGTGAGAATAAACATGGAAGTGAAGGTTATTTCCAGGTACACAAGCTGCATGAAGCAGCAGTTTTACCAAAAAAAAAAAAAAAAAAAAAAAGCAAACAATAACAAAAGCAGCACAGGGAGTAAGTGGGAATAGAAAGGTAAGAGAAACGATGCAACTGTACACGTGTAACTACTTTTACTTCAGCAACATTGTGTTAAAAACAAACAGGTGAAAACATAATCCAAAATGCTATGAACAGATCAAGGAAAGAGCCACATTATGAAACAGAGTTTCTGAGAATTCACAAGGAAGATATAAGAGATGCTACTCAACAATAAAAGCCATGATGTTCAGCTCTGTGTGCTGTCTCCTGCAGGACAACACAATTATGGTCTTCTACTTACATAGCAGTGGTATGGTGTATGGACAGCAGGTAGAGTACAAGCACGTTATGCATATGTTCATGAAAAGAGGGAATGATGCTAAAACAAGAGAAAAACTGAATCCCACCTGAAGAACCCTCTGCAGAATCCCATTTAGGAAGCAGATACCTTTAAATGGCTTTGAAGTGATAAAACATTGTACTCCCAAAGTCTCACTAAAGAGATTTCCAAACAGTGTCCAGAAAAGCCCTCTACAGAAATTTCTGAGCATGGGTGGTGCCAAGTCAGGTGTACACAGTGCTCCTGTGTGTTAACACAGGCCCTTCTCAGTCTCACTCCGTTTTGTGCACCTCAAGCATTTCCCCCACAGTTTTCTCCACTTGAAGCTCTGCTCCAGGCTGCATCTTGTCCTTACCCCTGTCTCCCCTGACCATATGCCATACCACTTGTATGTAAACCAAAGGTTAGGTGCAAGCTGAAGGATCTGCCCACTCGAGAAAACAGTTATTTTGCTCCCTTAAGTTAAAAATTCCCCACATCTCATTTTGAAGCAAGGTGAAGGCCCTGAGGGGATATAGACAGAAGAGAGCAATGAGAGGGGACTTCTCCAGTAGACCGACAGGGTTCACTTCTCAAAGCATTATAACTCAATAGAAATAACTAGTACATAACTAATACTCTACAAGTACATATTCTGTATCTTTAGAGAGTTTCTCTGTACTACTCCTAAGATTAACCCAGTACTGTCATGTGACCACTAAACCATGTCCCTCAGCATCACATCTACACTTTTAAAGATACCTCCACAGACGGTGACTCCACCACTTCCCTGGCAGCCTGTTCCAGTGCTTTACCACTCTTTCTGTAAAGAAGTTTTTCATCATAATGATTTTTCCTAATAATAATAATCCAACCTAAACATCCCCTAGTGCAGCTTGAGGCCGTTTCCTCTTGTCCTATCACTTGCTGCTTGGGAGAAGAAACCTGTCCCAGCCCATGTCAGCATTTAAATACTAGGTGACTTTTCAGCATTACAGTTCCAGACCTTAAAGTATATACATCAAGCTGTAGCATCATTTAATCCTCCATCTACTATTAGCCGATAATCCTGATGTCATAGAATCATAGAATGGTAAGGTTGGAAGGGACCTCAAGGATCACCTAGTTCCAACCCCCTGCAATAGGCAGGGACACCTCCCACTAGTACAGGTTACTCAAGGCCTCATCCAATCTGGCCTTGAACACATCCAGGGAGGGAGCATCTACAACTTCCCTGGGCAACCTGTTCCAGTGCCTCACCACCCTCACTGGAAAGAACTTCCTCCTAACATCTAGTCTAAATCTCCCCTCTGCCAGTTTAAGCCCATTGCCCCTTGTCCTGTCATTGCAGGACCTTGTAAATAATCCTTCCCCAGCCTTCCTGTAGGTCCCCTTCAGATACTGGAAGGCTACTATCAGGTCCCCTCGAAGCCTTCCCTTCTCCAGGCTGAAGAGCCCCAACTCTCTCAGCCTGTCCTCATAGGAGAGCTGCTCCAGCCCTCTGATCATCTTCGTGGCCCTCCTCTGGACCCGCTCCAACACTTCCATGTCCTTCCTGTGCTGAGGGTTCCAGAACTGCACACAGTACTCCAGGTGGGGTCTGACGAGAGCAGAGTAAAGGGGCAGAATCACCTCCCTTGCTCTGCTGGCCACGCTTCTCTTGATGCAGCCTAGGACTCGGTTGGCTGTCTGGGCTGCATGTGCACACTGCAGGCTCATGTTGAGCTTTTCATCAACCCAGACTCCAAGGTCCTTTTCCTCAGGGCTGCTCTCCAGCCATTCACCACCCAGCCTGTATTTGTGCTTGGGATTGTGCCTACCCAGGTGCAGGACCTTACACTTGGCCTTATTGAATTTCATGAGGTTGGCCTGGGCCCACCTCTCCAGCCTGTCCAGGTCCCTCTGGATGGCATCCCTGCCCTCTAGCAAGTCGACTGTGCCACACAGCTTGGTGTCATCTGCAAACTTGCTGAGGGTGCACTCCATTCCTCTGTCCATGTCACTGACAAAGATGTTAAACAGCACTGGTCCCAGCACTGACCCCTGAGGGACACCACTTGTCACTGGTCTCCAGGTGGACACTGTGCCGTTGATCACCACTCTCTGGGTTTGACCATCCAGCCAATTCCTTATCCAGCGAGTGGTCCATCCATCAAGTCCATGTTTTTCCAGTTTGGTGACCAGGATGTCATGTGGGACAGAGTCAAATGCCTTACTCAGGTCCAGGTAGATGACATACATGATGCTGGTCTGCCCAAGAAGGGTTCATGAGAAATAGCCTCTGCAATTCAGCCAGTGTACGGATTAAAAGCAAGGCTGAAACATTGTCCTAGCAGCGGTAGCTCTGCAAGCTTTGTTTCTAGACACGCTGCACAAAGTTATCCTCCTTCTCATGGGACACTGGCAGCAGAGGACACAAACCCAGCTATTTAGGCAAGTGGAGTGCAATTCAGAAAACGTCTCCAGACATTTCCCGTGGTCACTCTTTTATATTCTCAAGTCTCCCTTTCCCAAAGAAGAGGCTCCTGTGTTTCATCTCCTGACCTTTTCTGCTGTGATCAGCTGACACCATGAAAAAAGCTGTAAAGGCCTTCAATAGCCTTTGTGGCTAAGGATCACAAAGCCCACACAACATGTGGGTTAGTTTGTGCCGGTACAGCCTCACTTTGGGTTACAAGGCCTGCAGCATGTTTTACATCTGTGCTAGAAGGACATTTTGAGTTCATCAGTAAGTTAGCTGAAAACTTGGTCATTGCTGATGGTACATAACAACACAAAGTTTTCACGCTCTGAGAACCACTGAAACTTCAGGTTCACTCTCTATAAAGATCAGATGAAAAGCCACTGTGTCAGCTTAGGGTGTGTTCAGTAACACATTTCCAACTCACATACACCAAATACGCTTTTGGTAAGGGCAGTTGTGAAACAAAGCAGCAGAGTCTGCTCCATGTCACCCACAGGGCCATGCCTACAAAAGACAAGTGGCAAACATGCACATCCTTAAGCACCAAACAGGCAAATCCAGGCAGCAGAATGAAATTGTTCAGTTTTACTCTTCAGGAAAATTATAGGTTGTGCCTATTTAAATCCCTGGGAGCCCAATCACAAAATTTTATTAAACAGTTTTCCATGTTTAACAGTTATTCACAGGAAGGTCCACTATAATAGTATTTTAGCACCATCAACCTGTCGAAATCAACCTGCCCAATTACTTCCAACCACATTAATAATACCGGATATTGCACTAATTGTGTCCAGTTTCTATGCAGACAAGGTCCCATGGGGCTAATTTTGCATTCTCAGGGGCAAGCAACTCAGCCATCAAACTGATTTCACTAGGACTCCCTCCTCATTACATAAGTCCAGACTGTCAAACTTCCCCCCTCCCCCCCCAAAAAAAAAAGGTTAATGGGCCAATCAGTCATCAATTATTTCCTGGAAGGCCAGCAGACAAAGGGTTAAAGTGTGAACAGCAGCTGCAACTGATATCCATTTAGAAGTTATTATCAACAGGAGATGTCTACAATTCTGTTGTTGTTTGCTTTGCCTTTTTAAAAAAAATTCTTTTAAAGTGGCAAAGGGTGGAGAGGGCAAGAAATGAGCTTCATCTGTAAGATGATGATGATGATCATATAGAACCTAAAGAATAAGGGGTTTGGTTTCTTGTTTATTTTAGTGGAAACATGTAGGCAACCAGTGACTCTCAGGTAAACTAGCACACCATCATAACCACACCACATCAGTTTCAAGAAGTGACACAACATCACTGTTAATGCTGCATATATCGATTCCTCAGCACCTTTTCCTAGTAAAGTCGTTGCATTTAACCTGTGTTGACATTTATTTTGCTCTGCCAAAAGACAGACAGTGCTACAAGCCCACCCAGTCCACTTATGAAAAACAAGATACACAACTTCTTATAAGCAAAGGATTGTATAAGGGAGAACAAACCTTTGGACATGGTCTTGCTGCAACCAATGGCTGTGTTTACTGTATGCAAGAGAGAGTTGATTTAGGAAACTACATGGAAATAACCGCAGGATACAATTAGTCTATAACTTGTTCCAGAGAAGTCAATTAAGTCTATTAAAACTTAGGGAAGGCACATGTCCAGAAGTGGTTATGCCTCTTGGTATCCTGTAAGCATGGTTCTAAATGGCGTGCATGTATTAGTTTGTTCACAATTCCCACTTCCCACATCTTTTATTCTCCATATTAAGAGCCGGATAAATAGTCACTGACACCTTAGACCAGTTGTATATAACCACAAGCAGTCTGAAGTCAACAGAAGGCAAGGACTCCTCTGCATCAGACACCCTGCAGTCTAAAATTGTATCCATTCCAAACGTTTCTTTTTTTTTAAGGAGAAAAAAATTTTTCTACTTTTCCATGTGTATAAAACAAAGACTTGTCAGGCTTAAGGTGTTTTTATAGGCATACATGAATATTTTGCTAGAATCAGAAATAAAACTAGACCTTCTGGCTTCCAAGGCAACCTACCTCTTCCACTGGGTGCCAGATTGTGCATTTGCATCATTGCTCAATGTAGTTATCATCCTGGTGTTGCTGATAATTAAGAGTAACTTGCTGTGCACGTCTGGTGGATAATGCTACTCACACAGGAAACACATTCCAGCAGCAAGAAGTCAAGTGCAGAAGCAAAAGATTCTCCATGACATATTTCAAACACCCATGAAGCCTCTTCAAGAGTTGAGGTTACAGCTTGAAACCTAGTCAAGCCTGCCTCAAGTAACACTGAGACCTATTTAAACTCCCTCTTTATCACACCCTCCTCCCTCTCTCAAAAAACACTTCTGCTCAAGCACTCCTTAATAACCCTTCATCTTATCAAAAGGATGAGAATGAAAAACTGCCAAGGTGCCCTAGCCATCCATATTAGGTGTTTACAATAAACAATGTGTTTACAACAAAGGCAAGTCTTATTTATGTACTATATAATGTTAACTATTGCTCCCTTTTGCCACTTGGTGCAAATTATCCCTCTAACTTGGAAAATAAGTATGTTTATTAGCAGCCTCAATTAAGGAAATATTTGTGCCATGTCCCACTGGGCATGACTATGCTAATACTTCTCTCCCCTTTCCAAACCCAGTGTCTAAATCTAATTAGTTTTGAAAATCAACCCTATCAGGACAATATAGCTCAGCTATCGGTTGCCCACAGCTCTTGATAAAGGTTGCTTTCCAGTGAAAGAATTTTTCAGTGCTGCTGCTTGATACTGCTACCCATGAGTGACAAACTGGTGATGAAAGGTCGGTTTCTAGCTCAAGGGAATAAGACCCCCTACCATCTGTACTTGTTGTTTTATTTGGATGCCATACCAACACAGTTCAAAGACATCCACAAAGTAATTTTTAAATTCAGTTCACAAAGTATGAGTCTGCACTTGGATTTGGTGTCTTGACCCTGTGGTGTACTTTTAAAACTATACGTGTTTCAAAGCGGAAGAGCTTGCTTGACTCAGAGGTGTTGTGAAGCTCGGTCTATTGGGCAGAGTTTATCTCAGGTGCTCTGAAGTGCTTCTTCCTCCACCTGCTGTGGTTTCCAAAAGTGAGCTTTCTGCACAGGCACCATGGCACCAACAGTGCTGCTGACTTTTAAACAAAAGGCGGGCTGGGAGTTAACGAACAAGCAGCAACTCCAGCGCAGCACTGTTTTTAACATGCCACATATGTAACCAAGAAGAGTGGAAAAATCTTTATGCATGTTAAACCACAACATACAGAGCACAGCCATCTAATTTCTTAAAAATACTCCTTTCCCCTGTGATGCAAAATCTGTTGGTATAGGCAAAATAATTCTGTACTTGAATAATACTATGTTAGCAGGTGTGACTCCAGGTTTCTTAAAATCAGAGCAGGGTCTGTTTTAAGTATAACACACTGATACCTCAAACTTTCACCCAAGAAAAATCAAAGGATTGCTTAAAGCCTGGACACCTATGATAAGGAGCAGGTGAGACTTCTTCACTAGCCAGTGGCTCCCCAGAGAGAAAAAAATCCAAAATCTGAAAACGAAAGAGATTTGGGACCAACTTCAAAATTAAAGGAAGTAAAATTTCTTGGAATAACACAAAACTGACAAAGGAATATCAGAGGACATGGTCCACTTCTCTCGGCCCTCCTCACAGGTCAGAGTCCTTCAGCTACAATTTAATACATCTGTGAAAATCCTCCCTTTCCTTACTCCTCTGACCAGGACAGAACCATTAGGAACCCAGTACTCTCAAATAACCATAGAATCATAGAATGGTAAGGTTGGAAGGGACCTCAAGGATCATCCAGTTCCAACCCCCTGCCATAGGCAGGGACACCTCCCACTAGTACAGCTCACTCAAGGCCTCGTCCAATCTGGCCTTGAACACATCCAGGGAGGGAGCATCCACAACTTCCCTGGGCAACCTGTTCCAGTGCCTCACCACCCTCACTAGAAAGAACTTCCTCCTAACATCTAGTCTAAATCTCCCCTCTGCCAGTTTAAACCCATTGCCCCTTGTCCTGGCATTGCAAGACCTTGTAAATAATCCCTCCCCAGCCTTCCTGTAGGCCCCCTTCAGATACTGGAAGGCTACTATCAGGTCTCCTCGAAGCCTTCTCTTTGACCAGGAGACAGGAGCCACACTCAGCTTTGCACACGTATAGCAAACGTGATCCCGTGAAAGCAGAAGAGGACCACACATCTGCTTCTGCCAAACACGTACAAAACAGGTGCAGCACCTGAGCTGCAGAGTTCTCCATCTTAATCTGAGGTTTTGCTACCTGGAAGCATACAGAATGGCTAAAAATGATGAGATCAGCATTTAAAATTATTGGAGAAGCTGTCTTCTACATCAAGCTTTCAAAACTGAGGTTGTACACGATGGAAATGTTTTTAGTCTTGAAAAAGGTTTTGGTGGAACTGAGCAAGCATGCGCTAAAGACCAAAGCAGATTTGTTATTCTGGACTGTCATTTCCTATCATCGTTTTCTTTTTTGAAGGCATAATTATCTAAACATGTGGCTTTTAGTGCTCACAATGCTCATTAACTCGACATTTGCATGTCTCACCATTCCAGCTTTTACACAAAGGTTTAAGGTATCCACTCAACGATACAAAGCCATGGAGAACAGAGAACACTCAGCTTTTAGTAGGGATAATAATTAAAAAAAAAAAAAAGAAAAAGAAAAAGATACATTTGCCTAATCTCAGGATTTTGTTTTGATGCTATGTCTCAAAATCCTCTGGATTATGGTCAACAGGAACGAAGTTCCCACATGCTTATCTAAGGTGCCTTTGATAGTTAGTTTGATCAGAAAGATAAAACGAGTCCTCAAACTAAATAAGCCCTAAAAAAACCAACCAAACAAACCCCAAAACCCAAAAAACAACCCCACAAACTTAAATCTTTATCTGTAAAACACAAGGGAATTCTTCCTACTTGTTGCCCTGTTGCAGTTTAATAACAAGTAGATAGAAAATCACAAGGTTCTCAAGCAGTAAACCTGCAACAACAAACAGGCTTGCACACTGATTAGAAGAAAAATCTGGCAAATACATGGAAAGTTACAAATCATTAAAAACGATCTAGCTAATTTTCTATTGAGTGGCAAAAAAAAAAACCCTGCAAACTTATTAATATCTGACAATCATTTTCTCTCATGTCATATGTCACACTTCCTACTTGAAAAGACAACTAAAAAGATCAAAACAGACAGTTTTGTAAGTGTTGCTCCCTTTCGCAGGTAGTAATAATTTTACATGGATGCTGAGAAAAAGAACTAAAATATAACTGGGGAAAAAAAAAAAAGCTTTCTTAACAAGCCGCAGTAAAATGACACTTTCGCTTCCTCTGCACACTTTGTCTGGCAGGGAGAGCAAAGCATCCAATAGCAATACAGCTGTAATTGTGCAAAAAAAAAAAAAAAAAAAAAAAAAAAAAAAAAAAAAAAAAAAAAAAAAAAAAAGAAAAAAAAGAAAAAAAAAAAGAAAGGACAGTGATATAAATCACCAAAGGTTAATGATCAGGATGTGAACAGAGGGACTTGTTTACAGAAATAGCATGCAATTTAAAATTTACAAGAGATTTAATGCCACCGCTTGGCAATCACTAAAATCAACAGCCCAGAAAACAGTGACATTAAGAAAAATATTACAGTTATAATCATTCCAAAATAAGTCAATTAGTGTTAGGGCATGTGCTTGCGATTACTTGACCCATTTGGTTTGCACTTAAGTGAAGAAAAAAGAAAAAAAATCCCCCTCCCTTATATCGAGATTACTGAGTTGTGACCTATTTTGCATTCCCTATTTCTTACACATCCCTCTTACATGCTGTTGGGGATGGTGGCAAAAGGTTTGGGTTTGTTTTTTTTTTTTTTTTTTTCCTTGTCTGGTTTCCAAGTAATTCTGACCTTTGACATTCGTAATAACAAAACCCCCTCAAAAAAAAAAAAAAAAGTAGTAAATTTATAATTGTGTTGTTCAAATGAAGGTGGAAAGCTGGTGGGGGGAAAATAGTATAAAATTCAATGTGCTATTATACAAAAGCCATGACGGCTGTCGTCGGTGGGAAAAAAAAGTGATGTAAGTCAATTTGTGAACTTTGGCACCAGGTGACCTTTAGAAATACAACAATATAGAGAATTTACAAGCAAGAGTAGCACATGCAAATGACCCGGCACTGTCTCGCCTCTGGATTAGACCCGCAAAGAGCATTATGGAGAAGGCTTGCACAAAACAAATTAAGACTGTTACTTAAATGTCACGGCACACTATTGTATTTGGCTACAGATCATTACACCTGATACTAACACTTTTAAAAACTGTAATAACTTGGGAAATATTACATTGAGTGCCCACATGTAGAAAGGGGGAAAAAAAATAAATAAAAGGGAAAAAAAAAAAAAAAGAAGGAAGAAAATGGGTTCCTGAAGTAATTTAAACATCAGCACTCCAAGACTAGAGGGAAAGGTCAAAATTTAAGTAAGCTGAAAGGAACATGAATGGCAAAATAAAACGCACAAACAAAAAGATGAAAAGACCAACTGGAATGACTCTGCAAACACGAACTAAAGCACGCATGCTTTGGGCAAATTTGATTTCCATGCCCGCACTTGGGTAGGGGAGAGACTCACGGAGGGCAAGTTTTGGAAAAGAGGGTTAAAAAAAGGGGTAAGAGAGGAGGTGGTCATCTAAAATGGGTGGGTTTGTTACCTTCGGTGTTGGTGCTGCTGCTGCTGTATATATTTCGCAGGCTACCAACACGGTTTAGTTTCCAAGCTTTGCGTTTGGCTGCGTCCAGAAAGCAGAAAGGGGAGAGAAAAAAAAAAAGAATAAAAATAAAGAAAAGGAGGGAAGAAAAAAAAATGAAAAAGGGGAGAAAAGAAACATCAAAATAGCATGTGAAGTAAAATACAAGCATGAGCCTGTTAACATGTGAAGAGCTACACACAGAAAACGCACACAGGACTACACAGCCTCTCCCATCCACTGACAATATGGAAAGCCTCTGACTGAGAACGATTTTTTTTAAGTATGTAAAACATAACACAATTTGACAAGATTAAATGGATCTGCTATTGGAATAGACAAAAAGAGACCAGCAGAAGTAGAAGAATGTAAGAAGTATTTGCATAAAGGATACAAGACTAGACAAAACAGCTACTATAAAATGAGATTTAGTAACACAACAAAGCCAGACATGAGTTGCTTTTCCTCTAAAGCCTGTACTGATCACCTAGTGTCCGTGTTTTATCTTTAAAATATCCTTTTTACATCATCACCTTTAGAAGCTGAGATGATGATGTAATGGCCTTAAATCATCCTAACAAAGCCTGTATATCTGCAGCATTGACCTTAGAGGCATTACTTAATTATTTTGAAAAGCGTCAAGTAGAGATGGATGCAATTGGAGTTTATTGTCCTCCCTTCCTCCCCGGGCACATCGCTGCAAAATCAGGGTTCATTTGGAAAGTGAACAACAACAACAAAGTGTATTCTGCATAGAAGACACAATGTCCTCGCTTTATTAATGCTCCAAACTTTGAGATTCGCAAAATTCACAGCTACCATTTTACAATTAGCAGAAAATACTGCTCAAAAGCACTCCATTCCTATGCTCATCAGGACAAAGCTCATTTTCATGTTCTTTAAAATTGACACTTTTTACCTCAAGAGTGAATTCACAGCATGAGAACTATGTTCAATCAACAATATGTTTAGCCTGAGTTTCATCAGACAGAACTGTATGAAACATCCCAGTATACCAAGACACTGCTGGCACCTAACAGATTGAACTAACAGAGATGTCCCCTTTTCCTCGCCCATGGACATCCCCATATTTGAGGAGAAACATATATCTACTGAAAGTGGCTTTCCAACCACCACATCAGCTTAGCTGCTCAAGAAATAATGATGCAGCACTGCTCTGCATGCAACCATTTTCTAAAATCTGTTTTATAGGAACAGGGGAGAGATCCTAGGAATCAGTGACAAACAGAATAGCATCCAGATCACCTCCTGATCTACCTTTCTTAGTTGGTCACCCAGCCCTCCCACTCACAGATGGTGGAGAGCTTTGAGCTTGAATGTGAGACTTCTAAAATGGACATCAGCAGTGGCACTAATTATGATTAATTTCTAAGATGCATTTAAAACTGAAGCAGTCCTCCACCCCCATTCAGCTCAGAGTCTGTTACAAAGAAACTAACACAGCAAATCTGGAGTAAGGCAATTCTCCTCACCACAGATGCTCCTCACCCTTTAGGAAGATGGGAACATTACACAACATACAGTGACACAGCAATTTAAAATTAATTTCTTTTTATGTTTATCAGAAAACTTATATTCCTCATGAAACAACAGATGCTTCCACAGCAAAGGAACAGCGATGGGAAATCATTTCAGTCTTTAACAAAAAGCTGGATTATCAGCTAAAGAGATAAGGTTAGAAGAGAAATGCCTGAATATCCTAGACTTTTAAGCTATATGCTGTTTTAATAAAGCCATCTGCATGCCTTAATGTTATATGTTCAAAAGGAAGACTGGATATCTGAGTGACACCCTTTAGAGTACATCTCACTGAAATGAAAATAGGTAACTTATGTAGAAGGCTACATTAGATCGATCTAAAACTTAAAGTTCATCACATCTAAAAATATCTTCATTTGGTGCACCCTTCAATAAAAAAAAATTAAAAAAATCTTCAGCTTTAAGAGTTGTTTAACAAGTCTCAGCACCTAGAGAGGCACAATTTCCCAGCAGAAATCTTGTTTTTCCTGAAAAACATTTACATATAAATAGGCAAAATCGAGGTTTGGCACCCCTCAGAAAGGGAAGATGGTCTCCAGTACACAAAGACCCTTTCCCAGCCCCTTTTCATTTTTCACAATTTAATGGCACTTTAAGAGTATGGCTGTATGAGCAGAAAGGGAACTTGCAGCCTGGTTTTCTATTAACCTATTGATGAAATAATCCATTTTAATGTGTTAAGTGTCATGCCTTTTCCTTCTCTTTAAACAAATGGACTTTTTTGCAGTGATGCTGGGGTCCTGGTACACTTCAGTGTGTCCTTTAGCGTTGATTAGGTTTCAGCCTGCTTGCTTGTGGTGCTCTCCTGCCTTTGAGGATTCAGTAATACTATCAGCAGCAGGGTTTGGACACTGCCAAGCACAGCCTCCACAGGGTGATTGATGTGCATGCAAGCACAAGGGCCCAGCTCAGCCATCCTACCTTGCCTCCTTCAATATTATATACTGTCTACACAGTTTTGTTACCTACCAATAATGTCTTGTCATTACTTGCCTGGTTTGTCTTCGACTTACATCCCAGGGTATTCACTCTGGTTGGTCTGGTTTCACTTGACAGTTCAAAAGGCTAATTCAATGAAAGGACTCATTGTCAACTCTAGAGATATATAGCTATATAGAGAGTATATATAAACATATGTATATGTTACATGTATTATGTATATATAAACATATACATTGTATATATAAATTAAACAAGTAAGTCTCAACTGGTTTCCAATAAAAAGCTGTAAGAAATACTTATTTCATCATTTAAGAACAAATAAAGCTCCCTAATTTGAAATATCTTTAAGGTAAAGTGATTTTAAGTATTCTCTGGAAGCCAGTTTGATTCCAAAAAGCCACTAAAAAGTGTCTCTAGAGATACTAGAAAAACCTGGACAAACTCCTCTCAAACACCAAATATCTAGAACGAAGTTAACTCTTGCCCAGGTACTTCATTTAGCTTGTATTGTACTAGCAGTAACTAGTATCTTGCCTAGTATGTTGTGCTACCACAACCTGAATGAATAATGCATTTTAATATCATTTCAAAACAAAGTTTATATTAACTTTGACATTTACCCTGATCTCTGGCTTCACTGCTGACAGAAAAACACCCTGCAGCAAACAAAGTAGTCCCCCATCCCAACCAGCACGTAGACATGCCCTAGCATCAAACACCTCGCAGCAAACAAAGTAGTCCCCTGTCCCAACCAGCACATAGACGTGCCCTAGCAACAGAGTTTCTCTCTTATCCAAGCTCACTAACTCCAGAAATTTAGATCACTAGGGTGAAACTCCTATCTTCACTGGGCAAATTAATTTTGTGCATCCTAACACTCAGTCTGGACCAAGACAAAAAGTCATTCTCTGTCACCTCACAGCACTCAGTTTTAACAACTCTGCTAAACAACACCAGGATCATTACAACCTTTGACTTGGTGCAAGTCATTGTCCTGTCATTACTCCTAGTAGTGACCATGGGAAGAAATCACATGAAAGCTTTGACTCTCTGAGCCTGAGGTAGGATTTTTTTAAGATGAAAGTTTAGAGTGGTTTCTTGAGTTCTTGCAAGGAAGCTGCTTTGATCTGTGATGGGATGCATTGTTCTCCTGGGGTGTCCTTGTTCAGATATACCAGTTTAGGACCTGGAATCCATCAGACTGATTGTTAAGGAGGAAACAATGATGGGTTTCTATAGATCTGTGACATGTGTTGCAATTGACCATATTCATATTAATTGCTTTATTGCAGGGGTTACTTTTCAGGTAGGACAGAGGTTGGCAATGCTTCATTCCTACTGGAAAAATACTTTGCAGCTAGTTGACATATGTTGTGGAAGAACCACATGCTACCTGTGCAGATGCGCTAGCTCAGCCCTGCAAAGTCACACACCAACCTGGGGAGAGAATTTTCCCCTTTCAGTAATGAAGAAATTGGAAAATTGTTTCCCTCTTCCACCAAAATACCATCTGCAGTGTCTTACAATGCTGCTATGCATTTAGAAACAAGCAAATCCTGGGCTTGTATATGCCTGACAAGCAAGTAGCTGTTTGTTTGGTTAATTGAACTACCTCCTTTTTTTTGCCATGATAAAACTGCAGTTCCTGCATCTAGGAGTGGATGAGCCTGCTTCCTTCTCCATTAAATGGATTATTATCAGCATATACCACAGACGGGCTCTCCAGAAGCCCTCTGTTTCCCTCCTTCCTACTTTTCTTACTCAAGACACTCTTCCAACTTTTTTATTTTTAATCCCAGCTTTGTGCTTCAGGGATGGTTGAAATGTGGAAACTCAGAAAGTACCTTGCCAACTCTCTGTCTACCCACTAAGAAGAAGTCCAGATTAGCCAACCAGTAGAAGAGAAAACACTTGCTATTATTAATTCAGGCCTCATCTATGACTGCTTGTAAGCAAAAATACCCCAAACCACAATCCAAATCTAAAGATTTCTTGGGTGTTGTTCATGATCTGCATTTTGCCTCGAGAGTTCACAGAAGCCCTGGCCAGGACAGGAGTGGAGCCTGGCTTGATCTTAATAAACTCCTCTTTCCAGGAAATAGTCTTTGAACTCTTCTGTACTTGAGTTAAAAAAGGCTGCCATCCTGTGGTGTTTTTTTGTTTTTAATTCCAACCCCCTTTTTTCTGCTTGTTTATATTTAAAATCTGGAAGGATCAGAAGTGTTTACTACTGTGCCTTTCCTATAAAGAACTTAAACTAAGCACAACTTTGGACATTTGTGGTGTGAAGAGATGCCATATACTGGTCACAGCAAATGGAACGAAGATCTCTGGCTGTAGTGCACAGAGAGCATGGGAGTCACAAAGGTCCTTGCCATGACTCTGTAGGTATTGACTGGTCTCACTGTGCTTGACAAAGGCAATTCCACTCCATTGCTTCAGTTTTCAAAGTCCTTATCTGCAATTTTTCAGCTGGAAGGCAGAGACTGTAATGAACACGCTGTGAAGTGGAAGCTGTACAAGTTATTTAATGGTTGTACAAGTCTTTGAACATCCAAACACTACTGAAGGATAGCATTATAAACTGAGTCCAAATAAAACGTACTTAAGTCTAGTGGGAGATGATTACATATTAGGTGTCTGTCTCAGTAAAATAGTGGCAACAGTTTGCTGTTTCAGTTGAAGTTCTGGGAGGACATCCAGTTGGAACTGTTCTTGAGTACTTCACTTTTTGAGCTGAGCTATAGTCCTTTAACATACACCCTGTATTAAAATTAAATTAAAGCTAACGAAAATTAGCTTGCTTATTTGTTTTAATTGTGTACAACTTACAGCAAGAACAGGTATTCCGGCACACAAAGATGAAAACTAGGTTTTGGTACAGCCTTTTGTTAAAATATAGAGTAACTGGGAATCAATTAAACTTAATCACTCCTAATTACCACATATCATGGTATCTGTTCAGGCAATAACTTTACATCTGTGACCAACCCCTTACAGACAGAATTTGTGTGTTTTCTGTAATAAGGATAGTTTTATATTGTCTGAATGAATCTACTTTTCCTGTCTAGTTTTGATTCTGTAGGTTTTGTAGTAAATATGTTTCCTGCCTCTGCTCATCTCTAAAAGCAATAGCTGTTTATAGAAAGAACACTCACCCGTGTGTGAGATGAGGATCCATCTGTTTGATACCTGTGCAGTTCTCTAGGGACGCTTAAGATACTACATTCAACAAAACATCAGACTAAACACCTTTCAACTTGCTCAAATCCAGGTCTTTACATACTTTGATAAGCAGAAACATGTTTTCTTTTCTTGGGAGAGTCTCAATATCTACAGTCTCATCCTAAAAATCTTCCTTCACTGCTGTACTGAGAAACTACAGATGTGTTAATGTCACCTCTGGTCTCCATGTGACAGAGTTCTTTGTTGATTAGATAAATAGTGCTCAGATAGCTGATTAAAAAATGATGTAGCCGTTAGGTTGTGTGTCCAAGCCTTGTCAGCCATGTTGGATGTTAAAGTGTGCATGAATTACATCCCTGGAGTGTGCTGAACAGTGCTGATTAAATGAGGCACGCCACAGCCCTCAGCATCAATTATCAGAAATAATAGGATCTTTTCACCTACGCTGGAGGAAGGGGGTTGGGGATGGGAGTCGGCGTGCCACTCGCTTCTCAGAACATCTCATCATCATCTGCACAAAATAAATAACACTGTCCATTCACCTGAGGACGTTTGTTTATTTATTCTTATTGTACAACAATTAAAGGTTGAGAAGATATATGAGGAAAAGCCTGCTCCCATAGCGTAGGCCAGGGGAACATTTTTCATATAATACCTGCGTAACATCTATCTAAAAACACAGGGTTACGTTGGATTTGAATGAGAGGCAAACCTAAGCATGACCAGAAGGGTATTTAAGGATAAACTTCAGGACCACCCAGTTGCCACACTACTGAGGAAAGGATTCTGCCATTTAGTCATTCTCTTGCTCTTTTTCAACTCCCTCTGCATCACATGTGGCTTCACCAGGGAGTGTAAAATGGCAGACTGGGTTTCTTTTTCTTGTTGGTCAACAGAACAGTGATTTGCTCAACAGGACAAATGATCTTCCATAAGAGGCTTGAAATACTGTTAAGATATAACCCAGGAGATTCTTACACCATAAAAACTTGCTTTCTGTGAAGAGGCTTGACACTGTCTGGTTTACCGTATGTGGAAGCAGCAATAGCAAAAAATCCTCAAAAAGAGTTTAAAAAAAATACAAAAGGCCAGACATATCTAACATATGATATTCCGAAAGTAAAATCATCTGGACACATTGTGTTTTTAAATCTGACCAGCACAAAATTTTAAAATTAAAAAAACCAAAAACCACAAAAGTGCAAGGATCTCATAAAAAAGTACACTACATTTCTATAATTCCTTACAAATTCATGCAGCAGTTCAATTAAACCAAATTTCCGAAGCAAAACATCTTTAAACACTTGAATGTAACTCTAAACTTTCTAAGCATTTCTGTCATTGGTGTCTACAGGACATAGATCCAAACAGACCAAAAAAAGGGAGCTGAAATACAAGAGATTTAACCGCTGCCAGTTACTCCATTAACATTTGATAAAAATAACCCTTACTACATCCTTTTTGACCACCAGAATACTCAGGAAAAGATGATGCTGGGCATCAAAGGAAATTACTAGAAGTCATGAGTTGCAAAAGCTGCCCAGCCCAAACCCAAACAAAATAAGTATGCGTGAAAAAACTCCTCCCTGAAACTGAAATCCTTTCCAGTGCTCTATTTTTAACCCACAAAGCACTCTAAAAGTAATACTTCAAATCACATTAATAGTTAATTACGTTTGGGTTTGATTCAGCTTTGAATATTTCAAATGAAAGGGGGAAAAAAAATAATATAATGAAAACACATTCATATTTCTACTCCTGACAGGGGAAAAAAAAGTTACTTTGATTAAACATTTATTTTCTTTTTACCCCTGTAAGATTTCTCCGTTTAAACTTCTGCAGTAGGTAAAGGAGCAGCTGAAGTACTTCAGTGCATTTCCAATACACTATAAACACACAAGACTCAAATCGACAAAGTAAAATGTTAATTGGAAACATTTTTCTCAGTTTTTCATTATCCGAAGCAGAAAATTATGGGTCTTTTATACACACACACACAGACACACACACAAAATCCTTTTCAACCACCTAGAAAAATTGTCTTTTAATAAAAGCTTTAAATTATACTATCATATTTCAAAGGCAACGAACAGTTAAAGCAGCTAATCAAAGGTATAATTATTTAATGACTACTACTCATGCTATCTAACAGGGCCATAATTGCTTGGCTGTGATCACTAGACCACCAGCTTCAATACTGGAAAACAAGTACTTTGCTTGTAGCATTTGATCGACCAATTTCTAAGGTTAGTTTCTCCAATTGGGTTGTGACTTTGTGAGGCTGGCTGAGTTATTATGGAATTAGAGGACCAGTTTGTCACTCTGCCTCTGCTGTTTTTGTACATGTTTGTACTAAAAAAAACCCCTCCACCAATCGGTGCCCCAAACCACCCAAACTTGCAAAGGAAAACAAAATAATTCCCTGAAAAACATGATTTGTCAAAATCATCATTGATTTTTATCCACTTTCAATGCAACATTGCAGTCTTCTGTAAACCCTGGTTGACCCTACACTAATAATTCAAGTGTAAAAACCACCCAAAATGTGCTCACTGAAAATTTTACTTTTTATCTTAATTACATTTTAATATTTATTGTCCATAGTAATCTACACTTCAGACAGGGGGAGCAGCGCATAAGCAGACCTTCTGGTTCTGTTCCATTGTTTATATCCCTTTTACAACTGGAAATATGACAAAAAAAGAACTCATCAGTATCATGTATTAACTATCAGAGCCATCCAGAAGCTGAGGAAGTGCACAGTACATTAGATTATTTTTTGGTTTAGTAACAAAGTATTTGAATAAAAGCTGTTTGTGTCATATCTTAGCATCAAATGCTATACTACCGTTATTACATTTCTTTTGTGGTACTACAATTACTTGATTTCCCACCCCCCAACGTGATTAGATGTGATACAAGATACTGAACCCTCTGGAATTTCAAAGATATCTGAATTCCTATCTAATTATCTAGTCAACATCTTGATTCCACAATCGGTCTCATGCTTGTAATTAGCATCACTGAAGCTCAAATGACACCACCACCTGGGATATCATTCTCCAAACCATGGTAAGGAACCCACCTTTCTTAACACTGCACCTTGCAGTCGATTCTATGACTCTGGGATGAAAAGGGGACACCGACTGAGACTTGTTCATAGCACAGCTGGCCGGAATGACATTTGTGACAACAAACCTTGTTTGATATGACATCAAAACCATTTGGCTTTTGAGACCTTTATTGGCAAGGTTACCGTTATATAATGTAACATGCGCCACCACAAAAACCAACCCAATATATTTCAAAGGAGAGCAAGAAAAGTGTTGCATGGGATGGCAAAAGAGGAAATGAGGCATTGGAGGAAGCATCTGGGACACAAAGGAGAGGAAGATTAGAGGAGTTTAGACACAGTATTGATGCAGTGAAAAGCGACAAGGTTTCCTTGCTTAGCCCATGGAGAACGGCTACTTTTATGGCATGATGGATTTATTCTTGTTTCGGACCATCAGTTTCATCTAGGTGTAGGGAGATGGCAATCTTGCCTGTTATAGGTTGATAAACAAGAAGCATTTAAATCCATTAACCAAAGATGCACTGTTCTGCACCTTTCTCCCTCTGAACAAAAAGTAGCCACATTTTGTTGACAGTGAAAACAATTACTATCAAGAAGCCAGTTACAAAACAACAAAAAGAGGTGTTTCTGCTCAAAGGAATCATATTCTCACTGCTCACTTAAAAGATACACTCGGTGCAGGCATCTTGATATCTCTCAAGTATGTGGCCGTTCCTTTATCATGAAATTTCTTTTCCAATGTATATGAGATGTCAGAGGGGAAATACTGCAAACTAAAAATAAAATATGCTACAGTAAAGTAGTACCATTGGGCTGATTTAAAGCCAAAAAAGCATGTCTGTTTTCTCATTGTAGAAAACATGGGCCTCGTTTGAAGATAAAAAATAAATATTTATGTATGAAGTAGGATGGGAAGGTGTTCTCTGCACGATCAATGCACTTCACAGTAGCTATGCCAAGGAATTACAGGAAACAAAAATACTATGCAGGCAGCAAGGAACACCAATACTTAGGTAATTCTTACAGTTCTCATTGCCTTGAAATTTTTTTTGTAGATCTAGATGATTAAAAGTTAGATTGTTCCAAAGACCTGGGTATACTGCTTATTTTAGGTGAATTCTGTACAGCATATAATAAATCCATCCCTTGTAGTAGGCTTCTAGTATCCTCACTGTAATCGAAGGAAGTATATAAGTTTTATTTTGAAGTCTTTCAAGATCGCATAGAGATAGATAAGGGATTGGACATGCTTTGTTATTTCCAGCTTTTGCTTATTTTGAAATTCCAAACAATTATAAAATCAAATATAAATCAGTATTTCCATTACTACCATCACTCATTTTTCTCATGGACTCAATGCATACCAGGAACACTACTGTAAAAGGTAAGCTTGGACTATATAAACTTGAATAAGCAGCACAGTTGCCTAAGATTTCACAAGCAGTTTCTTCCTCTGAAACAGCCCTTGTTTGTATCAGCTTCCTATGATCACTAAATCACTAAACTCCAAAGCACAAGCAAGATAACTTCACCAGAGAATCCAAACCTTGCTCAACAGCGCAAGCCAATTCAAGTCATGCAAAACACCACCCTGTGCTACACCATTTTAGAACAGGCTACCCATAAAGCATCTTTGAAATGGGCTCATGTGATGTGTTTCCATCCTTGGCAAAAACCTAACTCATGATCCAGAAGTTTGCCCTCCAGCGTGGTAGGCAGTGACAGGCATGCCTGAGGGGAATGCACGGATAGATGTCTTTTGTTTGTGGTGAATCATGTCCACGTGTGAGCAAACACAACACTACTTTTCACTGGAGCTACATATAACATCAATTCTTTACTAATTTACATCACTTGTAAAAATAAGCATGAACAAATCTGCCAGTATTAGGTCTTTAATAGTTTGACATGTTGCTCTGCTTGTGGTGCAACTTCCCATGCTAATACAGAGATTTCTCACTGGAGGAATTCAGTCTGAGAGATTTATTGTGTCAAGGTCTTTTCCTACACACCACTAAGCCATCTGTAATGAGTATTCCTCTATAAACCTGAATGCTCGTGCTACAACAGGAAGGTCACCATCTCCCTTTTTGCTTGAGCATCTACATCAGCCTGTGCTCAGAGAGACTACTTTCAGTTCCTTCCCTTGGCTTCAATAGAAAGCATGCAGATGTCCTACAAAGAGGACAATATGAAGCACAGAGGATTTGTTTGAGTTATGAATTAGAAGTAGCACATGCACAACACCTGCACCTAGGTGTGCCAGCAGCAAATCCATTAATTTGCATTTTAGGATTTCCCAAAGCTTGCAAAATTAAAAGCTAGCCCAAAGAGGGCAAGGGGACAAAGAAGCGCAAACCTTTCACAAGTAGTTTACAGATAGCCAACTTAGCTTCTCAAACTCACTGCTCAACCAACGGTTACTATAGTGACCTACAACAGCTTGAAGGTCTCCATCTCTTTGGGAAGGCAGTTTTAATCCAGGTCTTTTCCTAGGGATAAAGTAATTATTAAGACTCTTCCATTTTAAACTTCTGGCAGGAATAGAACATATCTTCCCAATGGCAGATTCAACATTTTATCTCTTCACAGATTCATCTGGATTTCAAAGGGCATGTAGGAAGCTCCTGTGACCCATGTTGCACTGGATGGGGCTCCTCAGATTTACAGAAAGTTGTTCATTTTCACCTAACCAGTGCAAAATGTAAAAGTCACAAGTTGAAGACATTCTTGACGTGTTATAACCCAGCACCTGCCTGGATACTGTTCTCAACACATCCAACAAGATCAGGGTTAACTTCTGTGGCTGCTCTTACACAAAGGTTATAATTCCTATAATTCAACCTTTTCCAAAAGCGGTGGCTGCAGAAAATCTCCAGGGAGATGCTGTGGTTAGCTTTAGAATGAAGAAGTTGGAAAAAGGAGAATGCAATTTTCTATCTGCATATTTAAACACCCTGTATTTTGTCTGGGGATACACAAACATCACACAGCTCCACGATAAAGCAAAACCAGGAGGCTCAAAAAATGAAGAGACTCGAGTCTAAGTTGTGTTGCCTTTCATCTCTCAGTAAACCACTAACAACTGCATTTTGCCTGCAAAGATAAATATTAAATCTTGCTTTTACGTCGGGTGCTAGTGTCAAAGCCTCCTTCCTTACTAGTTGAAGCTCTGAGCTGTTAACTATTAAATGGCTAAATGACAATGGCTGTTACTAATCGCTTATTGAATAATGAAAGTGCCACAACTGATAAAAGGTTTCAATCCTGGAAAAAAATGATTTATAGTATTTCACTCTACTGGCACTGTTATTTGTATGACAAATGGTTGGACAGACACCAGTTAATCTCCGCACACCTCCAACTCTGATGTGGCAGCTTCTGCTGGAGCATCCAAATAATCAAGAACTGCTAACAATACAGCCGTGCTGTTGCGAGGGGCTGAATGCTGGTATTTTATCAAGGCTGATCCCCAAATCAATTTACGCAATGGATTTTTTTTTTTTTCCCCTCCATGGGTGAGGTGGGGGGGAAGGGTAAGCATGGCAAGAAAGAGGAGGAGTATCATAAACCTGGGAAGCTGCAGCCTGCAGCTAGGTAGATTGGCCACGCTCCTCTAGCACAGAAATGAAATCATCAATACAACTAAGGCATTAATGATTTCAGAAAGCTCAGTACGGTTTATAGATTTCTCTTGATGGCAAAATCTGAACTGCAGCATCACACAGAGCTGTCGAGACTGTTACGCCGTAGCATACTACCACATTGTCTGCTGTGCATTGCAGATCCCATTTTCCCCTCAGATGGGAGAGGGACCTGGTTGCTTTTGAGGCAGTGAGAGACAGGATTCCCCCTCCCCCCTCCTTGAGATATGAATGAAGCTTTATATTTATAAGCAGTCCATCAATAGCAGCTTTGTCTCATTGGCTGAATCAGTATCATCCTACTTCCTGCAGAAGTCAATCCTATTTTATCAAGCTACCCTTTCAGAAGCTCACAGAGCCGGGCTTCTTGTAGTTTGCCTTCTCTTGTGTTGTTTTGCAATTTTGCACCCTAGAACTACAATTTTTCTTATTAATAATGTTCAATTCTATTTAACGTAGAAAAACAGGCCAAAGAAAAACATCCAAGCTATGCAGGGGGAAAATAAAAGCATTCTGATTTTGCCAGTTGAACAAAGAGTGACAGGCCACACATTTTTAGATTCAAGTCAGACTAGTATATCCATCACTATGGCTCACACCTTGCAAATGATTAACTAAAACCCCAACACGACCCCATTAGATTTAGAAGCAGGTTTGCGTACAGCAGTGGCAGTAAGATAACTTACTTACTTGTCCCATTTTGCTGTTATAAAAGTTAAATTTAAAAATAAACAGCACATTACAATCCAATCCAACTAAACCACAACAAAACCCCAGCTCTTACATGAATGCCAAAGGGTCGAGCAGTCCCATCACATTTAAAGGTTACACAGCACTTGAAGTGCCCATTTAGATTACAACCTACACAGACAAGTTTCCATTCGGTTCTCTGCTATCTGCATACATAGGCCTTACTGTAGTGCAGCCTTTTGCAAAGCTGCAAGTGGTTTTAGGTTGCAGAAGGCCAATGGTAATAACTTTTCTATTTATAATGTATAATGTATTAAGCTAAACGTGACCTTGCAATACGAACTTGCAGCCCAGAAAACCAACTGTATCCTGGACTGCACCACAAGCATCATGTTCAGCAGGTTGACAGAGATGTTTTTCCCCCCTCTGCTCTGCTGAGATCCTACCTGCATTGCTGTGTCTAGCTCTGGAGTCCTCAGCACAGTAAAGATATGGACTTGTTGGAGCAGGTCCAGAAGAAGCCACAAAAAGTGATCAAGGGGTTGGAACACCTCTGCTATGAATAAAGGCTGAGAGAGTTGGGATTGTTCAGCCTAGAGAAGAGAAGGCTCTGGGGAGACCTTATTTCAGCCTTTCAGTACTTAAAAGAGGCCTATAAGAAAGCCAGAGAGGGACTCTGTACAAGGGCATGTAGTGATAGGATGAGGGGTAATGGCTTGAAACTAAAAGAGAAGGTATTTACACTAGATATAAGGAAGAAATGTATGATGAGATATAGGTACGGGTTGGCCAGAGAGGTGGTGGATGTCTGATCTCTGGAAACATTCCAGTTCAGGTCAGATGAGGCTCTGAGTAATCTGATCTAGTTGCAGATGCCCCTGCTAACTGCAGGGGTGGGGTGAGACTAGATGACCTTTAAAGGTCCCTCCAACCCAAACCATTCTATGATTTTGATCACCTGTGCTCAACCCATGAAAGAAGAAAATTTTACCAAACAGATGTTGAGGTTCACATGAGACAGATGTCAGCACAGCGGAAGAGAATTAGAAAGAATAGATAACTGTGATGGGTCTTCAAAACATACAGTGACAACTCATCTTTGATGTGATATAGCAGAGAGGAACATTGGGAAGGATGCCAAGTGAAAGGTGGCACTGGAAAAGTGACAGACCAAGGAAGTAATCATTATAGCAGCAGCTAGGCAGAGCTGAATGGGTACTGCGCTCATCAAGTCCAGGAAAAAAGATGGTGCAGCAACAGAGATACGAGGTGGTGAAATAGATGCGAATCAAAATATGAAGCCCAGATCATGTACTTCAGTGACACATGAAGAACTAAATATGATTTTTGTCTTGGTCAGAATGGCATGGAATGACATTGCAATGAGGAGTTTATGGCAGTTTGCTACCACCACAAGGAGATGCACACCCAGTAGTTTGGACAGAGAACAAGAAGTCCCATGCAGATGAATCTCTGACTTGGCCACAAGAAGCTCAGTTTGCATGTGTGCAGATAAGATTGTTTAGAGTAGAGAAGAAGAGAAAAGGAGAAGGGGACTTGACAAAACAGAAGTAGCAAGAAGAATTTTCTTCAGAAAGCCTGAAAGATCCATAGAGAGGTAAAAATCTTAAAGGTTGTGCTCCCACTCACAGCAGAAATGAGGATGGAGTATGAAGGTGACTAACATCAAGAGAAGCAAGGGGAATAATTAAAAAAAAAGTCACCTGTAACACCAAACAGGATGTAGCTGAAAACAAAACCCATATCAGCTCTTCTCTGGTTTTGGATGATGGATACCCATTTACTGGCTCTTGCAATCTACTGGTTAGTCATTTCAAGCCTGTTAATTTAAACTACAGGGATTATTTTTCTACTGCTTATACAGTTTTTAGATATATTCTTTTTTGTAAGTTCACATTGTGAGGCAGAACAATCTCAATATAGTCGCTCTTGAAAGATATTTTTGTCAATGTCACGTTAAAAATTGCTCAGTTTTTTATCACTTAACAATTCCCTGTATGAGATTTAGACAACTCTTCCATTGGCAAAGTCAGTCAAAATTATTTTCTGACCAAATCACGCATCAGCCTTTCTATCATTTTGCACAGGAATGATACGAGGTTAAATAAAACACAGATTTTTCAGGATCCCGTCTGTCTTTTCAGCTACAAGTGTACTATCAACCTTTTTACAGCAATATCAATTTTCCTACTGCTACAAAATTCCTTCCAAATTATATGACAGTTGATTAGAAAGCTCTTAAATCAGCTTTGTAGTACTCCTGGCCACAGCTAATCTGGTTGTGCAGATGATGATGATCATATGAACAACAGCTCCCCCCCTCCAATGACGCTGAGCTGTTGCACAACTGTTTAGGAGTAAGAATTTAAGGTAAGATGAATTCTTATTTTTTTTCCCCAATGACAGAAAGCATCTTGCTTTTCCTTTTAGAAATGACAATCTACTGTTGTAGCCCTTTGTCAAGCATTACAGCCATTATCGTGGCTAGAATTTATTTGTTACTGATGAATTTTAGAAGTTTCTCTTTCCTCAACTTTCCAATTTTACAGACCAATGATTCTTTCTAATAACTTTAATTTCCTATAAGCAACAATTTACATTTTCTGACTACTGATTTATATTTATCACCATCACCTTTGCTATTCTTCCCAATGAGATTCTCTTAAAATTGTTTTCCCCACTTTCACTCTTAAAAGGATGCTTGTATTTAAAAGCATTATGATTAAGTGGAGAACTGTAGGTCTTTTGCACTTAATCTTTCCTAAACATTTTCAGATTATTCTCATAATTCTGTTTAACCTCTCCCCTCATACAAATTCTCACCATTGTGCATGGTTATAGAAAATAAGCCTGTTAAAAGCTTTGAGTTTGTATACATAAATATATGTATGTATTTAGGAACTACCTTGTATTTGTTCAAGGCAGAGGAATTAGGTTTGTCTTGTACAACCTCAATTAGGTGCACACGACCTATTGCACATGTGGAGTGGGACCAACGACATTTAATTATTTACTCTGCCTCTCCCAGGCATTGTAAAAGTATTAGCATGCATGTCCCAGTTGCATTCTTCTAACCCATCAATCAGCTCTCTAAAAGAAAGCAGAGGCTCTCACCCTTCCACGTGGAGTTAATGTGCAGGTAGTCGCAGTAATTGATGGCACAGAAAAACCATGACACATAATAGTACAAGATTACTGTCAAAACACTGTGCAATCAAATATAATAAAGGTTGATGGGTTAGAAGATTCTCTCTTTTATTGGGCATATCTTCATGTGTGCACAAGTTAAGAACTGCTTGCTTGGTGGGCAAGATGAAATGGGTTTGGTAAAGAAACTAAGCATGAAAAACAAAGCAAAAGCAAGGTGCTTTCATTGGTAGCACAAAGTCTACTGATGGGAAAACCAGAGCCATCAACCAGAAACTGATCAGTTAGATTCTCTCCGGGGCGATGAAACACACTTTGCCCAGGAGACACAAAATCCTTAAAAAAGTTGAAACCACCAGAGTTAGCATTGCCTGCTTGAAACAGGAATACACCAGAGATACTGAAAAATCATCAGGAACAGAATTAAGATCTCAGCTTAGTAGAACTGCTACACAGGAGAACCTCATCCTATTGCTTGATCCAGTGTAGATCTGTCTGGAAAGCAGTTTCACAAAAAAAAGTGGAGGAAAGAGAATGAAATGTTTTCTTTGAGACATGTAAACAGGGAATCAAAGGCAAAGTATATCCCAGTATTTCCACAATTCTTATTTCAACCTAGTCCATACCACCCACCCTCTTGCAAGAGCAGCTGAACTTCT
This sequence comes from Eubucco bourcierii, assembly GCA_013396675.1. NCBI lineage: Eukaryota > Metazoa > Chordata > Aves > Piciformes > Ramphastidae > Eubucco > Eubucco bourcierii. The sequence goes on from VWZE01018367.1 coordinate 139,162, forward strand.
GACTTCTATTATCATTTTGGAGGCTGCACAGCATTTAGCAGTACTTTTTACTTGAAGATGAAAACCTCCATCTCCTTTTCCCCCAAAGCTTTTAAGAAAGAAAAAAAAAAAAAATATATAAAAAATACATTCATTTTGGATTTGTCAATCAAAATCTCAGTCGTCCACATACTGTGTTGACTGATGTTTTAGGCGAGACCTACAATGTTCTGAAAAATGAGTACCTGGTAGGGACTAAGAGCTGGGGGTGACAATTCCTAGATGCTGAATGTCGTATTGCCATTGAAATGACAAAACCCCTCTGTACCTCACAGGGTCTCTGCGACCTACTTTGCTCCAGAAGGGTAACTGGAATGAACAAGAAACCTCTCCTCTTAACCCGCTACAGAGTTAAGTTTCTTGTATATTCAACATCCTCCTACAAGCAGGAACAAAGCACAGAACAATTTTCACAAGCATAGCCTCAAAGAGACCCAACATGCTGGCTCCTGAGTTGCTCAGAAAATCATTTTTGGATTTTATTCCAGCTCAGTTCGGGCTCTGGGGGACAGTTTATGTCAACCTTTTCTTCTTTCTTTCAAAAGTACTGCAGGTTAAACTTTGGGCCTAACAACCTTGACAGCGTCCCTTTACATTTTTTAGACGAGCCATTGAGTAGCATTATGACAAATTATGGGACCTGATGATATGTAACAAGAACATCTCCAGTCAAAGGCTGTGGAGAAAGTAAAAAGCCTGAAAGAAATACTTCTAGCAAAAAAAAGAAGAAACTTTTGCCTCTTTATTAGCATAAGGAATTTCAGATGGTGAAATACTTCTCTTTAACCATTAAGAAGAGCTTCCTTGTAGGATGACTGTATTCATTTATAACAGCATATAAAAGACAAACTCTTCCTTTGCCTGTGTAACTATATAGACAACACATGAAAACCTTTGCAAATCAGTTTTCAAGAAGCAAAGGTGCTGTTGGATAGTATTTTCTGCACTCTATTCTTCATTACAGAAATAATCTACATGAAATAATTTCTACTGGAGTCATCCTGCTTCTGTTTTTATTGTCTGAGTCACAGAATCATAGAATGCTACGTGTTGGAAGGGACCTCCAGAGATCGTTGAGTCTAAACCCCCTGCAAACCAGGACTGTGGTGGCAACTAGCTGATGAAACTGTTGGGATATTTTGCAAGCAGGGAAGCAGCAGAGTTCATTATTAATAGATTACTTACTGTTAAGGAGTTAATTTTTTAATTGTCATCAGCTGTTCATCTAGGAGTAGCGTTTCAATAACATTCATAAAAAAAAACCCAAATAAACTAAAGACAGCAGATATTTATCAATATGGTTAAGAAAAAAGCAAAATACTACCTCAAATCTCCTCCATAGCAATTTTTTTCACATCCTAATAGTTCCAAATATTACTTGTACTCTTTAGTTAGTAATAAACCAGACACTTAAAACTTTGGATATATGTTATTTTGCAAAAGCACATCCTGATGTAGACCTGCTGTTAGGAGCTTCAGCCTTAGCTCCCATCATGCCTCCAGAAAACAGTGGAAGTCAGCAATTAAGTAACTGTTACCTAAACCTTCACCTTCACAGTAAGACCCCAATCTCCCATAACAGTTCTAATGCTGCTTAAGATGATTGGGTAAACAAGACAACTTTACAGGTAAACATCACCTTCACCATCACAGGTAAAAACAGCTTCACTGCTATAACACAGTTAAAATAACAACCCAAGTCTAAGCTTGAATTGTCTCTTTCATCTCTCTACCATGCTAGTGCATCCCATTCCTCCTTGGGACATGAAAAGTCTGTTAAATTTTCCTTCTCATCAAGGATCAAAAAGTTACCTATAAGCAAAGGTGATTTAATCATTAATATGAGTTTTGCTCAGACAAACTGGCATTTAACTGTATACAAAGGTTCTAAGAGATAAAGAATATAGGTGACAAATCACTAAAAATTATTTGATTTGCACATTCTTTTTATAATCACTATGGAGCCTCACACCAGATTATTTAAGTAATCTGGTTACTATGGATATATTTAATAATAACAGAAAATATAAGTAAACTGCATATTTATTTATTTATTACTACTAGGTTTGTTCTAATTTAATTAAACACTGAGGTCTCCCATCTGTAGGACTTCATTATGCTGCCTCACGAATCGGAATTTTCCGAGAACAATTCTTCAGGAATCCTCAGTGACATTTTTAAGACCTTGATTGTGGACTGTCTACCACTGATGAATGTTTAGTTCTATGATAAAAAAAATGTACATGTTACAGTACCTCAGTGGTACCTCCTATTTGAGGTTCTGACTACAGAATATTTTGCATTTAAAGAGACCTGAACTCTCAACAGCACTGTTTCTAAAGAAGTATATTCCCTACAAAAGACTGAAATACTGTCTTCAATCTCCAAACACTGCCTTCAATGTCCATAATTACCTCTGCTATATGATATATGTTTCTACAGATGCCTGTTTTATAAGTCAGTATGTAGTGAACTGTACAGACTATTACAGTATCATAGTATCACCAAGGTTGGAAGAGACCTCAAAGAACATCAAGTCCAACCCGATACCACAGACCTCAAGACTAGACCATGGCACCAAGTGCCACGTCCAAACCCACCTTGAACACCTCCAGGGATGGTGACTCCACCACCTCCCTGGGCAGCCCATTCCAGTAGCCAATGACCCTCTCAGTGAAGAACTTTCTCCCCACCTCGAGCTTAAACCTCCCCTGGTGTAGCGTGAGACTGTGTCCTCTTGTTTTGGTGCCGGTTGCCTGAGAGAAGAAAGTAACCTCCTCCTGGCTACAACCACCCTTCAGGTAGTTGTAGACTACAACTGTAGACTGTTGTGAAGCCCCAACAGCACAGGTAAACAGGGAAGAGGAGAAAATGTAGTATCTTTGGGCTGAGTCAAGGGAACTCTCCAGCAGACCCCTCCTACAAAGAAATTTGAAAGGCTATAGATGAGGTAAAAGAAAAACCAGCAGTGGAAACCAAAGTGATGGAAATGAACAGTTCCATGAATTTTCCTGCTGAGACTCAAAAACACAGTATGGTTTAGTATAGAAGGGACCTTCAAAGATCACCTAGTTCCAAAATCCCTGCCATAGGCAAGGATATCTTATACTAGACTAGGTTGCTCACAGCCCCATTTCACCTGGTTTTGAACACTTTCTGGAAGGGGCATCCACAACTACTCTGGGCAACATCTTTCAGTGCCTCACTCCTCTCCCAGTAAAGAATCTTCTCCCTATATATGATCTAAACCTATCCTCTTACAGTTTAAAATCATTGTCACTTGGTCCTCTCACTACAGGGTCTGGTAAAAAGTGTTTCTCTATGTTTCTTGTAACTCTCCTTCACATATTGCCCATGTAGAGGAAAAACAGTAATCAATGAAGGAAATAAGAATAACAGAACTTCTGCAGACACTGTTCTGATTCAAATGGTGGATGTATATCCAGGTTGCACTATGGGTAGACTGATAAAACAGAGTTAATAACTGCATGGAGAAAGTTAAGTCTGACAAGATGTTATTTCACTATGGGCAGATGGTAATGCACCCTGAGCTACAGTCTATAGGTCATACCCTTTACATGGCTGGATGCATCATACACCATGCTGAAATGTCAGCTCCCCATGCAGAATACTTCCCTCTGCTATACTGAAGGCAGTAACTTGCAGTCAAAGTAGGTATATGAGAATTAGTGTGAAAAATTTCCCAGCCCACCTCTGAGCCCAGAGTAATGACTCACTGAAAACGGAAAATATGTTCGATTTAAAAAAATAAAAGTAAATTGAAAGTTGGTGTATCCCTTATCCAAACAAGACCCCAATGAAGAGCACCAAGAGACAAAAATTTAAAATAACTATCACTCAGTTAACACTGCTGGCTGGGAGATATCTCCAGAGCCTGAAGAAATACTTTAAATAAATAAAAAAAAAATATATATAGTAAAGAATAGAAAGAGGTGGATTAGTCATTGGGTAAGTATTGTATTATTTTTTTCACTATATCCACCTTTTTAAGCTCACACTGCTGTGACATTCATGTGATAAACATCATGTCTCACCATAAAATCTGAATTGCTTCCTAAAAAAAAGTTATGAATAAGTGACCATTCACAGCCCACTGACTGGCAACCACCCAACCAAAAAGTAATTATGTGCACAACAATGATGGCATTAAGGTCCATGTAATAGGACCACTTCCAATTTTAAGGTTAAGTAAATCATGAACTGTACTTTTATGTACAAATATGTTGGTTAAAGCATTTAAGTTGTCTGGAAATGGGCTCGATTGTTTCAGTGTTTTGTTTCCCACCACAAAGTACTACCTTGGTTGAAAAGCATTGGCATTTATGATAATCACAAACCAGTCACCACCATGAACAATTTTCAAATGATGATTTAAAAACTAAAATGTTCTTTTTTTTCCTCTTGAAATACTAGCTTGCTTGACAATTGCACACCATGGACACAGCCACTGAAGTCCCAAAAGGAGAAACTTGGGAAAAGAGAAATAAAAGGGAGCTGAAACAGTCTTCGAGGGAGCTGCCAATTCCTTGTCAAATGAAGCAGTCAGAAATACTCCAGCCTAGCTTTGTAATCCATCACCACAAACTGCAGCACTTCCTCCCCAGATTAAAAAGACAGATTCAAAGCACTGAGGAAGAAGGCACAAAGGAAGTCAAAGTCAAGTCAATGCCATATCAACTTGGAAACCCCAGTGAAGAAGACGTGTGTGTGGTAGTGAAGTTGACAAGTGCCAACCAACCTCTTCTCAGATGTATGCTGGAAACTGGAGTCTACCAGGTGAGACCTATATTCTATCAAACTTTTTTTTTTCACTGAAAACTACACAGCTATTTCCCACATTTCAGTGCCCCATTCAAATAGGAAATTTGCCATGATACATCTGTGCCTCCCCAGCTGATGTCACTGCATACATCATGCTACTAAACATGTTATGAGGTGCCTGCAAGGTATCTTCTGCCACTATGAAATCTGTTCAATCATTGTCTTATTCCAGACCTTAGATGAATAATCCTTCAGGGAAAGCATGCACTTCCACAGGTAGTGTTGACAGCAAGTTCAAACACTTGAGTTCACCACTCCAAGAAATTCAAGAGTGTCAAAGATGTAGAATTTATCCCCTTTCAAAGGCCTTTATCTCCTTGAAGGAAACAATATGGTTACTTAAGAGCTGACCATGGTCCTTCTTATTTATTACAACCTGGACACTAAAGGCTTGGTTCAAAAGCTCATCAAGCAAGAAGTACCAAGGGGTGCTTCTTAGCTTCACAAAATCATTCTCTGTCCAGGGTGGCAAAAGGCAGAAGAGCACAGAGAAATCCTGGCTGCTGGCACAGGCAGCAAGCACACACAGGTCAACAAATACACAAGATTTAGAGAAATTTGCCTTCCAAAGAAGAAGGTAAAAGAAAAAAAAAAAGAAAGAAAAGATTCACATAGCTCTTGTGGGCTGTATAGAAGCAGTAAAACATTATTACAAAATAAATCACATGAATCCTTCTCAAATGGAGACATGGAATTTCAGACAATAGCTGAACTTGGAATCACTGGAAGAAATCCCAACAGCTCTGTTTCAAAGAGCAAGAAGCCTCATCAAGACTTTCTATTCGTATTGGTTTTTTGTTTTTTTCTTCCTTTTTCCTAATTCTGGTTTGGCCCCTATCTGGAAAGTGAGAACTGATCTTAAAGAACCAAAGACATAAAAAAAAATTTCAAAGCTCCTTTTTAAGGGGTAGAACTTGCCAGCATAGGATTAATTTTAGCAAAAAAAAAAAAATCACAATGCAATGAAAAGGGAAGCAGTTGAAGAAGGGCAAGGTCCATATGGAATGTTTCGCTTCCAAGTTTAAGAAGCAACTGAACTTCAATTCAGATTTTGCCTGTTCAAGCAGCCTTGTAAAGGAAGCAGTCCCATGAGGGAGACTAATAGTGACAGAAATGCCTTCAGAAAATGCTGAAAGCCTGCAATGTCATTTTGCAGGACCGCTGTATGATTTCAGCCAGTAGCAGGCAGGTAGACCAGAATTATACTGACAAGTGGAAATAAAAATTTGAGATGCTACCAGAATATTTTGACTGCATCTTTCCACTGCTAGTCACAGCACAGCAGGTTGTACTTCAACCTAAAGTCCTCCTCCCATCTCTTCAAATTATACACACATCCAAAAACTAGTTACTGTAGGATATTCAAATATGACACACCAGACTGGTGGTCCTGGAACAACCAGCAGTGTTTGTGGTTAGGTATTTTCTTACAGGGTAGTTCGAGGTTGATATGCATGCTTTTAATTTTTTTTTTTTTTCATTTTAGGAGGAATCTGAATATTCAAATATGACACACCAAACTGGTGGCCCTGGAACAAACAGCAGTGTTTGTGATTAGGTATTTTCTTACAGGGTAGTTCGAGGTTGATATGCATGCTTTTAATTTTTTTTTTTTTCATTTTAGGAGGAATCTGAATATTCAAATATGACACACCAGACTGGTGGCCCTGGAACAAACAGCAGTGTTTGTGATTAGGTATTTTCTTACAGGGTAGTTCCAAGTTGATACGCATGCCTTTAACTATTTTCTTTTCATTTTAGGAGGAATCTGAATTAAGAAAGATGTGACATTTTTATAGGCAAGAAATGAACCGCCTCTGAGACAAGAAAATCTAAACTAAGGACCCAGCTACCGACCCTTTGCTTCTTTTAAAGCATGCAGATTTATCCTCATTATGGGATGAAAACAGCCCTCGCCCTGCTTGGCAACGTCATCATTGTACCACTCGCAGGTAAACCGAGCGCTGGCTGAAGGAGATGCCAAAAATGCCACATTCTCACAGCCTGAAGGTTAAACTGGATTAATTCGGAAAACCTGAAAATTGATACGCTGTAATTTAACATGTGCTCGACATGTGTGCTCAGCAGCAACTGAAAATGAAATATCTTAAATATTATCAAACGTTACATCATTAAATATAAATTAGATGGAAACAGGGGAAAGCTAAAAATTGACTAGGAGTTCAGCTACTCTAAATGGCTAATACGTCCATTTTTCACCTGAAGCCCTCTCCAATACAGTTTTGCCATTAAGCAAAAACCTAAAGAAAGGTAATCAATTCCAACTAAAAAGCACTTCTCCCGGAATGACTGCACTTCAAACCCCTGGCTGGCTGCCAGCCCCCCCAGACAACAGCTATCAATGTTTCTGACTATCACAGGAGCACGAGGGGCCATGCATAATTGACTAGAAGATGGGCTAAAACTGTGCCCAATCAGTGTGTGATCAAAAACGCGTGGAATATTCAGCGCCACTTGATTACATGGAGGCACGTCCTTTTGCTCTCCTCATGAAATCTCTTCAAGGTCCAGAGTACTGTAATAAGATCATTACTGTCAAGCGGTACGAATCGCAGGCAATGAGTCTTGGGATAGGAAGTCATACTTCACAAGCTCCTCTGGTCTTTTTTTTTTTTTTCTTTTTCCCCTCTCCCTCTTTTTTTTTTTTTTTTTTTTTTTTTTTTTTTTTCATTCTTTCTTCTTCTTCTCTCTTCTTTCTTNGAGGCAGCAAGGCGATGAGGTGACAGATAATGATCACATCACTGTGTGGCAACTAAAAAGGTACTTTTAAGAAAGAGCACAGAGAAATCAGCTTAAGAGAAACTCAAACATTTTCTTTTTTTTTTTTTTTTTTTTTTTTTTTTTTACCCCTCAAAAATTAAATGGAATTAAACTGTGCAGTCTTCTCCTTTCATGAGTTGCGATTTAATGTCATTGAATTTAATCATTTGATAGATTTTCATATTATACCAAAGCCTATTACCTCACAGACAAATGGCCAATTTTCTCCATCTCACACTCACAAAAGAAACCTCTATTAATTTTTAAATTATTTTTTTTTTAGGGAGTGAAGAAGTGGAAAATGTCAGTGATGAGGCCCTGCTCAAGTTTTCTTTTTACCTACTGCTTTCACTGGAGTTGCACACTACATATAATGCTTAACATCCATCGTAAGCAACCTATTCATAAAGAGAAAAGTGCAGGGATTGAAAACAGGAGACTAAATCACAGGGTGTAAAACAAACAGGCAGCAAACTCAGCACTGAAATCCTACACACAAGAGTATGGATCTGCAGGAGAGACTTCAGATGGAAGGATACCAAGTATCTGCTCACTGTGAATTTGACAGCTACTTTAAAGCAACCATTTGATTCAAACTTGACAAAAAACACAGAGGATTGAAATAACTGATTGGTCAGAAGTTGGAAATAAAAAGAGGTCTACATTTCTGTTACATGTTTGTCTTGTGAATGCCTGACATCAATACCACAGAGCTCCAAAACTGGAAACACTCCAGAGATGCATTTTTTCAAATGCAGAAGGCTGCTATGATCAGGCTAGAGACTACTGTTTAAGCAGAAGGAAAAGACAGCCTAGTCAAAAACACAAGGTCTTGCAATGACAGGACTAGGGGCAATGGGTTTAAACTGGTAGAGGGGAGATTTAGACTGGATGTTAGGAGGAAATTCTTTACAGTGAGGGTGGTGAGACACTGAAACACGTTGCCCAGGAAGATTGTGGTTGCTCCCTCCCTGGAGATGTTCAAGGCCAGGCTGGATGAGGCCTTAAGTAACCTGTACTAGTGGGAGGTGTCCCTGCCTATGGCAGGGGGTTGGAACTAGATGATCCTTGAGGCCACTCCCAATCTTACCATTCTATGATTCTTGTTGACGAGTCCTTTTTAGCATAATGCCAAGAGCATGTTTTATACCCCTAGTGTAGATCAGACCTATTGACACAATTCCCCTTGAACTCCAGGTTTGAGCTGCACATGGTAAACCTCCACAATCAAGCCTTTGTCATAAATCTCATGTTGCATATTGCAAATAAAAATCAGCATGCCTGTAATCAGCTGGCATCACATCTATCCTCCCCCCAAAAGCTGCCCTGTGCCTTCTATGGCAAGTATCACTTTAACAAGGCATGCTGCAAAGAAGCAAGGCATACCAACAATCACAAAAGGTTGAGGTATGAAGTCTACCTACTCTGCTCTGCTTTCATCAGCAACTACTGAAAGATGCCCACAAGAAGCTGAACAGCAACAGACAAAGCAGCAGGTACCCTGCTATGTTTTCCAGAACAGTCCATGATCAGAGAACTTCATGGGAAAGGTTGTAACCTTTAAGAGACCTTAATGGAGTTTTTTTTCCTTCACATTACTCTAATTCAGCAATTCTGTTTTAACTTGTCAAGGTCTTCTGAAGAGAATTACTTAGGATTCCCATTTTTTAAATGTAGCTTCCTCTCAATGTACCTTTGTAGCTCAGTTCCAGTATGCTAATGAATACACAGAAAGCTGAGGACAAGGCATCCTTCGAAAGCTAAGTCATCCTCCTCCATCAAAATAGCACGTTCATTTAAATTATGACACCTTGACTCAAGAGTTCAGTCATGTGGTGAACAGAAGAGCAAAGTTATACTTAACACAATGACCTTATTTTTCCCCTTTATGTTGACTACATTTTTACAGTAAATAATCATCTTATTTTCTTTTAAAGATATTTTGATTTAGATATATAGATTCATAATGAAATAAAGCATCTTAAGCTCTGGAAAGGCTGGTCAGGAATTCTGAAAGTAAACGTTCATTCTTACATAACAAAACAGAAATCAGTTCTGTAGCAGAATTAAAATTTTACAAGTACTTCTTGCTCTCTTGTAAACAGCAGCTTGTGGACATCAGGTACCTTCTCATAATCATGGTCTCTGTTTCAGGCTAAAAGTGTAGTTTAAAGGATACTAATTATTACTCTTTATCACCCATTTCTTCCAGTTCAAGAGGGACATAGAATTGCCTGAAAGTCCCATGTAGAGTCACAAAGATGATTAAGGAAATGGAACACCTTTCATATGAGGAGAGCCTGAAGGAGATGGGGCTCTTTTACTTGGAGAAGAGGAGACTGAAAGGTGACCTCAGCAACATTTATAAATATGTAAAGAGTGAGTGCCAGTAGGATGGAGCTAGGCTCTGCTTGGTGATGCCCAATGACAGGACAATGGGCAATGGGTGGAATTTGAGGCATAGGAAGTTCCATGTAAACATGAAGAGGAATTTTTTCATTGTGAGTGTGAGAGAACACTGGAACAGGCTGCCCAGAGGGTTTGTACAGTCTCCCTCTCTGGAGATATTCAAGATCCACCTGGACATGTTCCTGTGTGATCTGGTCTAGGTGATCCTGCTCTGGCAGGGGTGTTGGACTGTATGATCTTTTGAGGTCCCTTCCAGCCCCTGACATTCTGTGATTCTGTGAATTACTTGAAGCCAGTAAAATGGCTTGAATGAAAAATTCAATTATAAAACTACTTGAACCTTATTTCTTTAAAAAAACCAACCAAACAAAACAAAACAAACAACAAACCCAAACAAAAAAGCCAACACCGCAACAACAAACAAAAAAACCCCATGCCAACTCACAGTTGTACTGAGGATACCCAGCATACCCTTCTACAGAGACCATGCAGAACACTTAACATACTAATAAGTGAGGCTGATTTTCAGAGAAATGTAGGGGAAAAAACCAGAAGTCCTATCTTTCTCTAGCCATCTGGATGTGCTGGTGCGTGCAACCACCAGCAATTCATCCTGGGACTCATCCCTTCCAGAATCCTCTTTCCTGCTGACCACCACTGCGACACTTTTCCTTTCCTTTCAACCAGGTAGGCGGAACCTGCAGCTCTTCCGACCCTGAGCTAACAGTGGTTTTAAAGAGAAGAAGAATTCTTTCAACTTGTTTAGCCTGCAATGAAGTAGGTTAAAACAATAGATGAGCTTCACCTCCCTTGTCTTTCACTGCTCAGCATCAACATAAATGTCTTTCAGCAGCAAAGCTTTCATGTCAGACAGGCTGTGACGACTGCGGCTGAAGGTTTCCCAACAAGTGACCTTTATGCCTTGGTTGAAAGTAAGTCTCTGAAGATTTGGTCTAGATTTTATTAATTTCTGCCCTCCTGTTTCTCAGGTGTACAGCAGTCGGCCAGGGCTGTATCTCTTACGAAACAGAGAATGAAGTTATTGATGATCAGTGGCATTACAACCAAAGGGCGTTTTGACACTGAATAGGTGATAACCCCTGAGATGTTTGCAGCATGCTTAAATCAAAACAAGAATTTGGCATTACAGACAACAAATATGGTCAGATACTGTTGTTTGGGTTTTTTTTGTTTTTTTAAAGTTCTTAAAACAAAATATAATGCCAAATAAGACCTGGGTTTTTTGGTTTGCTGGTTGTTTTTGGTTGGTTGGTGGTTGTTTTTCTTTTTTGGTGGGAGGGGTGGAAGAAAGTGGGTTGGGTTGAGGGTTGGTTTGTTTTGCTTGCTTAAAAAACAATAAATAATTTTAAACATAAAAAACAGAGCAGAAAACGAGAGAATAGCTGGACAAGGCACAGCCTACAACTTCAGAGAGTTCAGAAAAGAAGAACGCCTACATTTATCAAACTATACTTCTACCATGTTAGAAAAAGCAAGCTTATTAAATTCAAGATGGAGTGACAATTAGCAGAGCAGGACTTGGGGGTTTTGTGTGCAGTATAAAACCCAGCAAAATGCAGTTTGCTTAAATTTCTGAAAGGTTGCACGCACAGGAAGGCTATAGAAATGACACTGATTGAAAAATTGCATGTGAAGTTAATTCAGCAGCAAATCTAAATGAATTACAAAGGACCCCCCCCCCCAAACTTTCTGGCTATCTATTCATATTGCAGACATTTCTAGTTCCAAATAAATGTTCCTTTTCTTCATTCAACATTGCAGTCAAAATGCCATTTTTGTACCAATCTTGCTTTAAATACTGCAGAACATTTTTTAAAACTATGAAACATTTACTTTCTAAAACTTCAGGCCCTTTTGAGACCAGAAACAAAACCAAAATCTGCTTTAACTAAACTGCCCATTACAAGAGGTGTAGAAATGCTACATGACAGGATGGAAACAGACTCCTTTCCTACATGACATTAGTCTGCATTTGAGTTAAAAAAAAATTATGTACATTTTTAGAGGGGAAAAAGCTTATTAAGACATTTCATGTAACTTTTATCATTGGGATGCTGCTATTGCCACAAGGCAAGTGGTGGCTGAGCATGTTAGCTTGGGTCAGCGGGTTGCCCATGTGGTATTAAATCTGTAATGTGAAGTCTGGGGATAAATCAGTAGAAGCACCAGTTGTTCCTAAAATAGTTCTATGCTCTTCCCCCTACCCCCCAGTTACAATGAACTTAGACTTTGCTACACGTGGGGAGCTCCTTGCACAAGCTGGTGTGCACAGCCTCAACAGGCAATGCAGCAGTATCCTGGTGCAGGTTGCGACCACAGGTAGGGAACTGGTTTGGGCTTTGCAGCCAGCATGGGGCTAGATGGACCAGTTTAAGATACTCTGATACATCCACACACAGCCAAAGACACAGGATGAAAACTCTTCCCTAATACCAGTACTAATGCTTTTTTTTTCCTTTCATTTGCACATGTTGACTCATTTCACAGTATCAAAAACCTAGTGAAATAAAAAATGATTTTCCACGAATGCCTCCACATCTATTCGTACTATGTAGAGACTAGGAAAAACTTGATACCTGTCCTGCAGTACTGTGTCCAACTCTGTGTCCTCAGCACAGAAGAGACAGACCTGTTGGGGTGAATCTAGAGGAGGTCAAAAAAATGATCAGAGGACTGAAACACCTCTTGCAAAGAAAGGCTAAGGGAGTTAGGGTGGTTCAGCCTAGCGAAGAGAAAGCTCCAAAGACCTTATTGCAGCCTTTCAGTACTTAAAGGGAACCCATAAGAAATGTGGATAGGGACTTCTTACAAGGGCATGTGGTGACAGGACAAGCGGTGATGACTTTAAACTAGAAGAGGAGATTTTGGCTAGATAAGAAAGATGTGTTTTTACCATAAGGGTGGTGAAACACTGGCACAGGTTGCCAAGAGAGCTGGGAGAAGCCCCTTCCCTGGGCACATTCAAGGCCGGGTTGGACAGGGTTCTGAACAACTTGATCTAGTTGCAGATGTCTCTGCTCACTGCAGGGGTGTTGGGACTAGATGACATTTAAGGGTCCCTTCCAATCTAAACTGTTCTCTGATTCTATGAGAATATCTGGCATTACAAGATTACCAGGAATGACTTCTGTGAAGCTCCTACATGGGCAACATCTGTTTGCCTGTACAACCACACTAGTGTACTTAATAATCCTGTAACAGACTGCTTTTACTAGGAGTTTTGGTGTCAGCTTAGTCATGTGCATTACTTCAAGCCACACAATCCATACAGGGACCTTGACATCTAATAAATTTGATTCCAAAGGTTACAAACTCTTTAATAGGTGGCTAGTTTTGCCCCTGTACAGCAGCAGGTCAAAATGTTAGATTTCACATCTTCCTTGCAGAGAAAAGGCAGTGACGATGCTGTGACTTTTTGTGCTGGAAAGATTTCTGAACACGTTGTCCTCTGACAATGTTAGAAGGTTTCTTCCAGACCACAAAGAGAGGAAAAAAAAAAAAACAAACCACCAAAAAAACAAAAACACCAAAGGAAAAAAAAAAAAAAAGAAGAAAAGAAAAATAGAAAATAAAAGAGCACCAAGCAAAAATACATTCCTTCACCATAGTGCTTAATTTAATGTCTTATAAATAAGTATTAGGATTAACAATGTTAAGTCCATCTGTCAAATGAAGAAAGTACTTTCCTCACAAAAAAATACAGCTTGTCATATGCATCTGTTTCACTAAGCAGGGTTCTGAGATGTCTCCAGTATCAAAATCCCAATTAAACTGATTTTTTTTTTTAATGTAAATGATTAGAGAAATCTCATTTTTAAGTTCAGTTTGCCCAGAGTACACTTGCTACAACTATGCATACCTAAGGAAACCTCTGTTAAAATGGTCTGGAGAAGACTATACACGGAACCATATGTAGAGGCAAGCATGTTTAAATCATTGCAGCATAGAAAGGCAGCAGGTAAATCATGGGCACATGTAAGGAATTAGACTAAGGAAACCTTAGGGTGAGAAGCTGTAGGTAAAACACATGCAGGTTATGTTCATGTATGATAAGCTGTATGGCCAGCTGTACTGCTTCCAGTTTAGACAAAACATCAAATTTTCATGTATGACACAGATTACAGAGACCAATGCTAAGAACTGCTTTTCCCCAATTCACTATCACTTTGGTTTTGAGATGGATGAAAGGGGCCAAGAAGTCCCTGGAAATAAATTGGTATATCTTGTCTTTTTGCACCTTGTCCCACTCTCCTAGACTCAAAGGCCCATGCAGTTGAGAAAAAAGATGAAAACAGTGAAATTTCTGCTGACTGCTTAAAGTGAAAATGAGAAGTCTAACTAAAAATACTGTTTCTCCATCCACAGAAATTGAGCATAATTTCTTTTCAAATTTAACTATGGCTCATCTCCAGTGCTTCCTGAGATTCAAAGAGTGACTTTGGTGTTATAAAACACCTGAAGAACACAAGCTTTTGAAATATCTTCACCAGTTCACTGCAGAAAAACAAATAAAATACCATTTGTCAGTAAACCAGGGTTCATCCTCAGCTACAAGCCAGGAAGTGTACACCTAGAGCTGGGGGCTAGACTGTACAGATCAGAAAAGTACAGGGAAAAGCAATTACATTACAAGAGACAGAGAACAAATACCTTTGTGTTAAGAGAACAGTTCTAAAAAGAAACATAAAAGGTTGTTCTTTGTCCTTCAAAAGTTCTTTAGAAACCAGTAACGAAGAAGAATGTGGGACATGGGTTTACAGAGAAAACAGAGTTTGCAAAGTCTACTGAGTGGCTCATCACATTTACTATCCTATCATTATCTCCTGTTTCTCATGCTACATCTGCATGAATGGGATCACAGAGCTATGCTTGTTTTGCCAAGGTTGCCCAGACAGAATGCAAATTCACAGCACCTTGCCTGCAGCTACCTCACATCTCCCTGACTGAAGGAGCAGATTCACTCATCTACCTGCACATAGCCAGACTGGTCATACAGCAGAGAGCAATGCTGGCACCCTTAGCCAGAGCTCTTAGTCAATGAAACCCCTGCAGAGCATTGATGATCCAGATTTGATGCTCCTAAAATCTGAAGAGACGGACTGAGGACAGGCGGGTTCTATTTCTTTAGCCACGAAGTCCTAAAATTATCTAACAAGACCAAGAAAAATAAATACTGGGGAAGGTCTGTGAAGAGTATTTCCAAGAAAGCTTTCTAATTTCCTCACTTGTTTTCAAGTTGAAAAGCCTTCCTATTTGTAGCTGTTCCACTAACTGCAGCAGCACAAGGGTACCAAAACACACCAGGCTCTGAGCAGCTATTTCTCTTTGAAACACAGCACCGTATAATCCTGCTCTGAGCAAGTTTAGATAGCATGGTGGGAAAAACACTGCTGGTTGCTGGCACCTTGCCTAATGTAAGCATTCCCGCTGTTACCCTCAAAAACACTGAGAAGTTTTTTCAGCGACAAGTTCTCTACAGAGAACTAAAAAACTTCTCTCTGGGATTCATTGCACTGAAAAAAATGTCACAAGAATCAGGTTTTTCCAAAATAGGACCTGAATTTTAATTTTCATCCAACTGCAGTTTAGTTGCTTTAGTATTTTTGTTGCTAAAGCCATTGTCTCAGAAAACCCAGAGAAAGATAAACCAAGCCAGATGAAAGAATCAATCCCAGAAAGAGAGGGTTGTGCATGTGCAGATAGTGTGGAGAAAGAAGAATCAGCATGACCTTTATGGAAGGGCATAAAAGAGATGAGCATCAGTCCTTGGAATTAGTGAATCACCCTGGGCTCACTAGTGTCCATCATCGTGATATCTGAATACTTGGGCAGAGGTCAATGATCAAAGCAGGCACGTTCAAGGAGAAAAAAAAGACCGCAAAGTGCAGTAAAAATGCTATAGTTTGCTGAAGACCAGATTTAAACCTCACTGAACACCTAAGCTTTGCTACAGACAAAAATGAAGGAACCCAGAATTTCTGTTTGAAAGCCAGACACTTGAAACGTGCCTAGACCCAAAGGAAGGAAACAAAAAATCCACGATCACCTGAATCATTTAACTCTGATCCATTGTAACTCTCTGAGAATAGCTACTGCAGGAGGATCCTCCTTCTCCTTTTCACAATGAGCTCACAACTTCCAGAGGAAGGAAGATAGGGTTCTTACACAATTACCACCATAGTCTTCTGTACCCCATTTTCAGTGAGTCACCTGCCACATCTCAAACACTTGGTCAGAGCTGCCAAGGCAAAGCATGCAATTCTCTGAACACCTTCCTCATCCAGTTAAATTTGGATTTGTGGTCTTCAGAACCATAGTAATATTCTGAGAGTTTAAATCTTGCTTATGGCAAGTGTGGAGGAAGAAAACAAAAAATAAGAAATCTTTCAGGTCATTGGACAGATTTGTAGCCACGAGCTGGAGAACAAGAAAAGTTTTTTCATGAAGAAAGGCTGAATTATTGAACTGAAAATTCCTCTGAATTGCAGGATGGATATGAAAATGCTGCATTTGGCTGCTTGGAGAAAAGCCCTTAACAGCCCAAAGCATCTCAGACACACACCCCATTAGCAGCAGACTGGTTTGTGACAGCTTGTCCCAGGACCAAAGTTACCTCTGACATTCAGCACCACAAGAAGTTCAGAGAAATGAACACTCTGAGCTTGATATAATGAACATAACTTCTGGCTTGTGTCAGCACAAGCACTAGAAGATACAGACAAAGGTTGCAAGTGCCCACATTCCAGGATCTAGGAAAAATAATGCCCTAGAGTCTTGGTAGAAAGAA
Source organism: Eubucco bourcierii (assembly GCA_013396675.1). Classification (NCBI taxonomy): domain Eukaryota; kingdom Metazoa; phylum Chordata; class Aves; order Piciformes; family Ramphastidae; genus Eubucco; species Eubucco bourcierii. The sequence continues at coordinate 156,041 of VWZE01018367.1, forward strand.
TGTCATGGGAATACACAATTATTATTTTTTCTGAGATGTCCTCCTCAGAAGGACAGGAAGATTGAGCATGCTTTGAGCCTTCTCCTTCAGCAATCACTGACAGATGAAGCCAACTGTCCTAAATCAGCAACCTCTTTCCAACCTCGCTAAGGATTCGAGGGCCAGTAAGATTAGTTAACTGCTGAAGGATGTATGGAGTTCCTCTCATGTGGCAAGAACACTAGAAAGTTGTGATTTTGTTCTTGTGGCCAGATGCTGGTTTTCAATGGGTTATACTTTAAAAGAGATGTATAAAAATAAAGAATTTAAGAGCCACTGTGGCCCACTCCAAACACAGCTGTGAGGCACAAGCCAGAAACGAGTGCCTATCTCAGAAGAGGCAGGTCAAAGAAAGCTGCCAAGCTAACACAGACATACAAAGGTTGTAGAAGCAAGTGTTGGCGCTCACTACTACTTCTAAGGCTCCCTATGTATTACTTGTTGCTTGTCAGCCAGTTCTTGCTCTTCTGAAAGCATTTAATCCTATTTATATGAGAGGACAATTTTGTTGAGTTATTGCAAAAGATTTCCAGGTTAATGTGTTACAATGATGGAGGACAAGGAGAAGCGCAAGGGAAAACAGAGAGGGATGAAGGAGGACATACTCCCCACTCCAATCAAAATGGAGATTTTGAGGCTGAAATGCCCAAAAAAATGCAGATCTCCCATTGCTTGCTGCAGGTCAGAAATCTGTGCCTGCAGACCAGGACCACACAGGTTCCAACTCCAGTGACTCGTGAAAATAATCTCCCCAGGAGAAAGAAAACATACACATATTAACTACTTAAAAGATTTTCAAAGGCTCCTCATGTCCCGCTGGTCTTGATTCACATTGACTTTGACAAAATAGTCTTGGATCAATGTTGAGTGCTCTAAAAAAATCCCTTCTATAACTTGCCATTGAGGTATGAAAATAAGTGGTGTAAAAAGGATTGTTACAAAAAAAAAAAAAAAAGACAAATTAATAATGAAAGGTTAAAATAAAATATGACTTCAGGCCATAAACTAGGGGGAAACTAACAGTAAAGACAGTTAAATGACTGGAAAGAGAACACAACAGGAACTATTATGAAAAAAACCTGATGGCTTTTAAAAAAGGATTTGTATAGATAGTTGGGAAATAAATTCTGTATGTGATAGAAGTGCAATTGAGAAATTAAATACATGGAAAATAAGGATGACTAAGTAGTAGTTAACATGCCCCTTCTCAGTTGTATACTATTATTACATCTATTTTTAATGCCTCTTTAGCTGTCTGCAATTGTCATCCTTTTTTCAGAACTTGTCCCAATGCTCTTTGATACTGAAGTAGCTGTTTTTTCACTCTCCAATGCTTACAATTGCATCTTTTTCTCACTCAACACTCCCCTTTTCCAACAATGTTATTCCATTGTCTCTCTTTTTCATCTCTCCTTGTATGTTGACTCCCTAGTTTCTGAGCTGTCCAACTATCCTTGTTCATTTTTTTTCTGGAGCTCTTTTGGTTGAATCCTAGCATGTTTCTTTTCTTCTTTTCTAAAGATATAAGCATGTTTTATATCATATCTGGCTACTGTACACATTGTTACCCATTCAGAAGGGCATTGAACGGGTACAGCAGTGTTCGTGTTGGAAATAGTAAGCTAAACTAAAGGAAAAAAGAAGTTCTTTCTGGTTTTTCCTTTCTGGTTCTTAAAAAAGAACCCAAACATTTAAACTCTCCCCTTTTCTTTTTTATCCTCAAATAACATAATCCTTCCATGAGCAGCTGAATATTCAAACAGCAACGGGCATCAGAAGCATTTGTGATTCTAGAGCTCAAGATGTGTCTAAGGAGACTTAATAATACTGAAAAAGCACACAAGTTCTAACATGATGTATGAGCTATGGGGTGAACCTGACTTACTCTTTCTTTTTGACTTCACAAGTACGACTGTTCCTTACCTTTATACATAATGATGCTCCCTATTAAATGGGAGATGTTTTTTTACTTATTAAAAAAAAAATCAGTTCCAAACATATTTCTATGCAGACGAATTTACCATTGTGAGGCTTCAGATTACTCAGCTTCATCATTAAAAGCCCAATCTTTAATTTCTCTACTTCAGTACAATTTTCTTTACCTTCTGTACGCAAAGACAATGCTGTAGTTGAGCTGTACTTGACAACGCTTTTTTGGAACGGTATTTTCAAAATTCAGACTTTGACCACAAAGCAAACTTACCTTCAGCTGTGCCTGAGATACCATCAGCTTTGAAATTGCTTGTGCTTTTCTTCCTGCGGTGTTTCTTTCTGTTGGCATGAGGTGAAGGAGGTGGATCAAGTTTTGGACTTGTCGTACTGGATATACTCGGGCTTGAACACACAGAATCTCCTAACCCAGTATCTGCATTTTGGCAAGACAAAAACAAAAAAAATAAAAAAGGAAGGAAATATAAAAATACCGTATAATTTAAATTAATGATTGCCAGAGTCCATGATATAATCCTTTGCTAGTCCATTAGCAGTTAACTTCTTGAGCTCATTGACATACAAAGGCTACAGAACAGCTGCTTAACTCCATTACTTTTCCAGAAAGGTACAAGAAGCAATTTGGGTGAAACTATGATTGAAGTCCTACTGAATCAACAGGACTCCCCTAGGACAAGGGGTAATGGATATTAACTACAGCACAGTAAGTTCCACCTCAACATGAGGAAGAACTTCTTTACTGTAAGGGTGACCCAGTACTGGAACAGGTTGCCCAGAGAGGTTGTGAATTCTCCTTGTCTAGAGACTTTCAAGACCCATCTGGATGTATTTCTGTGTCACCCGCATTAGATTCTACGGTCCTGTTCTGGCAGGGAGGGTTGGACTTCATGATCCATGGAAGTCCCTTCCAAGCCCTAACACCCTCTGATCCTGTGACTCTGCACCAAATTTAGAATCAGGCCAGCTGGAACTGACAAAAAACAATGGGAAATCACTTTATTATTTCCAATTGTTCTTTCTCTCAAAAACCACATTGACCCTCAAATTAACTTGTGCAACACCAGGACATTTAAAAACATAAGGGAATGGAGATATCTCGAGGTCCTCTGAATGCCAACTGCTTTCATTAACATCAAAGATGACACATGAAGAAAAGGTGGTAACAGCAATAAAGGTGGGAAAACAATGTGTGTAACTCATGTAAGCCTGGTACAATTAATATAGCTTGACAAAAGGTCACTTACTACCTGCTCTCAATGCAGAAAAAACAATTCTGCATGCAGTGTGCTTACTTTCCCACTGTATTAGCCATGGCAGCATAACATACAATAATTTTAAGGACTAATGACAGAGTGCTTTTCTTCCCTCCATCACCAATTAGCTCAGTCAACTCAAAATTAAAGGTTGATGATTTTCCCCTCTTATAATCAGAAACCAAACTGTCCCTTCCCTAGTCCATGTAATGGCTGGTAATAACAAACACCTTCTCTTTGACTAGTTCTGCTCTTTTTCAGTCAAGAAACATGTAACCACAAGGTTTAACGCAAGTTTAGGAAATGAAGGCACACTTGAATGTTCACTGTCCATCTGAGTCCTTTCACATCGCAAATACTTAAGTAAGCTTAGTTCAGTATATCCCCCCTTCCCCCAAAGTCGATAACACCATGTTAGTATAATTGCAACCAATCTTTGAGTTAGGATTAGTGCCAAATGACTTTTGTTTGTTTTGTGTGTGTGTATATTTAAAAAAACAACAAACAAACAAACAGCTCAACTCCTTATAGAGTGGTTGCTATCATGTAAAGCAGCAAAATTGCTCTTGAGACCTTAGTTAGATGTCACGTTGCACATAAATGCAGTACCAGGATTGTGTTCAAGAAAAAAAAAAAAAAAAACAGGAAAAAAACAAGCCAGAGACTGTTTAAAAAGCAACTCTGGATTTTTAGAGTAATTAAAACCTCATACAACTGCTTATTTGACAAAGAAACACTAATTTTGGGGTTTGTTTCTTTCTTCTTTTTTCTAATGAAGTTTATTTACTAATGACCCGCTACGCACAGTTGTGCTGCAGGTTATTAATGGGGGATAAATTACATAGCTAATTGTCTGGCAATAGAGACTAAATAAAACATGGGTTTTATGAAAGAAGTTTGCTCTTTCCCCTGTGTCCACTATTTTGAAACCAATTCTCAAGTATTTAACCACAAAAGGGAATCATGTGAATTTATTTAATGTATATCTGTATAGGAGATTTTAAGTGTTTGATCAAGACCTGCTTGAAGTGAGTATCCTGCAAAGGTCTGCCACCTCTCTGGGTGAAAAGGAAGGCAAATTCCTGATGAGGATCCTTTGCCAGCGCTCAGTGTGCTCTTGGCATAGGGGATGCAGATAACTCTGGCTCCTTGATGCTGACAGAAGATGCCAAAGAGGCTGCCAGCAGTACTGACGCATGGTCAAGGATGCTGATGGTTATTGCTAGTCTGAAATTTTTATCTCCAGCTCAAGATTTAAGGTTTCCTACCATGGATACCTAAAAAGAAGAAGAACAAAAAAAACCAAACAAACCACACAAACCCCCTCCTTGGCAGCAATGACATGAAAATTATGGTGTAACACAGGCCAGCCACAGAGCCTGGCACTGCAAGGAAGTGGCCTGGTTGTAGCAGCAAGTTCTGACATAGGGCACCAAAACTGTCTTGCTTATTTTCACTTGTGATATCCAGAAACATATGTAACCATCATGGAGAAATCCCAGAGAATGCACCAGCCAAGAAGGCAGTCTTGCATCTAACACAAATTCTAAAAATGCTTCACTTCTTCCCCCTTAGAAAACATGAGGCAAGTGGCACCCAGACAGGCCTCATTCTCAGCTTCCACTTTAAAAAGAATGATCCCATTTTACCCAAGGGGAGAAAAAAAGAAATAAAAAATCCAGGACAAAATAGCTCTACCACTCTCTCCCATGCCTTTACAAAGCCTGTTTCAAATATTTGTGACAGTGAGACACACAATGAAGTGCTTTGGTCCCTGGGGGGTTTGTATGAAGGCTGTGTTCACCATGGTCCCTGACTCTAGCATCAACCATGATGCCTCAAACCCATAAAATAGTGAAGAAACCACACCCCAACACAGAAGAGGAGAATATATTTTTCAGTGGGATCTTGGTTAAAAAATATTAAGGCAGATCCACTAACTGCAGCTTAGTCTAATTTGCAGGTTATAAATTTCACCAACAAAACCTTCTTGTGAGCTCTGAAAAATGAGGACACCTATATGTGTGCAGCCCAACTGCTTGTGTCGGAGGGCTGAAGAATTAACCTCCTATGGTAATCCTCGTGATCCGCAGCCCTTTCCAGGTAATAACCTGCTGTCCTTGGGTCAAACGGCTCTGAAGTGAAGAGTCTGAACCTTTCCCTCCCCCTCAACCAGAGAAGAAACGCGAGTTGCTCATAAACGGGTGCCGAGCTGATATTGTTGGTGTATTAATGTCCTGTATTCCTGGTTTTGGAGACCACCCTTTGAAGATGGAAGTTATTTAACATTCGTCCCGTTTAAAATATGAGCAATCAAAAGGCACTAGGCTTACACGCTGTGCTTTCCCATTTCCCACTACTCCTCTTGCCTGACAAGGTATTCTTCAAATTGAAAAGAGGGCTCCTGAAAGCCCAGCTTCGGAAAACTGTAAATGAGTTCAGGCTTCAGCCCGCTGAATGCAATTTCATACTCCTGACTGAATACAAATAATGCATTTTATTTTGTATCAATTACCACGCCTGAGAACAGACGACCACTGCCAGGACTATTAAATATATATTAAAAAAAAATAAAAAGGAGGGGTGGGGGGGTGTGGGTGTGTGGAAAAGGCAGGGGAAAAGGCATGCCAAATTAAAAAAGCAAGCGCCTCATTACTCCACATCTAAACCAGCTTTGACAGAGGCACTGGAACTCATAAGATGCGTTTCACTGGCTTGGGATGGGCTGTTTTGCAGCCATCCCGCGCATTCAATGTCAGCCATTAGTTCTTCCCAATCGGGCATCAATGTTCAACGCACACCCGAAAAAATATATAATACTAGTAATAATAATAACAATCTGCAGCCTCTCCGAGCTTCAATACTTGAAGTATGAGTCAAAGAAGCAGTTTCACTTTTCACTCGGGAAGCTGACAAGCATGACTAGAGGGGGAATAAAATAACATTCAGTTCGCATAAATATCAAGCGGGCTGCTTGAGACTGATGGGCCAGGAATGTATTCTTAGCCATCATTCTGGCAGACAGGCCCAAGGACACTCATAACTTATTTTACAATCATTTAGTTTCAGCTCAAGTGGAAAACGTGACAACTTATCTCTGCTGACAAGATGCCATATCGAACCTTACAATTAACTCTCCCACGATTATCTGCCCAGCCCATCATTAGCTTTACAGTTTTCGATGGACTGTACGGACAGCTTTCCTTGATAATGGTCATCATTTGCAGGGTGCATATCTATATTATACAACATTAAGGACAAAACTCTCCCCTTGTCACATAGCTGCGGTTGTCCTGACCAGCACAACCTCGGTTCTATAACTGCTAAGCCATGTTTGAGTGATGCACAGCAACATGATGATGAAAAACATCTTCTCCTTCAAAAATGGAGCATCACCGTGCTTCACTCTACACCTACTGCTTCCTGCAATGTACAGAAGTTAGCTAGATCTCCATGTCCTCCCCTAGCAAACACTCAGTTTTTCTTCCTGTTGGCTCTCCCCAGTGCAATTAACTCCTCTCTGCTGTGAGAGTTGACACAAGCCACACCTTTGCTAGTTTATCCCAGCACATTCACAATGTGATGAGGAGGATGCTCAAATTTCACCTGTGACTTTCAGTACTAACAAGAAAACATGTTACCTACCAAGAGCTGAGTTTCTCTCTCTGCAGGGCCATGAAACACCAAGGGAAAGGGCAACTTCTACACAAAACAGTATGACAAACTGTAAAGGTTTGGGAGTTCCCCGCCCCCCCCCACACTTTGTAAAATGACCCAGACTAGCACTCAGTCAGCTGGAAGTTAAGTGATGAAGCTCTATTTACAGCTTTGCACAATGTACAGCAGATATTCACACTATATACAGAATATTTACAGAAATATACAAGTAAAAGGTAATACAGCAACACAATTCCCCTCCCAGAAATCAGAGACCCCAGGAGGGGCTCCCAACCACCCTTCCACCTTCTCCCCACCCCTGTACCTTACTCCAAGGTTTGCCTTACATGCAAGGTAAATTAGGAGGATCAGCCAGGTGGGTTAGAAGAAAAGTGGTTAGTGAGGATTAATCAGCAGAGGAGCCAGAGCCCAGAAGCTGCTAGATCACCCCAGCAGCTCCTGTTCCAGCAAGCGACAGAGAGAGACTGACTTATCTATTGTTTTGGTTAGTGTTCCCAAACAATTCTTCAGCAAGCGTATGAGTGAAGTAGACATCATGATGTTTTCCTTTCACAGCCTATAGTGTAATTTTCTCTATTAAAATATTCTAATTAGCCTCAAACCAGCACACAAACTACAGGTGCTTATTTCAGGAAAAGTGGTTAAACAGTCAGTTCAGAGTCTATTGAGGATAGCCTTAGATTTGTGCAGGTTACTTAAGGCCATTTAAAAACATGCAGTACTTCATTCTGTGCTTGGGAGCAACAAGTGACACTTGGTAATCAAACTCCTTAGGTTACCAAGAGCTGGGGTATTAAAAACTTAATGACTCTGTTGTTAGTGCGATAATTTTTCTTCATAGGTGTGTGACACATTGGATAAGAGAAAGATGCTGCTACTTCGAGTCAAACCATCAACTGTTAGAAATTACAAAGCCAAAAAGGCCAATGCAGCTTTAATGCCAGAAAGCAAGTCCCATGCCTTGCCTCTTCCCTTGACACATTTACAAGTTCTGGTACGAGTGATAAGAAACAGAAGGGAAGAAGTTTGTTGTCTACAACTATAAGCCATAATTACGAGACGGAACATTAAATGAAAAAAGAAACCACTGAATCCCTCTCAAAGGGGTCTCAAGGGCTGTTGTACTGTGTTCTGTTTGCCATCTGAAACACATTTGATATCTTCTTGCAGTATTATACAGTGTTTGTAAAAGGTAACATCCTGCGCGAGTCCTGTTTCTTGTGTCTTTATAGCTTTATTATTTGTAAGCCACACACGCTCCACAAATGGATCTCAACGATAACTCCATTTATGTCCTCTAAGGATGTAGCAAGAGTGCTCCTGGATTTGAAGAGGGTAAGAAACCCAGTTTAAACGCAGCCTGTGCTGCCTCAGTGCCCCCGGCACAGCACAACTACCAACTCGCATCCTGAACTCCCAAGTACCTGCTCAGAGCATGTCTGAGATTCAGATTGAAGCCAGTTCTTCACCTTTTGCAGTGGCCGCACAGCAGCATAGGAATCAAGGACATAAAGAAAATGAGGGACAATAAGCAGGCATGCGTGGCCCAGGCCAGGATAAAGGAGTTGGAGGTACGAAAAGCCTGAGGAAAAGAGGCAACATATAAGGGAATAGCACAGCACAAAGGGGCTCAGATACAAAAATCTGAGAGTGAAGCTTCATCTTCGGCCCACGGCTCCTATTCTCTCTCATACACACACAACTCTCTCTCCTGTGTAACCATCTACAGTGGAAACAAGGATGTTCTGACCTCTTCTATCTCCATGCCTTTTGATTTATTTCATATTTTTGTCAAGTCACCTATTTACAAAAACTTGAAACAAACTCAACAGGTGACACTATTCTCCACAGACCAAAGTCAGGCTTGATCTGGTTTACATTTTTCTTGCATCTTCTTGTTAAAATTTTCCAACAGGCTTTCAAAGTGAAATTAGACTTTTTTGTCAAGCCCAGCTTCCCAACGCAGCCTTATTCTCAAGTGGCTGGAGATTGATTAATTTGGGTTTTTGATTTGCCGAAGTGACAAGGACTCAGACGTTACAAAAGCGGGACTGGTGAATGGGATCAATTAAAGAGCAGAAGCAGCAACACAATTAGTAGCACCAGGTTCAAGAGCAAAAAGAAAGCACTGATGACGAAAACAACAGCAACAGCTCTGACTGCAGCAGGAATCTTTGCCACGACCCAAGGAAGGTTGAATCCAAAGAGGGTGTTTCAGAACTTTTACTATGCCATTAGTGTTGAAATGAAATAAGGCAAAGATATCAGTAGCTGGTGGACTGAATAATAAAAAAATAGCTGGACACTTTCATCTTCTACACATGTGTTTTAAATAGAGGCGAAAAAAGCAATCCTTTTATTTAAACAGGGGAAGCAATAGACTAAAACCATCTGTAGTTGTATTTCAGACCCATTTCCCTGAGCTGAGGTTTTTCTGGCTGTGAAATCCAATGCTCTACAGCTTCCTTTTACAGCTATTACCATAAATGTTCTATCAAGTTCTTTATATTCCTCCTCTGCCTCAAACCAGAGTTAAAGGGATGCTGCAGTTGTACAATGACTGCAGAAGGCTGGAGTCAGGCACGGATGTATGGGACTGACACCAAAATCCTGTCAAAACTGCAGCTTAGCAGAAGTCTGCAGATGATATAAACACTCACGAGTGAGGGAGAAAGGGTGGCATGAGATTACAGCCTAAAGGAAAAAAAAAAGTCAGAACATTTTAAAGTACAGAAAGCTCACACCTTTGGTAGGAATTAGGCACATCCGGTCATCATTTAGCTGAATTCAGCTCGGACACTCAAGCTATACAGGGCTTAAATTAACCTGCTGTACTGAATGAAATTAAAAGGAAGCTCTGAGCAGAACTGGAGGATGGAGATGAAAGAGCCTCAGGAGTATTCTCTTTCCACAGCGTCTACCATTTTTCCAGCCTTGTGCCTAGAGCCTGTAAATTACAAAGCTATCCTGTCATGTACAGAAAGCCCCACTGAGTGCCCAAGTTACCGCCTCTTTCCCTTTAATAGCAATTTCAATTAAATAAGAAAAACAAAACTTCCTTCTTGACAAAAAAATGGATCTCCCTTGTTTTGGAGGGTCTGACTTTTGATATGTGTTAGCACGCCTCAAGCAAAGCAGACCCGAAGGCATGTTTGGCATGACAGGATCATTTCCACTCAGCAGCCTAATAAGGTACTTTTTGACAAGTGAGGGACATCATCCACAGACTTGTGAGGGAAAAATCAGCCTCATGACACTAAGGCACAGATATCAGAAGGACTGGTTTCAATAATCTCAGAGACAGTAAGACCCTTGTTACAATCTCCCTTATCTAAAGGAAACACAAAGTTACCTCTAGCTCATTTCCCACTATGGCCATCTTAAAGAGAGCAAGAAAGCAAAAGCAAGATATAATGTTTAAAAAACCCCACAGAAGTACATTGCTAACTACATTTTTCCTCCTAAAGAGTAACATATTGCAGTGATAGCAAAACACCATACTGCTCCCTAAATATTGAAATACTGGTAGCAAGAAAAGATGCAACCTTATACTGTTAACTACCTTTCAAAGCTATCTATTAAGTAAGCTCCTGGTAGCAAGGAAGGAATTCACCATCTGACACAGGGAGAGGAAATAATCTATTCCTAAGCAACCTTCCTGTGGTGCCAATATAGTGACATGCAAAGACTGACTGCATTTCAGAGGATCTGCAAGCCTCAGAACATGAACCAGGATCAAGATGCTAATCTTTCCCCTGTATATCTTGCCTAAAGCAGATTCAGGTCAGGGGCAGAGATATTATAAACACAGTTTGCTAATTTATCTTATCCTCCATTAGACAGATGCATCTTTGGATTTGCCTCCTTTGTACCACATGCCCTGTGGAAAGATCAAGCGTGACAAGTTATTTGAATCTGTAAGGACAACAAACCAAAAAGAGATATAAGTCTCAAATGTTGTAGGATACCACCACATCCCAAGGCAAACTAACTTTGTGGCTCCTGCTGCACAGAGCTACAGTCTAGATGTATAAGGGATGCCTTTAATTCTTCTGGCATAATGTTTTGACTGGGCAGCATCAGATCTGTTGAGAAGATGCGATTCTTACATGGTGTCACCCTGAATTGCTACAAACTGGGCATATAATGCTATGGGCATTGCTTCTCCTGGTCATCAACTTCGTACCAAATGAAGAGGTGAGGAATATTACAGAAGGCAGCTAGTTATGGGGATTCATTTCAGGTAACCAGTTCTTAGCTACCCCATGAGGGAGAAAGAAGATGGATGGTTTTTATGAAGACAAACCGTATGGCCTTTAAATCGTTTCAGGGCAGTACCTCCTGGTACAGTTCCAGGTCATGTGTGGGTTAGTTTGTCTGCTACTTTTGGAGCCAGACAAATAATCAGACAGTTCAAGACTAGTTACCAACTGCAGAATGCTGGAGCCATTAAACCCACTGACACATCCCAGGTAATGGTGATCTGCAGACAAGTAAATGCTTGGAGTACCACGAAAATTTTGGATGAGCAAGCACAGACACAATATTGTGTGACAAATATATTTTATATCCTTGGTCAAAATCATGTGCATAATAAATTTCACCCCAGTTACACAAGGAAGGGCAGAGATGCGCCCTAATTATCAGCATTGTCTTCTAATTACAAAAAAACCTCATTTAGCAATGTTTTGCTTTGAGATAGAGTCTTGAGGTCTGGAGGCACTTGGAAAACAATGAATGTATGCCTTACTGAACCATTTCCTAGTAAAATATTTACCTTGTCTTTCAAGACAGGCAAAATAAGATGGAAAAGAGGAACTGACTCTTCAAAGAAATGCTCAGAGCCATAAAGACGCCTCTTGTCTCTTACTTAGTTTTACCTTCACTCTGCATAACCTGTGGATAACTTCAAGCATCAAAGCCACTCGCTGGTAACTGTCACGAGGTTAGGAACGTTTCCACTGTCAGTCCATGGGACTCCAGTGACAAGCCCTAACATCAGTGTTTGGGGGGAGGGAAAGAAAATAATAACAACAATAAAAATAAAATAAAATTACAAAGTCAAGAAACTTCCATTACTAACATTTTCCAATCAAAGCAGAGTAACTTCTGTATAGTAAACAAGCAGTAAATTGTATCATGCTATCCAGGAAAAAGCTAAGGTCTTCCTGGTAACATTGCATGAGCACCAGCATCAGATAGGAAAAGAAGTGATGGAATTAACAGTACAGATACTGTTAATCAAAGGCAAACCCAACCATTTTCCTATTGCAGAAACCTACAGCTGAAAAGTAAACCTCTTAACGTAAAGCTATGTTTTTGCCTTTTATGGGTGTCAGATAACATAACTGACCTTGGCAAACTTGTTTTGTATTTGAAATTTAATCGAGCATTCTTTCTAGCTCTTAACAGTTCTTCTGAAGGTTTAGATCACCCACATCAGGGTCCTTCTTTTGCACTCACAAAACCCATGAATCAGAATTACAGAGACCTGTAATCTGGATACTCCTCATCGACCTGGACTGTGGGTGGCACACACCGTTGCTGAATTAAGGGATGAGATCAACTGAAACAAATGAAGGGCCCAGAGACTTGAAAGGAGATGCTCTTCCACCTGCAGGAAGGCCAGGTCTCTGTGCTTCAGCTGTCCCCCAACAATCAGCAGGCTGTGAAGGAGTTGCGTATCGGATTTAACAGAGGCTTCTTTCACTCCTTGAAGTGTATTCGCTGTGAAGAAGCTTTGAAGTGTTGGATTCCATAGGTAACATATATACAACATCCTTGTACCCCATGCTCTGTGATCTGGGCTGGAAAGAAACCAAGCCTGCAAACAGACATGCTTGATGAGACAACTGCTCTCATGTTAATTGAAACAGAAACTTCATTAAGCTGGAGAAGAAACAAAAGCCTTGTTTGTGTTTCTTGCAGTCGCTTTGTCCAGAAGCTGACAAAACAAAGCACTGTGCTTCTGGACATACATTAGACAAGAAATCTAATTATCAGAAACATCCATTTGAAATTCAAAAGTATGGACACAAAAAGAAGAAATTCTGAAATCACTGATTACTTCAATGCTGACTATACATTAACACATTTGACCTTCTCAACGTATATTTAATGTTTAAAATATTAGTAGATATCTAAACTTAGAATTTATATTATTATTTTATATATTTAAATTACTAAAATACAGGTAAAGAAAGCCAAGAAAAAGTTGACTGTAGTGATTTGGGAAGTTAACTGATTTTTTTTTTTTTTCTTTAAGTCTTATTTAAAAGGTCCTTAAGGATGGAATACACTGGCTTAGGAAATTTTTAGATCACATTATTTGAATCAGAAGAGTTTACAGTGAAGTACTGCACTTGGCTCTTACAGTAATATGGTTTTACTTTATGTTTACTTGAAAACGTGTGTCTCAATTTATATTATTCTTTGTAAACATCATGGCATTTTTCAAAGTTCAGAAACTCCTGTAGGAAACTGTATGGATCCAGCCTGTGTACTTATTTCCTTGCAATTCGGATTTATCAAGATACATCTCTCCTGAAAGCAAGCACACTCACATCAAACACAGCTCTTTAGCTTTTAATAGCTCGTGCCAGAAGATCCATTCTTCTGCTGCTGCTGAATGCAGTCCATGTCCTCCTGTCTCAGCTACTATTCAAGCAGCCTTAAGACCACAAGGTCACACAGTTCTGAGATACTGGGAAAAACAATCACAGCTGATTCTCTGTCTCAAACTATCTGCTGACTGACCTGTCAAGAAGCACCACAGCAAAATTCACTCCAAACTGCAAACATTTAAGATTAAAGTAATATTAAACTACAAACATATAGGGAAAAAGAAAAGAAAAAAATCTTTGCAAGATTAAACTATGCTTTCATACAAATGAAATTACAGGATGGCCTCTCTGAGGAAGAATCCACTTTGAAAAATCCACAATCACCTTCTATATTAACTCTTCCATTTTGACACATACTAACACTGAAACAGAGAACAGAATATATTTTACAGACTTCTAAGCCCTGGATCTGTCAAATGTCAAACATCTGAGCTACAGAGAACCACCTTGCAGCTGAAGTTAGACAAGGAGACAGACAGCTGTGGAAATAGATACACATATATTTTAAAACACAACCTGAAGTTAAAAGTGCCCTGTTGCTAGTGATATCAATGCCAGGTATCCACTTTCCCTACTTGAGAAGTACCTGACTTTTGGCAGTGGTTAAATACCAGAAGCAGTGTTCTGCAACACGCTAACCCTGTGCCTGAAAGGTTGGGAACAGAAAGCATCTCCCAGACACCAGCCTGAAGACCTAATAAAGGGAACAGTCACTATTTCCACTATCCTCTCAGGCTAAAGTTTATGCTCCATAATAAAAATAAAGTGCTTTGGTTAGAGGTGCTTGGTTTTTTTTTCCTCTTTTTTTGTGAGTGGGTACAAATGGGGAAGGTGTGACAACTAAACTGAGCTACAGGCAGAAAAAGCATTGATATATCGAACATGGAGACACAATCAGGTCATATTAACATCAGCAGCTAGAATAAAAAATTGCTTTTCCCTATTATAAGGAACATGGCACATGCTTTCCTGTTTCAGTTAAAATTTTAGGTGAAATGAAAAGCAAAACATGCATTAAAGCATCTATAAGTAAACACTTGGAAAAACAAAGCTTTATAGTTCCACTCAAAAACTTAATTCAGTCACATAAACAATTTACTGACAGACATTTGGCACCACAGGCTGTGAACAAGATTAAGATGAGCATGAGGTTGCCAATGTCAAATTACCAGAAGATGAAAAGTCAGATTCCTCACCATTTTGGAACCAAGTGCAGGATTTAATTGCTGAATCCAGTAATTCTCTTTAATCAGGGGGAGGGAGAGAGCAGCAAGAGGAGGATCTTAAACAAGAAAAGCAGATGGGTTTCTGGAGAACCACAGTACTGTAAAAATCCACATCATATATCTCAGGATTTAAACACCAGCACTAGGTAAGCATAGAAGGACTTTGTTGAAAATCAGCAAAGTTGTGTAGAATGCCCAAGTGCCCCAAAGCCTCCTTAAACCAACACCACAGCAGCTGTTTAAGTTTAAGCCTCAGAGGTTTATATTGGTGCCATCTGCCCTCTCCACCATGGACACCATGGGTTGATGAAAAGCTCAACATGAGTCTGCAGTGTGCACATGCAGCCCAGACAGCCAACCGAGTCCTAGGCTGCATCAAGAGCAGCGTGGCCAGCAG